>JACDOX010000032.1:4375589-4475346 GCA_014549065.1 Cardinalis cardinalis
TTTTTTTTTTTTCTATTTTTTTTTTTCTTCGCTCCTCCACTTTCCTGCAGCGAGTTAAATATTTCTTTTGTTAATTGACGCCCAAAGTGTTCCCAATCCCTTCCCCGCGCCGCCCGGGCCGACCGAGGACGTGTGCACGCCCAGATCCGCTCGGTGAAGCAGCACAGATCCGCGGGGCCGAGCGGGTATGTGCGTGAGGAGGAGGTGGTGTAAAAGGAGCGACGGGCACAAAGCAGATTTGAGAGGAATAATTTAACTCCGGTGTTTGTTGTTTTTCATGGGTTTGTTTTTTCCCTTCTCTCTCTCCTTTCTATCTCGTTTTCTGCTCAGGATTTAAATGTCACTCAAAGCATCCCCAGATCAGCTTTCCGCTCGTCTCCGATTTCTTCCGAGGCATTAATTGGATCACACGCTGCATTTGAAGAGCCTGGGTGTTTTACCCGCTAAGGTAAGTGGGTTTATGCAGCTACGTGGGGTCTGGATGGTCACTGACAGCCTTTCAGGGTGGTGTTTTTCTTCCCCTTGGCCCCCCTCCCCCAGCTCCGGGGCCAGGTTCCGTTCTACCTGAAGAAGTCGCATCCCTGGGTTAAACATCGGTCGATGTTTAAAATGCGCCGGGGGGCAGCGGGGTCGCGGGGGCTCCGCGCCGCCCCTCGGGCACCAGCCAGCGACCAGCGGGAGCCGGCGACCCCCTCAGTTCCCAGCGCCTCTGCTCCGGGAATAGCGCCTGGCATCACAGTAAGGAAAGAAACAGCCTAATCCCCTCTTACAAGAAACTATTCGTCATCATTTTTTTTTCCCTCCGTGAGAAATATTGTAGGCGCTCATCTCCCTCCTCCCCCACCGCCCGCCCCCGTTGCCAGCGCCGGCTCCTTTGCCCGCACCTCTCCTCGCTTCAGGCGGTTCCTTCCAGGGACTAAAAAGTTAAGCTGCCCCCTCTCTCCCCCCACCTGCCCCCATACGTACGCAGTGCATTCTCCTTTTTAACTATTCTCCCTGTGCCTAATCCGAGACCGTCCAGCCCCCCCAACGCTTAAACTAGGTTGCAAAGCCGCTGTACCTTGCAACTCCGAAAACTTCGCTTCTTGCTGTGATTTATATTCTATAATAACAAAAAGGACAACAAAAATATACTGGATCCTCCTGTGGATTACTTTTTTTTCTTTTTTAAATAATGCATTTCCTTCTTCCCCTTTAATTTTTTTTTCAAGGAAATTTGCTCCATCTCCAGCAGCAACCACTGCTCCTTTTGATGTTGTGGTACGCCGTGCGCATGCGCTTCACATTAGAATTACTGCACTGGCCAGAATAAGTTGGATCTCTTCTTCTCTTCACTGAAACCCTAAATCATATCAAAAGCTAAAGGGATGCTGAGAGTCCGGAAAAAGGGTTACTTTGGGATTTGGTCATTCCCTTTAATAATAGCTGCGGTGTGTGCACAGAGGTAAGTGATTAAGGTGTCTCTTTTCCTTTACTTTGAATTGCAGTGCATGCTGCTGCTGAGAGAAATGTACAGCTGGGGGCTGAGAAATCAGAAATAATACAGTATTATTCTTTCTTTTTTCTCTAGTGTCAATGACCCTAGTAATATGTCACTGGTGAAAGAGACCGTGGATAGACTGCTGAAGGGCTATGATATTCGCTTGAGGCCAGATTTTGGAGGTAATTTGACTGCTTTTGCATAAGAGAGGTTGCATATCCGGGCTGGGTGCGTTGTGTATGGGGGCGGTTTCAAACGTCTTGTGGGTGCTGTTGCTTTGGGGGGTGTGTGTATTGCCATTTCCTGTAGCTGATCCAAAGTTAAGCCCATTGTTTCTCAATTTTCTTAGGAAAGGATGCTCTTAATGCGATCACTTAAATCACTTGTATATTCCTAATCGATCCCTCATTGTGTGTGTGTGTGTGATGACACTTTACCAACCTGTAATTAAACCCTTGCTTAACTGGTTTTATCGAGATGCAAATCTCTCATTAAGTTCACCCAACGTTTGCTCCTTTCAACCTAACGTGCCTGTGATCACAGCTACTATTTTCGAGTACAAGACGTGCCGTTAGCTGATACAAAAATGTCATTTAACCCCCTGCGCGCTCCTACTTCCAACTAGTTTGTTTATTTCGGACGTGTTCTCTGTGGGTGGCCCTTTCCCCCCCTGCACACTCACACACTCACACACACACACACACACACTCACGCCCCTTGTCCCCCATGGCGCCCCCGGGGCTCGGTGCTCGCTGTGCCCGGCCGCGGGGCTGAGCGGGCGCGGAGCGGGCGCGGCGGTGCCGCACGTGTGCGCTGTTACATAAAGCACCGCCTCGGCCCGGGCCGCGCTGGGACCCCGCTGGGGAGGGCAAACGAGGGGGGGGAACATTTCGTGTCTCCCTCCTGACTTTCTGGTTGTGTTTAAACGCCGTTTCGTATGTGCGCTGCGTGTTCGCCCTGCTAACTCTGGTAAGAACGAGTTAAGTTCTTCGAGATCACATTGCGGACCATCTTGTTGGTTTGCAGGTCCCCCAGTGGCTGTTGGCATGAACATAGACATTGCCAGTATAGACATGGTCTCGGAAGTCAATATGGTGAGTACTTCGCCTTCGGGGCTTCTCGCTCTCCGAGGGGGTGGCTGCCGCTTCCCCCGCCCCTGCCGAGGCGGAGCGGGGCGTGAGGGGACCCGGCGCGGCCTCCTGCCCCGGGGAGGCGCCGGGGCGGGGCACAGCGGCTGCTGGGGGGTCGGGGGCGGCCTTCCCCCGCTGTGGGCAGCGGCTCCCGAGCGGAGAGTGGCGGCTCCCGGGCGGGGAGCGCGGGGCCGCTCCTGCGGCAGCTCCGGGGGCGCGCCCGCCCTCAGCGCCTTCCAGCGAGCAACGGCGCCCCCTGCCGGCCGCGCGCGCGCACCGCACCCGTGCCCCGCGCAGCCGCCGCGCCTGGAGCTCGGCCCCGGCCCGCTGCCCTCCTCGTGTGCTCTGCTAAAAACAAAATAACAATCACTGATTGCCGGGGCCTCTGAGCCGTGCGCGTGCGATTAAAAACAAAAAAATAGGGTTTTGCTTCTGTGCGTGTTCAAAATTTACCTGTTTTTTTTTTTTTTTTCCTAGCGTGATATTTTTTTGGATGGTGATGAAAAAGTCGATGATTTTAGGAGTTTAATTTTTCCAAGATGTTTGTCTCTCTTATTTAGAACTGACTGTCCTCAAATACTGAACTTGTTCAGAATATGATAATTTGATGTGTTTCTTTCTRTGTTTCACTTACATCCCCTGGGAAACTAATGATGTGTGGAGATAATTGGACAAGTCTGATTCATACTTTAGAAAAAAACTGTTTTTTACTTAGATGAAACTTTACTAACATTCATTTTTTATTATTTGGAATGTTTGGGGTCAAGTCTTGACGTTTATCTTAATTTGCATGTCAGTTGGTTTAGCACGTGGAGTTTGGCCTAACACTCAGATGGGCTTATAAAGAATGACAAAAGGCCCTAAAACATAGTAGCACATGATAGAAAAGTGATCCAAAGTAAATGTGATTTTGTCAAGTATTTTTGAATGCAAGTTTGTTGTTTGAAGCAAACTTTCCATTTTTCTTGAAGATGTTTCAAGTAAACATCTTTCTAAATACAGGTGTGATTTTAGGGCTATTGCTGTAGCTGTAACCRTGCATTTGAAAACAACACTTGGGAAGTTATCAGTTGTTTTAATTGCACTGTACTGCTAAAATATTTAATTCCTCAGGGTCATGCTTGGGTTCTCAGAGATGTTGCACTGGATGAACAGGAAAGCGTTTGTTCTCAAACTGGATGACTTGTGTGATGTACAGGAGTTTTTCCATAATGTAAAATAAAGCCCTTGGCCTAATTGGAGGGTAACRTTACAGGTGATTTTACTGTGGGACAGGGTGGTGTTGGTGACCAGTGCTTGATGCTGCTCTTTTTCAAGATACCAGAAAACCTGAATAATTTCACCTTCTGAAACATTACTCCTGGGAAATTTCTAAGTGGCTAAAGGGGGGCTCCAAAACTTTGTATCACTAAACTTGTTATCTAGTGTTCTACCCCCAGAAGCTTTAAGTGCAGAGAAAAAAATGTACATTGTATTTTAAACCACTTGTGTTTCATTAAGAGAGCTGTGGGCAGGAGAAAAGGGACACAGAGTTGTTTCTTAGGCAGCCCCGGGCAGTGAGGGAAGGATGAGGGTTCCTTGCTGGGGCTGCAGTCTGCCGGGTCAGTGTTACATCCTCCCATCCCTTCAGAACTGGAAAGTTCATGTGAGAAAATTGTTAAAAATCTTCTCRTTCTTTTTCTTTGTTTCTTTAAATGGTTTCTAGACATTTGGTCTCCAATTAAAGGTGATAGCACATCAGAATACTGTGATCTGAAACTTASAGCCTAACTATATAAGGCAGTATTATTTTTAGTGTTCTGTAGTCAGTTTATTGTGTTTCTATWATGAAATGTTTGACCTTTCTGAAAAAGTCTTTTCAGACTATCTGCAGAACTCAGAGGAGGAACTGTATCTACARTTTTGTCCTACTAATTTGCCTAAAGCATTTAAGCTCTGGGTTTATTTTACTCCAAGAAGCCACCTATTTCTTAAACCCAGGCAATCATGTTACATAATTTTTTTTCACTTACAGTTTCAAAAGAGATACCAAACCAAGATTATAATCTGCTTAATTGCAAAATGTAACACTTGATTTTACAATGATCCGTATAACATAGCAAGTCCCAATATACCCTGAATATAACCTGAAATGAATGAGGAGAGAGACATACAAGGAAGCAACAAAGTCCTTAGTATGCAAGGCCTTGGCTTTTTTACTTGSACATTCACCAGAATTTGGAGTAGGAACCAGGAGGAATACCATGGAGTGGGAGCTGATGCAAAGCCTTCTGAGACTACAAGAGACACAGAAAGAACCTTTTGGATTGGTGGACCTGTTTTTCCAAAGCATGGCCTTGTTGTAGCTTTGTTTGTAGTCATGGCAAACACCACTGATTTTAGATAAAGGCAGATCATTGCCTGGACTCATGTACTGACTATTGGGATCAAACTTATGCCTTRGGAGAATGGCTAAATAATCATAGTTCTTCAGCTTGAGATAACTTCTATAAATTTTAATGTTTATTTATTTTAAAATTGCATTTCTTTCTCAGTCTGGATGTATTGCAGCTACCATGTCAACTGGTGCCACYCTGCAGGGAGAATGTTTATGTCACTCCAGTGTCATGGAGTAAATCATGAAGTTTTCACTTTGTTGAACAGGATAGTTTAGACTTGCTTTGATAGAAAGTACAAGTATGTTAAGGATGTTCAAGAGTATTATTGTTGACTTTGAATTCTTAAAGAGGTGATGAGCACTTGCTCATAAGGAACTCGGAGTGTATTAGGCTTTACAGGTGCCTTATAATTATTTCTCTTATGGAACAGAGCTGAAACTGTAAGCTGTTTACCTTGGGCAGTCAGAAACTTGAACTAGCATTTGTCTGAGTTTACCGAAATGGTTTCAAAGTACTGGTACTTGTGAAAAMAATTTGTTCCAGCTCTGAGGAATACACTGAGTGCACATAGGAAAAGTGGGAACTTCAAGTGTTTGTGGTTATCAACAAATATCATGACTCTTTGGACTGATTCCTTTGTATTCTGCAAAGGAAAAATCTACAGCAGGTATTTTATGTGATGCAGGAATGATTATGGCTAATTCCACACACTGCCCAGTCCTGTAATATTGTTGAGTGTATTCTTTATTGTAGTTATTATACTGTAGATTTTCTTAGGGATTCTCTTAYTCAGGTAACAATGGAGAACAAAGATGGAGATCTGGCAAGGCTACTTAGAGGGTTTTCCTGGGCTAATGAATTTGATGTTATGTAAGATTAGCTATGGTGCAGTGAGTCTAATGCAATATTCACATTTCCACATTTTCCTCTTAGTTAATTTTTGGAATGGATCCCTTGAAAATGTAGCAATGAAGACTATTCTCCATTCTAATTTTCTCCCTTTTTCTCCCAACTATTCCCTTATAAACTCTCTGAAAAATTGTTACAGGCTCGTTGAAAAGTACAGAAATAGATTTTCTTCCCTAGACACCCCTGAAGATTCTGTGTAACATGTTCTGCATTTGATCTAGCTAGATAAGACATGAGGATTTCTATGGATAATGTTGGTCATGTGTTAGTTTTCAATGTCTTGGCTTATTCCCTATTAAATAGGTCAACATTTCCTTCCTTTTTTTTCCCCCTTGGTCTGTGGCTATTCTGGGATTCTAGTACAGAATGTCTTGAAAAGAGAGAGAAATATTCTGTAGCTACAGATTTTACTCAGAAATATATTCTTGTTGAGGTATTGGGTTGTATATGTGTCCTGGGGTGGCTGTATGGTCCAGTATCACTATGGTCTCCTTTTTTTGTCTAGATATGAGTATAATTAAATATAACTACTCCCACTGTGGGTCATTGGGGTCTGCAGAGAGGAACCTGAAGTGTTTATTTAATTCCCAGTGTTTGCTTGCCTGGTGTGCAGGTTTTGGCACATGGATCAGTGCTGTGTGTGGAGTTAGAGATGATATATTGGTTTGTCTTAGTGGGGCCATTACTGTTGATTGAGAGCATAATCCTTCCATCAGGTGGGAGTTGGAGAAACAAAGGAGCTGTTACCATCTATCAGGGAAAGGTTTATTTCTTAGTGTGTGCCAAGTTTTACATAGCAGAGCCTAATAGCTTCAAAGCTCTAAAACAAAGCTTTTTATTTTTTCTAATATTATATTTCACTTCTGTGTTTGAGTTATGCTAAAGTTGCACAAAGTAATAAGTATAATTCTTATAGATCAGAATATTCTCAGAAACATGCAGGCATGGCTGTAATTTGCTGGTAGACCTCAGATTTTGAGTTGCTCTTGATAATGGAAGCCCACTACTGGTTTACTTAAAACCTCTCCTTTTTCTTGAGGTATTTTCAGAAGGGGACATTAACAAAGCTCAGGGTTTAGATTATTAAATAGATTTAGATAATGAAAACAACAGGACCTGTGTTGCTGCCTCTCAAGTAGCAGCCAAGTGCCTTTATGTGTGTAAGGGATATAGATGGCTTGTGATATAAAAACAAATGGGCATTAAGTGSTAAGAAAATAGGGTGGAGCTGTTCCAAACCTCAAAACTTCATGGAAAAGTCCTGATAAAGAAAAACGAAGAGAGGAAAAATTGTCCTGTATACACTGGTGTAGAAAGAGATGAGTAAAATGGTTATGAAAATGGTTTCTGTCAGCAATATCTTCTTTTTTTAATCCTTGCTAGTTGTTTATATTGCTGCACATACTCTATAGAGAGACAGAGGAGAGAAGAGGGCTGAAAATGCATTGAGAATGAAATATTGGAATATTGAGAAGGTGCTGCCTTGCTAAGTACTTCTGCTGCCAGAGACAGTGGGTTTTATTAGTTTTTCTGTGTCATAAATGCATGTGTTTCTTCACCTAAAATTGCATTTCTCAGCAGACAGTTTGAATTTGGCTCTTGTCAAATTATTGTGCTTATGCATTACTGACTCATACTGAAATGTGTCTACAGAGACTTCTGTGAATGCAGAGCAGGTGATGTACAAAAGAAGTGAGAACTTCTTTTTGCTGAAAACCTTGTTTCACCTTTTCCTTCARTTACTGTCTGAAATAACATTGCAGGACATTTTTGAACTGAACTAAATTACATTARTATGGATTTCCATTTTTTGTTACTATATGTCTCTAATTCAGGCATTTTCCTTTCTTAGTTTAAAGGTATGTGAAAATAAATAAGAGCACCTATGTCCAAATAAAATATTTATTCTTGAGGACCAAAATGAGTCTTCYTCTTAATACTCCACATGTGGATTCAAGTTTTCGTGCTGGTTTTGCTAGAATATGGGTAGCCAGAGCATGAAAAGATTGATCTAGAACATATATGCAGGAATATAGCAAGTTTGTAGCTACTTTCACAAGATAGTTCACAAGTAATAAATTATTATGTATATTTATATATATTATGTGTATCTGTGTTATACATCTCTAGAAGGGTGACGTAATTCTCATTTTACTTTAAGGTCAATATAAATGGTTTGTTAATTGGATTGCACTTTCAGGGTGCTACAGTGTTGCAAGACTTTAATCAGTAGAAAAATCTTCTTGTTTGGTTGGTGGTGGTGATTTTTCAAAGTGATCACTCCCTTCTGCCAGCCAGSGGATGGTTGTTAGAAATTTCAAGAGATTGCCTTGGAGGTGATTTGTACTACTGCATTAATAATTATTGTCTTCTGGGGTGTTTTTTTGTTTTTTCCTTTAAGAAAGACTTGATCTATAAACATTGAAGTGTTTTGGCTCTTGCCACAGAAGAAAAGATAAATTTATCTTTAATGTATTTTATGGGCAGTGTCTTGGTGCTAATGCGTGGGAATGAACATGAAGTGCACTTGTTAGCTCCTGCTATGGGCTGCTTTATTTCATAACTCCTCTATTGAAAATCACATAAAATCTTTATAGATGAGCTGTGTAGTAGAATAAAAGATTTTTATGTTGTACTCTACAAACTTGTTACAAGTTTAAGCTGTTCCAAGGGTTGTATTTGCGCTCCTTAGTGACTCCAAAGTCTGTCAGTGCATCATGACTAAATCCTTATTATTCCTCCCTCCCTTTTTTTATCCTCATACATCATGCAACCCTCTGCAAGGTTTATAATAGAACCTTTAGTATTCAATCATGTTGAAGAACAGTCTTGTATAGTATTTTTTTTTTTCCCAGAAGTAATCCAGATTCCTAGTAGTCTTCCAGTGGTTAATGCTGTAGTTCTCAGATAGTGCTTGTRAGAATTAAGTAAGCAAGGTTCAGTYCCCTCATTTCAMAGGATGGTGCTCATCCACAAGGTCATTTTTRTAAGTCCCCTTTTAAGACATGAAGATGGCATYTTATTTGTCTTCAGAGATGATAACTTCAGAAATAGTCAGATGTCTGGAGTTATTAAAACTGAAAACTTTGCTACTATGAGAGAATGCAATCTGTCTGTACCTGTGTATAGTTACATATGAATTGTAGCCATTAACAAATATTGTCAATTGTGGGTTTGCAAAAAGAAAACCAGGACAGAATCATCCTTTGTGCTCTACTGTAATTACCCTAACTGTGCTTCTACAGGGATACCTTGCTCCCATTTCTTGACAGAGATGCTGTGTACAGTGGATGGATAACAGCCAGGACAGCACAAGCCCTGGAGGAATAGTGACATAGGGGCATATTTACACTTTCAGTCTTGCCTGACTGAAGGCCAGAGAAGTAGCACTGCTCTCACTTCACAGCTTTTCCCTGCAAAAATCTTTGCATGCAAATTTTCTGGCTAAGTATTTTCAAATTAGTTGAACAGTGCAAAGATCCTCCCAAGACTTGGAATCACACAAACTGCATGTGACATTTTTGCATGAGTTTTTCAAATMAGGGTGTAATTAATTCCCAATAAAAACTAGAAGTTCTGTTCTAARTAAGAAAGCATTTGATATTCAGGAAATTGACATATATGCAACTGAATAACGAATATGCAGATCATATTCAATGTAGTTTATCACAAGTCAGATAAAGCATTGAGAGTGTGACCTCTTCCCCTGTCCCCAAACTTAAAAGAACGGGGGGACTGTGCTATTTCTGTCTATCTTGAGCTTCTTTTTGCATATCTCCATCAAAGTTAAGGCCTCTTAATTTTATTCTGTGAATACTGACAGAGGGATTTACTTGTTAGTTTTCACGTAATAATTTAACTGTGTGGGGATACAAGCAACCCTTCTGAGAGATGCATTTTGCAGCTCAAGGGTGTGCTGTTATAGTAAATGTGTCACTTCTGAGTCTTTCCACTGATTTTTCCTGTGTACAAACCACTGATTCTTTGTGATTGTGCTGAAAGACAAACTCAACTTCATAAATTTTGAACAAGTGGAAAAAAATTACAGAAAGCTTGGCCTTGGACAGGAGCAGTATATTAAATTACCCTAATGAAAGCCTTACTCAAAAAATTCAGCTATTTGAAGTGAAAGTCCTTGTTCCAGTGTCTGCTCTCTGGACTGTTTCTTCTTTCATGGACAGGAATTTCTATTAACCAACAAAGGATTAAACCTCAGAATTTTCCTTCACAATTGGGTGTCCATATTACTGTTTGTGACTGTCTCTTTCYATGGCCATGTTTTGCATCCCTTGCTGCAGAGCAGCCTGGCTGCAGGAACCTCTGCTCCAGATGGTTTGTTGTCCCATGGTGCTTGGGAGTGGGAGAGTTCAGGTGTCAGGGGACCAGAAAAACAGGCCTTGCATGTCAAGAATTAACCCATGAAAGGCTGACAACACGTCCTTTGCCTTCTCTGTCACTGGAAATGGTTTTGAACCAGAGTAGCCATGACTTTCTGTTACGTTAGGCGTTRCCTAAGCACAATGGTTTTGTCTATATTTGCATGAGATTTAAATATTATAACCTGTCTGAATGGGCTTCAGTAGGAACAACATGCCTGCTCACCTGGAGCAGCTCCTTCCTGAGTAGATGTGCCTTGCAGATCTTTGTGAACTGGGAAAGCTAAATCATCAAAATGSCAGAAACTTGTGAATGTAATATGTCATAATAGGACACGGAATAAATGACATGCACACTGAAACTTTTGGGGTAAAAAGAAACTTTATTTGTCAACCTCTGTGGGGGGATAGAATGTAGGAAAATAAAAGATACTGCAGAGGCCCTTTGCAAAAGATAGTAAGCACAACATTAGTTTATGTAAAGTCTTAGGTTGATGTTCTAGACTGTGAAAAGCAAAACTAAATCAGAACTTATGTTCTTACTGTGACRTGTTGCCTGAACATTTGTATAACTGTTAGTCCTAAGTGAGATATGTTGAAGCAAACTGATATTATAACATATTCACATATCTTCTAGAGATGCTGYAACTTGGTAATTAAAAGAAAATGGTGAACTGTGGGGRGATAGAGTGTAAGAAAATAAAAGGTAGTGCAGAAGGTAATCTCAGCCCTGAGGAGTTGCAGCTGTACTAAYGACCAAAGATTGGGAACAGGCCTGCCCTTACCAGGCCACAGCTGTGTCCAATAAGGATGAGTGCTGTAAAAGAGTGGGTTAGCTGGGTGAGGATGGAGCTGGAGTTTGTTGGCTGTGCTGTGAGGAGTTGGCCATGAGAAATCACCGAGCAGGTATGGAACTTTTGCAATAAGATGACAACRGACCTCGATATGTATAGAATTCTAAAAGTGACTCTGGATTGGAGGATGAAATTGCTACTTCTCTAATGACACTTGTCAAACTAACAGTTTTATCAAATTTCTCCTCCTCCAGAAAGGAATGCAAATCCAATCATTATTTACATAAAAGTGCGTGAGAAACTCCATTAYAAAAATGTAAACTTTAGAAGGCTTAGAAGAACTGAAAAGAACAGGGCAACAGTAATATTTTTCAGAGATTAGTCACCACAATTTCCTTGAACAGYTGGTTTGGGCAAAAGGCCCTAATGTGCAAAATGCTGTAAGTGTTGTTTATTTTTAGATACAACTCTTGGAGAGAAGTTGTTATTAGGTGTAGAGTTAAGTAAAGGTYGTGCTAAGCCCAGCTGAGATGAGAAGGTCTTCCAGCAATGCATGTGGATACTTATATATGTGGGATGCCTCAGAATGGTGACTTGTGATTTAGATTTCAGAAGTCTTTCTCATTCTACTTCTTGCATTGCATACAGCTATGAAGTAGCCAGAAGTTCCTATTGCTTTCAAGKAACTGAAGGCATCTATTTCTCAGTGAGAACCAGCTATTAAAATGTAGTAATTAAGGACTGGAGAAGATACCAAAGCCTTTTTGAAAACCATTCACTGCCATGGATGCAGAAGCCTTTGGAAAATCTGATCCAAATTTCTACTGTAAATTGATTTAATTTTTTTTCCATGGAACTTTGAATTGTTTTTAATAATTGGAAGAGATTTTTTTCTTCTTGACTGAATAAAATTAGTGTTCAGACTTTTAAAATTTTCTGTGTAGACATTTAAAAATGAATATTGTTAAAAAAAGGAGGCACATTATTGCAACCACAGTGAAAGTAGTGAAACAGTGTTAATTCCTTTTAGTCAGTAAGGGTGAATGTGTTGTCATTTGCATAACAGTTATCACCCAATAGTCCAAAAATAGTTATGGTCCACTGTCTAATTCTTATTTGTTTCTTTTATAAGTGTATTTTTGAGTTAATAGCCCTGCAGTTCCAAAGAACTTATAGAGCATTGTGGGATTTTTTTTTCTTCTCCAAAGGACTGGTGACCCAATGGACTCTGCTGGCTCTCTCAGGTGTGTCAGAATAAGAGTGTTAATCCATGTTTGACAAAATGTGCACAGAAGGAGACATAAAATTTAAGTGGAAAAAAGTAGTTTGAAGGTTCAGTAGGTTGAATTGATAAATAATTTAGGAGTGTAACTGTTTCATTATTCCTTATTAGGAAATGATTTATTTTAGGTAATATACAGGGAAGAAGGAAATAGGATTAAAAAAATATGTATTTCTTTTACACACGAAAAAGCAGCATTTTTCTACTAATTCCATAATTTAATCATGTAGGTCCAGAAATGACCAAAGAAGCATTTTAATCAGCCTGAAATCTTGCTTAAACTTATGTGACTGTTCAATCTGTTTTAATGTCCAATTGCTCTTTTTCACTGACATTTTGCMTTGTGAGATACTTGTAGGAAGTCCATCCAGAATTAAAAATGCTACAATTTGTATCTTGTAGCAAATGCTGCCTTAGATTGCTCAAAATAAAATGCTCAACAACCACAATAAATAGGAAAATGAGGTAAAATTACTATCTTTTCTTAATTTTGTAGGAAGCCTTTTCAAAGGTTATGGGAATGTTTCCTGAATAATGCATAGCTGAGATGTTTCATATTGAGTTTCAGTTAAAAAATATATTATTATAGCTGACATAAAAATCCTCAAAAAATAGATTTGTAATGGAAATTCCAGGGGACCCTTAACTATAATCATTTCTGTTAGTGTAAATGCCTGGAAATAAATACAGTTTTTCATTAATCTACTATTATGTGACACAAGTGACCAGTTACAGAGAAATCTATAATAATTCCAGTTAGCCTGCTGCATTCAAATCTGCTGTTAAAAGTACCCACCTCTGTGCATAGGCTCTGCAGAATGCTTTTGTGAGCTTAGGTCCCACGTGAGCCTTGTTTTGAAGTCTTAAAATGTGTAAATGTGATGCTGATTTTTCCACAGAGGCTATTTCTGCATGGGTTTCACAGATTTGTGGGCATTTGAGTGTCTTGAAATGCAATACAAGATGATTCTTATAATGCCTAAGCCACTAAGTGTTAATGGGACTGGGTAATAGTCTCCAAAAATGTTAAAATGTTGCTATGCAATAGGTGCTCTTCTGAAGTGAGTAGATGTTACTGRGGGTTTTAATTGGCTGGAAAGTCATAAAACCTTGCTGGCTGTTTTGATTTAAGGATATTTAAAATCCAGTTAGTCCAGTCACAGGAAGAGTAGACTTTTTTTTACTCTTGGTCTTGAGGTTGTGCTATAACCAAATGCATTTCTGAGGCAGCATTAGGAGGTTCATGTGGTTCCTACCAGGGCCAAACTTTGTCTCTTGTTAAATGGGAGACATCACTTGACATCAAAATCTTTCCAGCATCATTTTTTTGCTTTCAGTTAAATGAATAAAAATGAACTTTTAAAAATCATAGAATTGTAGCCTCATTTCTCTTCACAGAGAAAAGCAAGGTGCAACTTCCCAAAGATGCTCTGGGATTCATATTCTCTGAACCTCAGAGAAAGAGAACACAATTCTTATYTCATTTGCTGCTCCTCTTGTTCACAAGTGGAATGCATTGTGGAAGATTGTTCACCTCAAGGGAATTGGTGATTGGATTCTGGTGTGAGTGTTGTGATTCACTGGCCAATTGGATCCAGGTGTGTGTGTGTTGGGACAGTGGGGTTGAGTGCTTGGCAKATTGAGTTAAATGCAATGTAATATAATACAGAATAATATGGTAYGATAAAATAATTAATTAGCCTTCTGATATCGATGGAGTCAGATGCATCATTTCTCCCCCTCACAGGGGTCGCCTTGTTTACGATATRGAATCATCTTGGGTGAGCTAGATGGTAGTGCAAAGTCTAAAGTGTTGAATTAMATTTTGATGAATTTTTTAATTGTGTTGCTTTTTTTGTTAATGCCAAGGTGGATGAACTTTTGATATAGCATATGGGAGTTTAGGATAGATACCTATGTCCCAGTAATATGCTGGCYGGATAACAGTTTTGTTTTGTGATGAAGGCAGCAATTATTTAGTAAAGATTTAGAAAATCTTTAGAATTTAGAAAAATTTCAATCAAAAGTGCTGATTTTGGATATGTAAAGGGTTGTTTTAATCATTGTCTGAGTTGTTTTATTGAGGAAATATTTTATGTAACTTAAATTACCTCTTGAGTTAAACTTTTTGAAAACAAAGGATGTTTATACGTGTTTTCTTGTTGAATAACTCATATAAGCTGAAATGCAGTCATGGAGCTCTTTGTATTGCACTTTAGCTGGAGAGCAAACCTTTGCTGGTCATAGCTGATCTGTTCCTCTGCTGCTTGGTCTTGTTCTTCCTGTTGGTTGTTCGTTCATTTCTGCCAGTTTGGCCTGGCTCTGCAGTGCCTGTGTCTGCCTCTCCCCGTGCATGTGAGTGTGAGAGATCCCAGGGACCACACACCTGGGTCTGTTTCATTCTGGCTGGTGGAGTAAAATGGTTGAGCATCAGTGTGAGCATGTTTACAAGCAAACCCAGTGCAGTTGTAGTGTGTCAGTGTCTGACCACCAGCCTTAGTCCACCTGGCACTGCCCGTAGCTCCTGGCTCTGCTCGCAGCAGTAATGACAACCCAAAATGGGAGTTCTGCTGTTCTGCCCTCACATCCTGGTTTGGTGAGGACACACACCCAGGAGACAGAAGCATGTGTTTGGGGTTAGGCTTGGAAGAGTTTTGCTGAGCTGTGTCCTTTGGATCATCCTGACYACAGAGTGGAGGTGGATGTGGGGGGAGCTTTCTGTTGTCACCAATGGCAAAGTCACAAACAGGATTATGTCTGGAGTTGTACGTAGCAGACTAGACAACCATCAAGACAGAAAAATCTGTTTCCCAGCAAATATTCCAAGTGATAGAGAACCTTAGGAGAGAAAGATAAAATGTGATATATAGGCACAGTTGTTTCTATGCAGAATATTTTTTCCAAATTTCCCTGGAGGGKTTGCTGTTCTCTGAGCATCCAAGAAGTTCATTGTGCTTCTGATCAGCTTCCCACACATTCTCACCCACACTACTTTGCTGTGTCATCTTAATGTCATTTTTAAATACTAACAAAAGTATTTTGTTTATAATGCAGAAATAARAATCTTGAGAGAGGAAAGAATGCCTTTTGCATGCTATTTTAGCAGATCAAAGCTGACTCATGAGTAGCAAATATGAAGTAATTAATGTATTTAAAATTCACAATTCCTGAGTTGCAAATTTAAGAAGTGTTTTGATTATAGTCATGAGATTCCATAGACTTTTTAAAATATGCTTAGTATTATTTTTAGCAAGTTACCTTGCTGCAGAGTATTACATTTAGAATATAGAGGAGTATAGCAATTTGCAAAGCTGGTGTTTTAAATAATTGACYGCACTGAATTAAACAGTGTCCAGGTACACTGGAGGCCAAGTGTAAATATGGAAAAACAGTCTTTTTCTGAGGAAAAAATGCAGTTATCATTTAATCTGGTTGGCATGGGAAGTTTTAACCTTTGTTATTTACTGCTTTTGTGATGGCCTGAACTCCCTATAAATACAGGAACATGTCACTGACACCATTGCAGGCAATCACTCCTGCATGATTTTATTTGCATTAAAATTAAAAATTTTCAAAATTAGTCAATTTGCACCACAGAGAACCTTGGAACTGCAAGGTGAAACATGAGTCCTTGAGAGGTCAGTAAAACTTCAACCAGTTTCTTCTGGGGAAAAAAGGAGGAAGGTGTTGGTTTGGGAGTGAGAGCTTTGTCTTGMTGGCCCAATGACGCAAATGTCTTAAAGAACAGAAAAATAATCCAGTTGCACATGGAATCACTGGTATTATATGAATAGCAGTGGAAGAAAAATTACTTGTATAACTATATCACATATTATCTGTAGAATTGCTTAATTTAAGACTTAATTCAATTTTTGTAAAAGTTAACTTCAGCTTTTAACTTTTGCTTGACAGTATTGTGGGCTTCCTCTTGTATCAATACGAGTTTCCAAACTATGTGTTATGAAAAGCTGCAGTTTCTTTTTATTTTGCAGTAGCAGCCACCAAGCTGTGGTAATGACCCCTTTGTAAAAAATGACAACTCTTGCTTGAAGGAGATGGAACTGCAATTTTTGTCTCAAGTGAGAACTAATAATCCAGCTCCCAAGCTGTCTGAAAGATGCCCGAAAAGATTAATTTTTAAGTGTGTCTAAAAGCTATGAAAAGCAAGAGAAACATTGTGGGGTTGTCACTAAATGCAGTATTTAATGATAAACTTTTTTCTAAAGCTCTGCTGAGAAAAGTGTTTCTAGAACCGGTGGTAGTGTAGTGCAGGTTTGCAAACTTTCTACTCTGGAAACATCTCCTGGAGAGGCCAAGTTTTATCTCACCTGGGGTTTTTTCTGTATATAAAAGCAAACAAACCAAACCAAAAAATTCAGGGAAAAAATCTCACACAAAACTTACTTTTCAGAAACCTTAGAACACGGGTAAGCATACAATTTACAACAGTATATTTTATGTGCAGTATTTTACTTTACTGGGGTTTATTAGTTTATTTTTTTTCTCTGTCTGCTTGTGTAGCTGTACTCCTGATATTGAGATAACTTGAGTCTTAGATGAATTTTCATAAAAAGCAATGCTGTGATAGAGAAATAAGGTTTTAATTCCTCCTGTCTGAAGACCTCAATGTAGTTTTTTATCCATTTGAGCATGCGTTAAAGCTTGGAGCCCTCTCTTGAGTTAGGCCAATGTTACAGGAATTTGTTGTTTCCCAGTTTCAAGTGCACCCCTTTCAAATCTCTTGTTCTAAATTACTGGTTGACCTTCTAAAGCTGGACAAGGTGAGGSAGGGCATTGAGTTTTTGTTTGCTTTCAATTTACCCTTACATCTACTTAAAGAAAAAATGGGAGAGAGAATGAAGCTATTTGATTACTTTAATTGTGAAGGGCATTAGCAATTATGTCCCAGCTTTTATCAATATGATGATAATCATTGCTTGTCATTATCATATGATGAAAACTTAAAATCTTGGAAAAAAAAAAAAACGTGGGTTTCAGAAAGACCTCTCCATCCTTCTGAACTCAATCCTATTTCACAGAATTAGCTTGTTTGCTTGACTTTTAGCACTATGTCTGTTACCCATGCAATAGTTTTAAGTTATGTGAGAGCTGATTTTTCTCTAAGGGTGCAACTTCATTATCCTATGGGCCTGAGCTTCCAAAATGCTACTTGTATATTTTTMTGTGCTGTGGAACAATGGTTCTGTTCCCTCTATCACCTCTGTGCGCTCCTGACACAGGATTTTGCACAAATGGCTACATTACCAACAAGGCTTCAGTTTCACAGTTGCAAACCTTAAAACATGGTTTTTTAGCAACCTCAGAAAATTTTCCCATCCTTCAGCCCCTTTTTCTTCTAAAATTATTGATTACTAATTCGCAACTGGAATTTACATAGATTAGGAAGGTAATAATCATAGTCATGAAGGTTAGAACAGTTGCCACATTGCTTCTGTCTCAAATGAAGTCTTGAGCAGAAAAGAATTGCTGTGTTGGGCTATTTGCCCTCATGTTTTCTAAATATAACTCAACAGCAGTCTGGTTCATGAAGCCATCTGCATGAATACATCTAGAGAAAATAAAATATCATATTAGTCACTTATTTTTTAAGTGAGCAAAACTTGGCAAAATTGAAAATAATTTTGTAAGGAAATACCCTTTTAAGCAAAGACAGGATTATTAATGAGCTACAGCAAAGAGATTTTGTAATACTGGTGATTGTGCCTCTCTCCTGTTTATAGCACCCAACTGTGGAAGTGCTTTCAAAATATTTTTTTAAGACCTAGTTTTGAGAGAGCAGTAATTATTCAGCTTACTCTGAGATTTTCACTTCCCCTTTTTTCAGCCTAAAGCATTGTCTCTTTGGAAAAGGGTAATGATTTCTCTGAAGGTGAACCACAGTAGCAGACAGGTGGAGGTTTTAAGTAAACAGGTGGAACTTGGCTAAGCCAGTTGTTCCAGCATATCAGCAGTATCATTTTTCCAAAATTGCTGTTTTCATAAAAATAGTCCTTTAAGTGGACATAGGCAAGATAAAATAACCAGTATTTCTGCTTAGAATGATTAATCATAATCAAAATTTTCCCACTGTTCAGACCTGCAAAGGTTTTCATGTGAGGGTATTTAAAGGTAGCCTTCTTTTAGTTACTGTCACTCAAATTTTGTAGGTTACTGTTCAGTATTCCTCTCTTCTACTGAGAAAGGTTATGCTGTCATTACATTGCAAACCAGAACTGTGGGCTGCAGTTCTCCCAGGAATTCATCTGCCTGACAGTGACACACAAAATCCTCAGGATTATCTCTTTGGCTGGTGCTTCGTTGCTGTTGTTACTTTGCAGTTCTTTATTTCTGTGTGATGTTTTTTTCTGAATTTTGGGTCTGTCTTACCTACAGTCTTTCTTTTCTGAATGAAGGTCTGGCAATAGCAGATGATGATTCATGGTTAAAAATTGGGAGGAAGTTTTAGTTTTCTTACTTTTGGTGTTTTTTGAGTTTGTGTGCATTTTTTCTGTTTTGCGTTTTGGTTCAGGGTTGTTTGTTTGTTTGGGGCTCTTTTGCTTGTTACTTTGTTGGTGGTTTTTATTTTGTTTTTCAACCCAAGTATTTTTCTGGAGGTACTTCTAGTGTTTGTAATAATGGGAAACCTTTCCTCATAATGCTACAGTAGAGGAAGTTTGACTTATGAAGAGTCTTCTTCTTTAGGCATCTGTTGTCAGCAGCTGTCTCTGGGACTATTCATTTTGGCTGCATATGCCCCTTTTTTGGTTAAAACTTATTTTTGTTCAGATATCAATTTGGGAGCTGTAACAGTCTTCAGATGGGATATAACACCTTTAGCTTTATGTGTGTTTATCCATAAACTTCGACTTGGTTATTTTAAAAGATTTGAAATAGTTTCTGCAGTGACTGCCTTTAAAAAGTCATCACTTACTAGTGTCATATATACAGCAACATTTGAGCTAGAACATTTGTATGTTTGGAAGTAAACATCATTGAGTACCAGCTCCAGATAAATTCTGCCATTTCCATTTATGACCCTTCTAATGCACCCTTCTATCTTTTCCATGTAGATAAAGTTTGTTTTTATTTTTGTCAACTGCATGCTGTTCATGCTATCCCTTTTCCTCTTGCATCTTCATAAATGCTCCTTTAGTAGAATGTCAGTGTGTGCCTAGAGAAGGAAAAATGTCTGGAATACAGCCTGCAATTCTCTGGGCTGATAAAATAATCTGAGGGCAATGTTAGTGCCTCATCTGTTGCATCATCTGGACACTGTTGCAGGGTTCCTCTCAGTTCTGTAAAAAAAAATAAAATTCCTTGGGTTTTTGGAGCTGAACCTGAGTTTCCTTTAGCCATATTTCTGCTTTGAATCCTTGAGCTTGARAAGCAAATTAGATGAGAGGACTAGTTAATGTTAAATGGCTAATGATGAACTTCTGTCCTGGTGCTTGGCTGGCTGTAGCACAGAGGGAATCACTCATGTAATGCATGTTTAGTTAACTAGAATGTAGTGACAGTGGCACTTTGGTTAGAGGCTGGTCTGGGAGTTCCATAGTCTGTGTTCACAGAAGGGATGACTGTGTACTGAATACTACCAACAGATGATTGWTTGTTAACAGTTTCTCCAGGTACTGTTAGCCCCTTTTTTTAAACAGCTGGTTTCGAATTTTTCCCTAACATCTTCCAAATCTCTATTGCTGAATGAAAACAGTGCAAGAAAAAAAAAAAAAGGGAGATAAGAGCATTAGGAACGAATGTGAAAAACACTTCTGTATTACTGTGACTATCCAGTGCTTTGAGAATTTTAATGGAGTACCCATTCATACTGCCTGGAAGAAAACAAATCCAGCACCAGGGAATGTGAGAACATCTGGAGTGCAAGCCAAGTATCTAGGTCAGCAAATGACAGTTAAGTTATTGCTTTTAAATGGTACAAGTTAAGGATAGACAGTGATTGAGCCTTAGTTCTGCAGGATTATCTTATAGTCGTGCTTTTTTATTGTTGTTCAGTGATTTAATTTATCTTTCAAGTTGCTGGGAGAACATAATTTTCAGCTTCAGTTGCTTTCCACATGCCATTATTCTATGGCCAAGGTAATTTCAGTGATCTTGTTATTAAAAGTGTGTTTGCAACAGACTTTGTCACAGGGGAGCAACACATCTTGAGAGACACTTGTAATAAAGAATAATGTGCCTTTGATGTCTGTGTGCTGGTTCTCCAAAGAGGAGAGCTTTTATTTATATTATCATAAAACTCTAAATATTTTAAGTCCTGTGACAAAGACTTTAGTGCAGCCTGAGGTTATTCTCATGCTGGTAGAGGGCAAGTTTGAGTGGCCTTGAAGATGTGTTATGTGTCTGGGAGGACTTTTTATTATATGTATAAGTGTATTAGGTTGTATAAAAAATGGTGCTGTGAATGAGGAATTCAGCTGAGTAATAATGGACATATAAAAGTAGTTTGACCAATATGTCATTGTTTTGTTATCAATATTCTACAGTTGTACAATGCCATGTTATTTTTAGCAGATTGTCTGGAGTTAATGTACTTTTAAAATGGAAATGAATATGTGTGAAATGAATGTGGTTGCCTGCAGCAGAGTCTTACCTGCTCTTCTTTAAGTATATTGAAAAGTGCATTGCTCTTATCTCAGTCTTATCTTCCAAATAGGAAATACAGATGCACTTTTAAAATAATTCCAGTTTGGGTTTAAGGGCACTTGAATCATACACACATACACTATAAGCAGCCTTTAGAGTCATTACATTCTGGTGGAGAAAGAATATGTGCAGGAACATGGATAAGAAAATTGGAAATACAAAATTTAACTTGGAACTGTGCACTGTGGCTGTCCTTACATTGGGAGTACCTTATTTTATGTAGAATTTTATTTATGACTAGGCATTTTTCAGAAGTAAGCATCAAATTCTGTTTTCAAGGTACAAGATGTATGCCTTATTCCTGTCTAACACATTTATAATCCATAGCATTTTCACTGAGCTGAGAAATGTGTTTCTCTGAATATTTTTTGCCAGCTGATTATCTCAGTTAACTGCAATATAAAAAAGCTGGCATAGCTTTGCACGTTTGTGTAAGCATGTTTTGTACTCTGTAAAAAGCAATGCAGGAAATAAGTCAGCAGTGGGGCTGTGCTCTGCTTGCCTAAAACACAGCTCATTCTTTATGCATTCCTAAATTATTATAAAGAAGCCTCTTGAAAAATTTAGTAATTTTTGTAACAGAAAATAAAGAAAGAAAGAAAAAAAGGAGGGAATGCATAGAACAAGCTAAAATTAGTAAACAGCTGATGGCCTGCTTGTTGTTCAGGGCTATGTGCAGCTGACAAGTGATGTGCTGGCAGACTGCAGCCAATTTCCATTAAAAGTCCACCCAGGGTTGAAGCAATCTGCAAATTCCTCCTGAGGGAAAGCACAGGTGAGCAGTGCCAGGACCTGAGGGGATGGCCTGGAGCTGTGTCAGGGAGGTGCAGCCTGGAAAACAGGAAAAGGCTCTTCACCAGAGGGTGGCTGGGCACTGAACAGGCTGCCCAGGGAGGAGGTCACAGCACCAGCCTGACAAAGCTCAAGGAGAKTTTGGACAACCCTCTTGGATACACAGTGTGACCCTTGAGATGTCTTGTGCAGGGTCAGGAGTTGGACTTTGGTGATCCTTGTGGGTCCCATCTAATCCAGAATATTCTGTTATTCTGCAAAGGAACTGTGTTTTATGTATTGTGAAAACCTCAGTATAACATATAGAAAAAATCTCCAGAAAAATTCTTGCACTCCAAACCTCTTCTGGCACTTGAGAGTTGTCACATAATTCCAGATCTATACTCCTGATGAAATTGTCACTTTTACTGAGAGCAGATTAGTTATCATCAATCTGTGCTTCGAGCTCTGTGGGGCTGTTTTCAGGGACCAAGAGCTGAGTAGCATCCTCATGGCATGAGCTGGAGCTGATGGGAATTGGGCTTCCTGGGCTTCCCAGGAATTGCTTTTTGGATCTCAGGTCTGAATTGGAGATTGAAAGTAGTGACGAAAGACAGAAGTGTGTACTATATTAGAAATTGTCACCTCTCCTTTTGGGCACGCACTCCAAACTTGTGTTGGCAATGCAATTAAAAATCACTGTCATTTCAGAGGACCTTAATTATATGAAAAGTGTGTGGCTCAAGAAAGCTTCAGTATCTTGGTAATTGACTTTGGATTTAAAGTTTAAAAAAAAGTATAAGTGAAGTGAGTCATAGAAAACCAGCAGGCTCTTAGTGATGGATGGTTCCTCTAGACTACAGCTGCATGCCTTAATCCCCTCCTCAGCATCAGTGTGGACTGGTTCCATTCCATAAATAGACCTCATGGTAGAAAATTTTGTCTTTATTTCCACACTTCATTTGCATAATATCGCAGTGGAAATGTTTTCAGTTGAGATAAGAATGAAAACATTGGAGTCTGAAAACTGTGAAATACACATTTTAGAGCACAAGCCATTAGCTTTCATGTTGTCAGTTTTTCTTAGCTGATGTTTAGTAGTCAGAAAAGCACTTTGTTTCTTAATTCTGCTTTTAATTTTTATGACAGGAAGTCAAGTGAACCAAGAGCTAAAGAAGTGAGTGAAGTTTAACAAAATAAACTTGAATTAGTGACATGATTTTGTTGCTGTGAGCAATGTATACCTCATTCATGATGTGATGAGAGTAAGCAGAGAGATCTGTTTTGTCTGCAGTCTCTATTAATTAATAACTGATCTTACTGGCCATATCACCCATGTTACCTTTCTGTCCTCATATTTTATTTTACCTGGACATTTTGGAGGTGAGAATTTTAGGATTTTTTTTCGRTGTTGAATGTGGATCTGTTCCCTTTTTGGGAAATTCCACCTTTTCCTCTCTGGTCACATGTTTAGTTTATAAATTGGGAGGTATATAGGAGGAATTAAGTGCTCTAAGCCAAGGTTCAGGTTTTTCATTTGTTTTTGCTAACCCTTAGCTAACCTTTGTGAAAAAGAGAGTTGGATTTTGCTTTTTCTGCCATGCTCTCCTTCTGAAGGTCACCTGCCTTTGCTCCCCCACCCTTCAGTGTGGGCTTGTGACCTGGCAGCTGCTGCCTCCTGTTTGCAGGGAATTMACTTTCTGGAATATTCCCTATTTCTTACTCATGACTTCTCGTACCTTTTAGTAGAGAGATTGTTGAGGGTTTTCTGATGGGAAATGAGAGCTGTGGTTTCATGAGCACGTGTCTCTTCGAGTTTGCAACATCCTTAGAAGCAGGTGAATGGTGACACAGGTATCTGTGTCAGAACCACACAGAGGTTGAGAGTTTCTTCTTTTGAAGTGTGTTACTCTCATCTACCTGCCATATTCTGAACCTTGTTGCATAAAATGCATGTCGAGACAAAAAGACAAAATGTTGATTTTAAAATGTAAGGTACCTCTACTTTCTGCAGAGGGAAACAGTCATTTCTGGAGCATTCTGTTGTACATATAATAGCACGTGTTCCTGTTGATGAATTTGCATTTTAATTCAGAAACACTATGATAAGAAAGAAGTCACCTGGCCAGTGCTGAAAAGTGCAAAATGGCACCAAGAAGGTTCATTTAGAGAGCAATTTGAACGAGGGAGTCAGACCTATTTTGGAAGGTACATATAGGTACTTAACTGAGCACCACAACAAGAGGAGGCCAAGCAGGTGGCCTGTGGGGAGTCAGACAAAACTGATGACTCAGGTGGAAAGAGCTATGTATAATTGAAAAGCACAGCATTTCTGGTTTTTGAGGTCAAAGTCTGTGAGGATGCCGCTTTGGAAATTTGGAACAGCTGAATGGTGTGATGTGCAGTGGACATTTTGAGGCATAGACCATTCTCTTGTTAAGTGTTTGGCCCAGTCCAAGCCTACTGGGGCTTTAATTTGCAATGAGAGTTTTAGAGCACTATCCACAGGCAATAACATTTGCACAATGACATTTGTGCAGTTACTACTGTCACACTAAGAACCTGAGGCAAGTGGACTTTGGGAAAAGGCATGACTCTGTAATTGCATGGATAAAGCCATTAATTACCAGTAGATTTGTTTTCAGAGCTACTATTCCACATCACAATTTAACCTGTAACACTGAGGAGTTTAGATAGACACTGAAACATTCCTATACAGTCATTAGTAAAAGCAGCAGGGATGCCAAGAGCCATTACATTGCTAGAAGGTAGGAGGTAAGGAATGCAAGACACCTTGCTGTAAGGCTCCCAGTGGCTGTATGGAAATGAGTGGACCTGTATAGGGACACACTTCAGGAGGTGTGAAACAAAAAAAGACATCTTGAACAAGAACAAAGAAGATATTTAATGGATCCTTTCAGTGAAGGGATGAAGAATTATTATGGAGAAAGAAAATAGTAATTTTTCAGAGATCCTGCAATAGAGGAAGAACACAATTATGTGAAATTTGTAYTAAAAAAAATCAGCCTTTAATGATGTTACCCAAGTGAAATCAATGACAGGAGATTTATTCAAGTTTATGTACCATTTGTTTTCACTGTCTTRAAGACTATAATAGTTTATATTTCAYAGTAGTTTTATTATTTTTTGGATGTGTGARAGTAATATTTTTTGCCTGGCCCAAAGCTGGGTAGTTTGGCAGTTTTAGCTCTGGTCTATCCATATTTGTGGAGAAAGGGATACATTTTTTGCAACTATTTACATTCTTCTCACTGTAATATTCTTTGTTGTCTCATGATAAATCTTCAGGCAGACAAAGCTGCTGCTTGTCTGGAGGAACATTGAGATTAGAAATTTTAGTGGAATCAATATGCTTCTTCCATGCTTTCAGAAGTATTAAAAAGCATTGAATAGCAGTAGTTACAAATCCAAAGCCTCAGGTAAAAGTAAATTAATTTTTCACCTCAGTAACAATAAAGATGCTGGCTTTTCTTTGGTTTTGTTTCCCTCCTCTCTGCATAATCCTCCATTCCTCACTCATTCAACGAGGTGAGGAACTTGSAATCTTACCTGCATCCCTGAGAATGTTCTATGGCAGAAATAATCACAGTTGGGAAAGTCTATTCCATTCAGAGTTTTATTAAACTTTTTTTRAAGAAGAGTAATATATGTAATAAATGCTCTGAAGTGGCTTTTAGGTGGCCTTACTTATAGGGCAGGAGATTCAGAAAGATAAACGTCCTGTTGAGCAAAAGCAGTGCTCAAAGCAGCACACAGGAATGATCAAGATAGACAAGTCTGGACCTCAAGAGCTACTTGAGCACCATTTTTAAGGGGCTTGGGGTTTGGTTCTGGTTTTTGCGTTTTCTGGTTTGTTTTTCAATTGGCTTACTTCTGAGAACACTTGCAGTTATGTTAACTAGGGTAAAAATTAGGTGATTGGAGAGTCATTTAGCTTCAAGGGAGAATTCATGTGAGCATCTGGTTTTGGGAAGAACAAAACCATGTTATTTAGAGATTTGCATTGCCCTGCAAGGCTTCTGTTAGAGGAGACATTAACTGAAAGACTGTTACTTTAGCAGGTAAAAGATTTTTTGATCGCTCTTTTTCTGTAAATGCTTCAGAATTTGGTTTTGCATTGCTCGAGAGATAATTTTCTTTCAAAGGCCTCTTTTAAGCATATTACAAAAGTAAATGACATTTTAGGAATTACTGAGAATACTCCAGGACACCTCCCTATCCACCCCTGTAGATTCTCAGTGGCCAAATTATCATGTATATGCTGTACATTAGTTTCACACCTAATTTGAAGCAGGAGGAATCTGAACAGTTTTATGTACTCTGAAAAACACATCTTTATTGTGGGGGAATAATCCAAAATGGTGAGAAGAAAAGAGGGAAAGGTCTGTGGTTTAATTTTAGCAGAGGGAAGGCRTTGCAGTTGGTGGTACTGCAACACCTGTGTTTTTCTGTTCATTAACCTGCTCTGTTTCACACTAATGAGTTCATTGGCATTGGGTTTTGGATTAAAGGAGTTTGTTTATGGCTACATAAATGTGGTCACCAATTTCATTTCATGTCACCTTTTCTGACTTTTTTCCCCCTTTGATATGTGGWAATCTCCAAGCTTTTACGCTTGGAGTTTTTCACCTCATTAGTATATGTCACCATGTTTTGAAATGAAAACTTCCATTGTCTCTGCACCCTTTGTGACTGTTAGATATTGCTACTATTATGGGATTTCTTTCTGTAGTATACCAGTAATATCACTTCAACATTTCTGCAGCAGTGGCAGGTTTTAAGTTATTTTTTTCAGAAGTCCTTTAGACTTTTTGAAGTATGTGAGACAGAAAAATGAAAGAAAGGTGTTACATTGCATTTTTAGAAAAATGAGTAAGTTCTGTTCTCATCAAAGCTCTCTTCTTATCCATAGAAATATGAGTGAGAAAATAATTTTGGTAAACTTTGCCACATAGTCATGTCTAAGTGTAGTCATGCAGCAGTAACATTATTATACATCTCTGAAAAAGAGTTTTCTTTGGCTCTCAGTATTCATGTATTTAGTATCAGCAAAGGTTTCCATCTGTTTTGGTGTTATATGCACAATGAATTTTTTTAAAAATGAGACAGACCTGAAAGGATAAGCATATTTTATGGATAGATGATGCTCTGAACCATCTGAAAGGGTTTGGTAAGAACCATAGGAAGTGCTTTTTACCCACAATAGAATCTGTTTAGCTCTGACATTAGTAATGCAGTATTATCTGAAGACAGTCAGGTCAGCTTTTAATGAGGCAAAAATTACCAAGAAAAATGGCATGTAATGTTCTGGAAACAAAAAAGATAGATAGACAATGGTTTTGCAATTGAAAATAGATGCTACCAGCTGTTTTATAGATTGGTCACTGGGGCTTTAATGTGAGCTAATTAACTTGACCTCACATAAGGTAAATTATGCTTTTACTCTTTGAGTGCTATGAATGAAAAGCCCTTAGGAGCACATAGAATGAACTGTAGGATCAATTTTTAAGTCTGTCTGGTGTTGTTTACTTTAGCTGCCACATTACCTTATGCCACAGGGAGTATAAAAAAGGAAATAACCATTCTTTATCAAGACAAGCAAAACCACAAACATGCAGCACGTGCAATTTCAGTCTACCTCTAGAGCATTAGTAGTATTTTGGTGTCTGCTGAGATAAATTTARGTATTGTTAGATTTCTGRTCAAATTCWAGCAAATTTTAGCATGTCCAAGTCRTATATTWATACACTTCTGCTAGCAGGGAAACATAGTGAACTTAGAGAATGCCGTAACTGGTTTCTTCCTGATCACAGAAGAAGTTTATAGAGGGCAGAGGAGCATAACTGAGGTTTAATGACCAAATGACCAGGTGAACATTAGACCATAAAATGAGCTCTGCATAAAAAGAGAAGAGGATAAAAATGCCCTGGGCCTARTCTGCTCTCCCAGATTAACAAAATGAAAGAAAACTTAAAAATTATCAAGACTGTATGCTTTGGAGTTCCTTGAGAGGACCATTCCAAGATTTTATGTCACATTGCCTTCACAGTACCACTTCCTGGTCTGAACTAGATGGGTGCTGATGACATCAGTTGCCTCTGAATAACTGATTAATATGAATGATTTTACTTGTGACAAATTTGGTGCCTTTCACTTATTCTGTAAGCTCCTTGAGAAATTACTCATAATTCAAATACAAACTGAAAGACAAAAATAGTGCAATAGAGTTCTGTGCAATATAATGGAGCTTGAAGTTGCTAACAGGAAGAATTGATGCTATACAATAACACGTAATTCTAAACATGAGGTCTTCGTTCATTAGAGGAAGCTGAATGACAATTGTACAAAAAAAATTGAAATGTTGGAAGCAAGCTTATAATAATCAATACTTTCATGAAGTTTATATTAGAGCGCTCTTCTATCAGTTGTTGAAATGAACATGATTATCRTTAGAACAGTCTTGGTTTTCCTTCCCATGACTGTCTGTATATTGCCTGTGTTTTGCTGTGAATATGCATGTGATTTAAGCTCCCAAATTTCAAGATATTTTCAGTTGGTAAAAATGTGAAACAGAGCTTTTGTGCCTTTGTTCTCAAGTGCCTGGTGTCTGAGTTATAGTCAAGTTTAATTTTTTCTCTATTCAGCTGGACCACAGGGGAATCCTTGCTTTAATTAGTAAATTGCTTTTCAGTTATGTTTTTACACAACCAATCATGGTTGAGTTTGCATTGCACTGTGGTGCTTATCCACTCTGTCAAGTTTGTGTTGGGAAACCAGCTCACCAGCTGTTAGGGAAGAAAAGCAGCCAGTTGGCAGCTCTTGCTGAAACCTGGAGGTGCTTATTCAGAACTGAAATACTGGGCTGTGAACTGAAATACTGGGCTGTGAGCTGGTGCACAGAAAGGCTCAGGTTCTTCAGCTCCCAGCTCCTGATGGTGTGATCCTGCTGAGCCTCTTGGCCCAGCTGCCCTGCCAACCCACAGGTCACTGTGTGGGTCAGGAGATGCTGCTGCCCCTCATTTGTGTGCCAGGAGCCAGCAGTGGCAGCAGCACTGGGCAGACCTTCCTCACTGGCAGGCRTTTGTGCAAGGAGAGTCAAGTGCCTCTGCTGTCACTGAGGTCTTGTCCTCTGTGGCTCTGCAATGCCTGATGGGTTTCCATTTTCATATAAAGAGTCTTTTGAACTACCTTTAAATATGGAATAAGTGCTTCTGTCTCCAACAGCACCATGCAGCTGTTGCTCTCCCTGCTTGCCCATGTTTTGGGGTGGCTCTTGATGAGCTGACGCTGGCTGCAGTTGTTCTTCCTACCTAATGCTGCTTAGGAAGATCCATGGGCAGGCACAAGGCAATCACCAACAAGCCCTGCCTTCACAGTTCTGCCTTCTTTTGCACTCGGCTTCCCCACAGGCCATTCCAAATTTCCATCCACCTAAAGAAATTGGCAAACATTTCTGAAGGTACAGCTCCTTTATGGACATGTGAAGCCTCACTCCAGTCATCTGCTTTGCCCTTAGGTGAAGAAGGGTTGCAGGAACTTTTCAAGGAGTTCATCATAGTGTAAAAATTCAAAGAACAACCGTTTTTGAAGTAGTGGTAGAGTCATGCTTCTGAGACTGAACAAATCTGAGATGCAAAAGCTTTGAGGCTCCTCCTGCACAGGAGTGAGGAATAAACAGCAACTTGAAGGCAAGAGCAATCTCTTTTGTTTAGATATGTGAAATCCTGGAAATATGATGTCTCCATGCCCTCCTTTTGGTATCTAGAGTACCTCATTTGGAAGGCTGAAAGGATGCGAACTCTTCATGCTGCTGGTGTAAAGCACACCCAAGTTTTTATATGCTAGCAAATAGTTGCAAACCCCAGGAGGAGAATGTACCTCTTCCGTAAGGTTAAATATATTTCCATTTTGTTTCTAGTTGTTCTGCTAAGCTGTACTATAAGGTAGGGCAAGTCTTAGTTTCTCTATGTGCCAAATGGCCATAAAAATATAAATCTAGTGTTATTTAAGACTTGGCTGATGTTTATGTGCTGGGATTAAATGTTGCAAATGCTGCAGGTTCTGTGGGTGGTCAGTTCAAACACTGCAATTTTAGAGCAGCACTTTTGAGCAGCTGTTGCTCTGTCACASTAGCAGGTATTAGATCAAATGATTGAATCAATGTACCCTACTCAATGTAGTAGAAATGCAATTTGTACTAGAATATTATCATTGGAATAATGTCCCTTGCTTTGCAAGTGGCTTAGCTGTGCCTTGGCATTTAATAGCAGCAGGAGACCGTTATCCTCTAACAATGCACTATTTCATTGACATTATCTCTTAAGTAACACATATTGCACAAAGAAATTTCCAGGTGTGTTTCCTTCTATACAGAAGACAAAGTTTATGGTAGTTCATGCAGCTAATTTCTGTTGATCTGCTTTTTCCCTTCATTGGGGTATATTTGTCTTCAGATTTTCTTGAGGTGTCAACAAATGAAGAAGGAAATATTTTATGATGATTTTAGAGGAGTGTGTGTGGGATCTTAAGGCTTTAATTAGAAAGCCACACAGCTAACCTTCTACTTTTTTGAAAGCTGCATTATGATACAGGGTTGTCTGGTTCTGTTGGTCCTTTTCTGTTTTGGTGGGTTTTTATTTTGGATTTCAGCCTCAGTAACAGCCAGGCTYTTGGCACAGATGTCACCCCTCACTGCATCAGGTCCTGAGTTCTGCYATGTGTTATGATACCAGCCTTCCACATTCTGCAGTAATTTTCTTGCCTGTTTATTTTTCTTTTTTGCCAAACTTAAAGGAATTGGCTYAAAATCATCTACTAGATTTGGAAATCTAAAAAAAAAAATAAAAATGAGAGAATAAACTTCTCAGCCTGTTCTATGGCTAGAATGATATTTGTATCTGGAGATCTCTGTAGAATGACCTATATTCTCAAACTCCACAATTTGTGCTCATCTATTCCTGTATTTGCCTCGTTGCAATTTTTCTTCCTTGAATATGCAAATATGTGGTTTATTTTTGTGGAATATTGCTAATGTCCTGTCACTATCAGGTTTGTCCCAGATGTGGGGTACCCTTAGCTAGTTGCAGATAACTCTGCTTGGCATAACACAACTATGTCTTTAAAGAAAAGCCATGAAGAACAGGAGGTGCTAAGTCTGCAACAGATGCAGAAAAATCCACCAKTGAAAGACTGGAAAAAGTCTTTCAATTGGAGGTACCAAAGTGATTTCTTAAACCTTTACCATGTCCGTGTTCAGGCTTGTTGTTCATGTGTAACAGTGACACCTCTTGATTTTAGGTGTGCTGTTTGGTTCTTCATCAGCCATATAACAGGGTGAGGKTTTTGGGTGCTTTAACTGACATTTTGAAACTTGCTGTTTAAGATTCCTTGGATTGTTGCTGTTCCAGACTTTGTATTCTGTGCTGTAGTCTGGAAAGTTTCCTCAATTTTCTCATTCTGATTTTGCATATGTAATGTGCAATATGTGGATATTGTGATTTAGGTTTCAATAACCTGTTYAGTTAGAGGAAGATATATTCATTGAAATCCCATTTCACAGGAAGACAGAAAAAAGACAAGAAATTATATAGGCAAATGGACCATTGCAAGAAAAAATAAAAATCAAAATATGAACAACTAATTAAGATGGATGCATAGAAGCATCCAAACATCAGTCCTTAACCCTGATTAACTGTTAATAAAATCTTGAAAAATATCTGTTTTATTGAAATTCTCAATGAACCCTTCCACATGTGACATGATTRACTTATTATAAAAATACCTAATATTATATAATACTGCTATGCAATATATCTGTGAGTGATTGAGAAAGTGACCTGGAGGAGGAGGTCCTGTGAAGAGACAGCAGCACTCAGCTGTATATTTTAAACCAAAAGATTCACAGATGAATTAAGATGTGCTTTCCAGCATTATTGGCTCCAGATATAATTCGGATCTGGGTTTCATTATTGCTGACACCACTATTCTGCTGCTAAAGACCACAACARCCCACTTTTGTCTTGTTCTGCTCTACCCACTCCTGCAGCAAGGCTGGTGCTGCACTGCCTGGAAATCATCTGTCCATGTCAAAGACAACTCTTGACTGCATAATCAAAGTGTTGGCCCACCTACTCTGAACAAAACCATCATGGTTTTGTATTTGGTAGAGTATTTGGAAAACAATGAAAAGAAATGAATGTGTGTATTTTTAATCTGCTGCTTTAAGTATTTAGCTGTATGTGAAAATATTCACTTAATATATTTCAAGTCATATGCACCTATGTAGGTGTGGGTAAGATAATTGGTTTTCCTGTCAATTTTTGTTTAGAAGTAGGAGATGGASATTTAAATATGGTGTTGTTGCAACAAGGTGTGGTAACTTCACCACAAGCCTCRTGCCCCTCCATGCCACCTAATTTTTTTTCTCACATTCTCCTGAGCTGACCTTAGGAAGTTGGTTACTACTTAGAGACGTTATAAAGTGATCTCAAAACTGCAAATTAGTGGAATTACTGTGACCTACAGTGCTTCTGATAGTGCCCTCAGATGTTGAGGTAGAACTTTAAGACACAAGTCACTGAAGTTCAGGAGAAAATAACAAGTTTTGATTTTTTTTGTCTGTCTTAGTTTATTTCCTTTTCTCTTTTTGATTAGGGATGGCAATTGGAATAATTCACTGCTGATTGTATGATGGCACATTGTCCTAAGCAGAAAATTTTCCAGAAACATTTGTTCCATAAGTAATTTTAAGTTATGTCAAATACTTATGAATCATCCTCTTATCACTTAGAAAAAAAGAACTTTTAGTCTTCCATCTGTTTCTCCTTAATTTTCAGCTTTATTATACAAGCAATTACAATTTTCATCTTCTAAAAAATTCACTACACAGTKCATTTCCAACAGAAGGTAAATGAATAAAAATTTGTTTTCTTTAGTATTAGCCTGTCTGTTGTCTATGCTTGGCTTGCAGCCAAGAATATTGGATTTTGATATTCAGGTTTTAAAATGTGACTTTTAATGTTAATAATAGATAATATGTGTGGATATTGTGTAAATTATCCAGTGGTTGGAATGTGAATCCTCTTTTACCCCTTCTTTTTTGTTTTCTGCTTAATTCTAAGCAGAATGGTTATAATTCTACCGAATTAAAATGAATGTTAAAAATTGCTATTGTGCTACAAAAGCATGAAGTAATGAATGGACTGAGGTTTCCCTATTAGCTAGGAATTTCCTGTGAGGTTGTGCTGTTCTTGAACATAGAAATTAAAAAATAACTTATAAATAGCAGCTTTTCCCAGCTCACTCACTGCAATTGTTGWATTGTCATGTTCTAAAGTCATGAAAACCCATCTGTTGTGGCACTCAAGTGTCATGATATCCTTAAGAATGATACTCATAATTTAGTACTTCTGTCTGTTTTGTTGTAACTTCATCTGGGTAGGAGGTTAAATTTAAAATACGTGATGTGATCATAAAAGTTGAGGTCTGTGATATGGAGGGGTACATTTTTGATTAAATCATCAAAGACTTATTTATAATTATACATTTTTATATAGCAGAGTGCAGAGAGAATTTTTTTTCTTGCTAAGAAAAATTAGAGAAGTTCAGGGCCGTGCAGTTTTTTGATTTTTATATCCATTTGACTCAAAGGAATCACACTCACGTAAGGATTTAGAATAAACTTAGACTAGGGAATAAAAAATGTATTTACTGTTTATTTAACTGATTAATAGGTACATTTTTTACAAAGTATGATAGCAATGTAAATAAAAAGCAAATGAAAYAAAGTACAAAAATACTTTTCTTGCACCATGATCTAGGGAAATAAGGATCTACATAAAACCTAAGAATCAAACAGAATCTAATGAAGAATCCATTTTTAAGTGGCTCCCTTTTATCTCCAGTTCTGAGAAGCTCAGAATTGTCACTGTCTGCATCAAAAATCCCTGGAAGTTTTGTTTGGGTTTTTTTTTCCACACCCCTATTCTGAAGTGAACACTTTATTTCTCTAGGTGCAGGATTAGCAGACATGTGAACCTTCTTGCTTAAAATCTAAATCTCTGATCCTGCATGAAACTGAAAGAGAGATCTGGTTTTGCCTGAGAATTTATCTGGTTTGTACTGTTTGGTACCAGGGATTTTTTGGGGTTTTTTGGTTTGTTTGTTTCTTGGTTTTTTTTGAGGCTCTTCACAGTATTGATTTGATAAAATGCTCCTTTGTAAAACCCTAAACGATATGCTTCGTTTTAAGCACTTAATATTTTCCTCAGGGAAGGTGCTTTTATTTTATAGGTGGCTATTATTAGGTGCTTTATTATTATAAAGGTACTATTGACTGTATTTACTTTCTGTTTGTGCAAATTTTGCTATAATTAATTTTAGGTATTTTTCCCTATTTAATCTAAAGAGCCTTTATTTCTCCCAGGCTCAGAGTGCATCTCCAGCTGTAAATATTCCTTGCTGAGTAGCTGAAAYAAGCAGACACTAAATTCATGTTTCAGTGAGTTCCTAAATAATTGTGTGTGAGAGTGCTGCATTCCAAGTGTAATTGGTTAATTGTGAGCTGCTGTAGATAATCATGTTATGCCGTGGGCCAGCTGAGGTCTAGCTTGACTTTTTGAACACTGCAGAGATGAGGAGATAATTTGAGAGGAGTACTTAATTGTAATATTTGGTGACATTAATCACAAGTTGTCTAATACAAGAAAGGAAGCAATTAATTTAGGGTGTGCTTGTCTCAAAGCGCTCATGGAGCAGCCCAGGTTGGGAAGGACCTCGGAAGATCATATGCACTTGCTTATATTCSTTTTTCTTCCCTCTTCACACTCACTGAGGGGGGAAAAAAACAACCAAAAAAAAAAACCACCAGCAAACAAACAAAAAACCCACCAAATCGTGCACCAGTTTTCTAGATAAGACCATGAACTAGAATCTGTGTCTGGGCAATATTTTCATTAGCAAAATCTCTGCTAATACAAACTACTCCAAGCATCTGCGATGTCCTGCAGTGTTCAGGAGGAGACCTTGGTACAGGTAATGAAGAAATGTTGCATTGAGTAACACAACAAAAACAGTAAAAMACTTGCATTGATATAGAGCAGAACTTCAAACCAAGTAAAATGSAAATGGTGACAATAAATGAGCTACTTGGAGTAGAATCAATAAAGAAAATTTTGGGAGGAGTGTGTAAGCGCTGGCTGTGAAATGCTGTTTGGAATGAGTAGCTACTGTTTGTTTGAAGATTTTTGTCTAACTTTAGGATTGGCTTAGGTACTGGGATAACAGCCATGAGAAAACATAAATACCTGTTTATAAGAAGATCTATTCAATARGATTTTCAAAATCCTTTATGTGTTTATGATTCAAATTGGTGTTTTGAAAACATGGGTTATTATATTTTTTTTATTTTAAGTCAAAACAAAAGAGTTTCATCCATRCTAGCAATTTTTAGTCATTGTGTTGATTTAGTTCATGTCTATATATCCTCTCTTTGTACTTAAATTGATTTTTAGACACTTGGGAAGAAAGACTATTGTTACAAGAATATAACACCAGTACTTTTCACTAGCATGATTCCTTTTGTTAAGATCTACAACCCTTACCTAATCTACCCTGTATGTTACTTATAATAATGAACTGAGATATAACAATTATTGCAGGAAAGCACTACAAACAACAGAGAACTGTGGGTAGRATTCCCATATACCAATCTAATTTGCCAAGCAAAGTTTCTGATAAATTYCTACCTTTAATTTTAAATACCCTTAGGTATGGAACTCTTGTCTCAAAATAATTGTACAGCTATTCTATCCTCAAGAACAGGGGAGAGCATATGGGGGAGTACTTACCAGTTTACTACTTTAAAAATTATTATGAGCTGTGTTTCTTTTATTTTCTAATTATTTCGCAGCAAAGAAGGTTTCAAGCTTCTTAGTGGTTGGTTATGGGTCAGCTTGAAACTATGGCATTGAAAAACCCCAAGGCCTGTCTGTGAAAACAGAGAAGGGTTTCTTATGCRTGGTGCTGGTATCAAATTTGGGTTCTGTTTTGTTTGCTTATAAATGTGGATCTGAATGCTTCTTCATTTTCCCTGTGACTTTCTGGGAAAGATGGTGATCAGAATTCAAGAATAGAGTGTTGATTAAGTAAAGCCCAGTAGGTAAAAAAAGTGTAGTGTATARTGCTGGGGTGTTAGTACTTACTCTCTTTCTTGCTTACTTAATGGGAGAGAGGAAAATGAGGAAGAGAGGCTGTTTCACAGGTGTCAGTACTCTCTTTCTGACAAGTGCATTACTGAGGAATTCACTTTTTAAAATGAAACAAAATCATTCTTAATGGGAAAAATTTATAGAGCTTCTACTTCCTTTGGACATGATGGAGAAGGCAACTCAAAGAAGAGTTTCTTTAAAAAATATCCTAAATTTCAAGTAGTGTGTAGCAACATGAGAATATGTTGCAAAGCACTTTGGTGACTCKTGAGACAGGAAGCATGCTGTTATCTTAGGAGAATAGATGTGTCATCAATCAAACCAGTGAACTGCTGTGTAAATGCATTTCATGCATGGATTAACCAGCTGCTAGCCAGCAGATATCAAATCGAAGTGTGCTGCTTCCCAGCTAATATGGAATGTGCTCAAGCACAAATATCCAGCACATGAGGTGATGGCTACAAATACATGAGCTACTGGAGGTTTTGCTTGTCTAGCACCTGCTAAAGCCCTGCACTTACTGCTGTGGCTCTGCACTTACTATGGTCTAATAATTTGAGAGAAAAAGCAAAGCATTTCAGCTAATGTCTTTTTGAACCTATTATGAATAACATATTTAACAAAATCTTCATTGTGAAGGTAGAAAATCCAGTGTTAGAAATTCATCAGGACTGAAGAAGCTGCCAGGAGATGAGTCATTGTTTTCAGGACAATCTCAGTGGAATCATAACAAAGTTTTTTTGATTATTTTTGTGTCTTTGTGTGTTTGATTTGTTTTTTATTTTAATTTSTCTCCAAATTTCTTGTAGTATGACTGCAAAATATGTTTGATATCTTCTGACCATTGGAGGGAAAGGGARATAATGGTTCTGTCAGAAACAGGGATTGAAACTCTTTTGCCAAGTCATTTTATGAATGAAAACTTGTTTTGTGTAAGCTTTAAGRAATGTTTGATTAGTTTCTCCTGCAAATTTAGTGGTTTTTTCTGATCCATGGATTGCTTTCCGTATCTTTATCAAATTTTTGAGACTTTTTAATGTATGAATTGACAGGTTTTAAGTTGGAATACRTCCTTGGAGTTCTTTATAACAGAGCACATTGACTTGGTTAATTTTGATTTATTTCCAAATATATAGAGATGTGAGAATGATAATCCAATTCCACATCTCAAAAAAGGAACCAAATGTGTTCTTTTACCTGTGAAAAAGTGACTACTGCTTTTGGAAACAGTGGTTTAGTGTTCCTTCAGCTGTGAAGAAAAAGCAAAACCCTTTCTCAAGGGCTTCTGAAGTATTCATAGAGTTCTGATTCTTAGGCATTTCCTTTTCCAGAAATTTCAATGAGTGTCAAGTGTGTGAAGTAGAGAGAAGGCAGGAAATGTTGTATCCAGGCTGCTGGTTCGGATGTCCAGATGGAAGGAATGATGTCAAGCTGAGTCCCAGCAGGTTGTGTAAATGCCTTCCAGTAAGAGTAGCTGGAGGGAACTGCTGTGGAAGTTGAGAGTTTGCTCTGTGCAAGATCTTAAAATTGCTTAAAACCCAATCATGTGTCTGCCAAGTCAAATACATTTAAAGTACAATTATAATGAAGCAGCTTAGTTTAAAATGTGATCTGTGTTTCCTGAATAATTTCCTGATGTACTTACATGGGTATTTGCTAGATGGGCTGAAAAGCATGGACCCAGTAATGTATTTATTGCCATTTCCCCAATGTGCAGTCTGATGAGGAGGGGGGTTAAAAAAGAAAAGTATGGTATCCTTATTTTGTTAAAATAGGCTGGATTTGTATTAATGCCAAGTAAGAAATACTTTCCATGCCATTTCCATTTCCATTTACCTTTYATTCCTTGAGAAAAGGTTCTCTTTGGTCTTGTTCTTGATCTTTCCAGCTGTAAAAACAGTTACTTCCACTCAGTCACTGAAATACGAGGCTGATTTGAACCCTGGAAGAAATAGTGAACCACAAAGGAGGTGGCAAATTTTGAAGGTTGAGATGAGTAATTTAATCAGRCACAAATAAATAAACCCCTTTGGTAGTAAAGGATGCCAAATTAATTTTTTACTTTGTGATACTTGGAGTATATTTCTGAACTGATAGTACAAGTGTAGAGACATTATTMGCTCTTGATGAAAAGATAGCTTCAGTCTGATAAAATATAATAAGGATTGTTTACAAAGTATCTATTAACAGTGTTGAAAGTGGGAATAAATTGTTTAATTGCATAGAAACTTCTTTGGCACAGATGGAAACCTTGAAGATTGAGAGAAAGAACAAAAAAAGGCAAAAATCATGTACGGTGTAGGAACAGGGAATATTTGCACCAGAAATTGTTGGTGCCAGTTGAAGAATATAGGAAATAGTGAACAATGGCTGCATTCAACACCTCAGTGGTAACAGAATCCTGTTGATTTCTAAGTGTCTCAAATAGTAGTGAGATTAAAGAGTGGAGGCAATTGCTGAGAAAATGACACAAAAAGACTGGAATAATAATACACTAAACAGAACAGATAAAAGTGGTAGTGTGCAGTGGCTCTAAAAATCACACAATGGCRATTTTGAATCAACTGAAATTAAGTTGCAGTCACTGCTAGATTAGGGTGACCATCCTGATTTTTCCCTTTTGAAGGATAAGGAACTTCTTTCTAAATGCAAGTAGCAGTTTCATTGTTATTAAAGTTTTGTTCTGATCTCTTTCCAAGAGGTTTGAAAGCCCTGAGCAACTTGGTCTGACCTCACAGTAGATCTTGCTTTGAGTGTGAGGATGAACTGGAGGAAAATAGCCCTTTGTGACAGGCACTTGTAATGAACTTTTTGCTGTGAGATATTCCAGTAGGGTTTGGCTTTGCTGAGCCAGGAACAATTTAGAGTATATTTAATTACTACTAGAGATGTAAAATTTTTTCCACCTGTGTTTTTTTCAGATTTTTTTCCTAGAGCATAATAATAAAAATTTTTCTTTCATCTGAATACATCATTTATTCTCTTGCAGAGTCTCAACTAAGTGTATTCCCTTTGCTGTAGTGTTGTGCTGTCAGGCAAATTGGACCTTCTACCAGCTTCCACAGGCTTGTCATCACTGMAAGAAATGATATGTATTATTATAAATTGTCTTTTTTACTTCAGTGCTGGCAGTTCTCTGCAGTGCCTGACATTTTTGAGAGGAAACGGCCCGTCACACTGTGGGCTTCAGGGAGGAGAGCTTTAAAATACAGGAAAAGGTCTAGGTGACTATTGCTTTTTTTTTTCCATCCTCATTCTCTTCAGTGCTCAGATTTCATTAAATCTGTACACAAAGTTGCAGTATGCAGGAGATTATTGCTGAGGAAGGGCTGAATCAGGGTGGTTYGTCTGTTCCCACAAGATTAGTGTGCAAACAGCGAGGAAACACATCGGTTTGCAGTGCAGCCTCTGGCATATTGCTCCAAGATACAGAAACACCTCTGGGGATGTTTCTGGGGAGATTTGTGCTCTCCAGAGCACTTTGCTCCCTTCAAGGTGTCAGTTTGTTACTGCTGGATTAATGAACCGTTTTAGAGAGCTGGGAATCAGCAGGGCAGAGGATGGAGTGTTGTGGAATGTGACGGTGTTTTACAGCAGAGAGCTGCTGCTGGTGCTCCTCGTGGGACTGGGGAATGGCGTGAGAAAGCTGCCAGGTCACCCTTGCCTAGAAACAGCTCTGGCTCTGTTTCCAAAGTGCATGTGTTTGACAAAGATTTAGAAGAAAATGAAAAAAAAATATAAACAACACAAAATATGCCAAGAAAATCAGAATAAAAATCTAGAGTTGAGTACATTTTTCAGGTGTTACTTGCAATGATCTGGAGCAGCATTAACTTGCAATTCTTTCAGTCTCTGAATGAATTCTTAAGGCTTTGTTTGTGAAGGAACTTAGGAATCTGTAAAGCAAAAGGAAAAAGAGCACTTATTCAAATGTTATGCCAGTTTAGTTCTGCATCTAGGCAAAACTTGAATTCTCAGATTTAAGCCAGAGTTCATCTATCAATAACTGTTTTCTTACCCTGGAATTCCTCTCTCTGCCCCCCTCTCCCCCAAAAGCATCAGACACTCGAGTTCTGGTTATTGTTTCTATTTTTTCACTCTTGAGTCTTTTCTGCAACACAATATCTTAGGCCACCATCTGCTCACACCAACCTTTCAGCTGAATCTCCGGTTCTTCTTAACCGCAGGTTTATTTCCACTCTACTTAATGATTATTATATATTTTTTTTGTTCTTTAGTGTTTTCAACAAATTCTCTACTATTTTGCAAGGCAATTATATAATATGCTATAATAGAAACAGTATAAATATGATTTCTATTGAAGATCTTTACCTTTCTGAAAATCTGTGGAATTGTACAATAACATCAGGAATGATCTGGGAGCACTGGCAAATAACTTGAGATACCCAAGTAAAAAAAAAAACTTGGAAATTCAATATAAATAAATTTTCTGATGTTTCTTGTGGCCTAAAATGTTTTATTTTACTTCAAACACAACTAAATAATAATTTTGTCTGAGGCAGAAAACTGCTGTTTTCATAGCTTCTTTTAAGTGAGAGTTGTTGCATTTATTCATCATACTCTGAATTTGCTTTATTCATCTGAGACTCGTGCAGTGCTGTGTCAGGATGATGAGATCCTTTAGATGAGAACAATCTCAGGATCTCAGACACGTGACTCTCTTAACCATTACAGTTTTCACTCCAGGTTCACTTTAATCAATCTTCCTCTTATTATCTGGAGACAGCACACCAGAGAGAGCTGGGGGAGCTGTGGCAGAAGCTCGCTGGTTTCAGTGATGTGCAGATTGCTGCCTCAGGAGAAGTGCAGTGTCATGATTCAGTCTGGTGACCTGTCAGAAATTAAAATCAAATGTCACAGAGGCTTGCTAAACTAATTAAGGTTACAGGAAATTTATCAGCCGGAACTGCTTCATTTCATTTCAGTGCATGAAATCCATTGTACTGTGAGGCTGTGCCATTATCTAAATCACCATGGAAAAACATACATATAATACAAACATTATAAATACTGGCTACCCTCAGGAGACACAGATTCATGCTCTTGAGGCTGAAATCCTACAGTCTCTTATTTCAGATTTCATATAATCAGGGTCAAAACTTTCCTGCTAAGTAGTCAAGCTCTGCTGACACTCGTTTGGCTTTCATACCCAAGCCTCTTGCTTGATCCTGTAACACTCTGTTTTTCTGAGAGCTGTGGTGGGAGATAAACAGCCAATCTTGGCTGCTTTGCTCAGCTGACAAATGAGAATTGCTGATGAATAATTCCAGGAGAGTTGCAGCAAGATAAATGGTAAGCTTGGTGTTGGGATCTTCTTTTTGGAAAGGTCATAAACTTGTGAAGATGTAATTCCCATCAAGGAAAAGTCCCCTAGTAAGTTTTAGGAGACTCAGTTCATTACAATTGTTTCACAGATTTAAAGCCAGCTTGGGAAGTCGGATTTGATAGAGAGAATTCAACTTGAATTCTTTGTAAGGTTCCTGATGTTGTTGTTTGTGGCTTTTTTATTTGTTTTGAGGACTTTTTAAAAATTAGTTTGAAGTAAAGATTTTCACTATATGAAAAATACCTTTTTTGAAAGGGCATATGACTAGTTTGGCATTTCTTTGGTATCTCCATTCCTTCAACAGTTCTTTGTGCTTTTATACGTCACTTTGTGTATTTTCTGGTGTCTCCAGCGTTAAGCAGACTTTTTACATTATTTTTTTCAATGAGAGACTGAGATGGATAATTTTGAATCAAATGTTGTAGTGGTTGGTTTTAAATAAAAAGAAGATTGGAAGGATTGTCAATCAGCCCATTTTAAATGTTATAAACAGTTTTTTAAATGTACATGTTAACTAAATATAGTGCTCAGGCAAAATCTTCAGCTTCAAGCATTTTCGGAAGGAAATTATTTTGTTTTAAAATAGCCATATGTGGAAATTTAGTAAAGCATTTTTACAAGTTAGTAATAACCAGGAACGTGATGAGGAGTGGACTTAAGCCAAACCACAAATGAATTCTCCATTCATTACTGCAGAGCAATAATTAACTTCAGCTTCACTCTGTGTTTGTCTATAGACTGTCTGTAGTCTTCACTCTGTGTTTACAATATACAGAATGTTTATTATATACATTAGATATTGTATATTACTTCTTATTTTTTTCTCCTCTGAAGTTTCCTGCATTTATTGCTTCCAGTGTTTCAGTAGCTGTTTTCTAGCCCTGTTAATACAAGTGGTGGTGACAGTTTTAAGCTGCAGTGTGAATCAGTCCTGATTTGTGTAATGCAGAAGAAGGAGCTATATTTTAAATGTGTTTTCTCACATTGGACCTTATTATTATGCTTTGAAAAAGATTTACATCTGGTAGAGTCTTTGCATTAGACACCCACTGTCATTGTGAATATTCATGACCTCTATTTCCTTTTTTGCCTTGATCCTTTTTCCAATATAAAAAGAGGATCAGCAATATGTCAGTTATTGGCCCATGGGTAGGTTTAGCCAAGGCCTGTGTTCTAATCTTTTTAAACTAATAATAGGCCCAAACTGATTTTTCTTTTTTTTTTTTTTTGCCTAAACATTTATTTGAGAGCATGAATGAAATGTCAGAACATAAATAAGAATGCCAATATTCAGATTTGATGCTTTCCTGTCCAGAGTCTTCTGGTACATAATTGAAATTGATGGCCATTCACTGACACCATGTCTGTCTGGAACACTTCTATTTCTCTAAATACGAGTTTAAATCCTCGGTGTATTTACGTTTCCAGCAGCTAAAATGTTTGCAGGCAACAACTGCAGAATAAAAGTTACTCATGAATATGCTAATACTAATGAAACTGTTTGATAGTTTTTTATTCGTATGGAAAGTTATGCATAAACATTAACTTTGTCTTGTATTTGCTACTCTTTTGTTCTTGGTATGAAATAAAGAAGAGGGAAAGTGGAAAGGTGAGATGAGAAAAAGAGGCTTCTTTGATCACAATAGAATAGGGGTAATGATCCATTTTCTGATGCCTAAATTTTTGCACTGGACAGAACAAAAAACTTTATTAAATTTAAATCTAGGCAAACAATGTAATAACAATGAAATAATTAAAAATAATGGAACCTACAAAATTGATAATATTCACAGAAAATATGTTTGCTTCTTTGTAGTCTAGGTTTTTCTTGCAACTTTGTCAACAGTAGTGCAGTTTTATACTGATTTTCATGTCCAGGGCCAAGAGGGACCTCTTTATTTCTATGGTAGAAATGTGTCTGTGTGCCTGTGCTGCAAACAGTCAGTGCCTTTGTAGTTTGTGCCTGTGCAATGGTTTGCACTGACCCCATCATCAGGAGCTTTGGGCTTGGAGTTCTCTCAGCTCGTTAGAATTAGTCCCTTGTGCAAGGCTGGGAAAATGAATTTGCTCCTGTTTCCTCTTCAAATTTAACACTAGTTCTAACAATCCAATCCTGTGAATTTAAAAGGATGCTAAACCTTAACAAAATTAAAATCATCCTTTACTTCTATTCCTCTACTTCTTTCTGTGTCTCTCTTCCTAGAGACAAGATATTTACATGGGTTTTTTTGCTATTTATCCCTAGAATAGAGGGGAATGCCCATATTTAATGTGAGTTTACCAGACTTTTTTCTAGTAGTATTCCTATTATATGAGAGTGTTCTTAATGTCAGCATGTAAAGGGTTTTGGTATACTTTAGGGACATTTTGTACCAGCACACCTTTTTTGAATTACTCTTTCATTTGGGATTTTTAAAACAGATGCCTCTCTCCTTTCTAAGGAATAGATCACAGTTTACGTGACAGGTTTTGCTTTTTTCCCATCTTATCAATTTCACTTTTTAATATGTAGCTTGGAACATCTTTGGGGTTTTTTAAAATTATCATTAAAAATAAAAACCTAAATTCAAAAGCTTGTGAGAGTTTTGTAACAATTTCAAAGGATTTCTGTTTTGACCATCAGGAACTCCAGTCACATCTGAAAACTAGGGCCAACAGATGACAAATAATTTTTAGTCAGAACACCAGCTCTTTCTGGAACACAGTGTGTTTGATTTTAAACTCCAGCCTGGTGACTCGGCTTTTCTTTCAGCTATGCCAGTGCTCCAAATTTACAGTTTTATGTAATTCACTTCTATGCAATGAACCATGTATGTTTAGGGTTTTTCCTCCTCTTCTTTTCCTCTTTTGCTGAGGTGTAAAAAGGAAAGCATGTTCTATGCATTTATGCAATACATTAATACATGTAGGTTATTCCTTGGAATACGAATGAAATGCAGCATTCCAAGGATAATAGAGAATCACTTGCTATAGATCATTACTTGATGATGTGATATATTAGTACAATAAAGACTAATAAATTTTCCTRCTGAAGATTTTTCTGATGGTTATGGATCAAATCCTGCAGAACAGTGATGAAGCATAACCGTAAAATTCTTCTGGTGTAGGTGGAAGGCTCTTGCAAGCTCATCTCATCCTGACCCTGGGGAGGTGGGAAGAGATTTCAGATCATTAAAACTGATCAGATTATAGAACAGCACCCAGTGAATATATTTGGTATTTAAACAGCTGGGAAGGCTTATTTGGTGTTTGCCTACTTGAGTCCCTGCAGAGTGGCTGTTGTGGCACCTGGCCAGAGGTGCTGGGGTTCCAGGCATGGCCAGGGGTGTGCAGCAAGGGAAGGGGATTGACCCAGAACCAGTGCAGACAGGAGCACTGGAGGGACAGCAGTACCCTCTGTGGTTTGTGTTGGGCAGGAGGAAATGCAGTAACTATTCACAACAGAACATGTATTTTCCCCCTGCTTCACTGAAAATTCAAAAGGCTTTTTCAAGCCCATGTACATGGGCTCTTCTGGAGAGGGATGAGGCAAAAAAATAAGAGTCTTTCCACCACTGAAATGCACATTTCTATTAAAGAAATTCTTCTGAGTGCACACTGTTCTGCAGAAGAGGCAGGGTCGCTTAGTTTCAGGGTTCTGTGKCATTGCTTATGGAATTCTGCTGAAATAGCCATAGTTCTCACAGGCCCTCTCTAGTTCAAGGGTGTGTATTGTACATTGTAAAGAGAATAATTACAGCAACCCCATTTCAGTGATTTCTTACTGGGGTGTTCTGTCTGGGAAAAGAAAAATTTATTTTTGTATTAGTGTTCACATGTCAAAGATCCTTTTAAATGAGAATACTTGTAAAATACACTTGTGGCATATGCTTTTAAAGTAGTTCAGCAGGAAGATATTTTTTTCTTTTCCAACTGTAATAAAAAATGTTTAAACAGTGGACGCTCCTTTACAATATAAAGCAAGGAATAAGAACTGATATTGCCGGTTATGCGAGTCTTTCTCYACAGGGTTGCTCTCAATGTATTTTTTGTACTATTTGTAGAGGGTTTTTTAGCATTGGCTAAATATAATGATTATTCTGCATCTGGATAACAATTTTGACAAAGGTGTAACGTTTGTAAATGCATTCTTTAAAAAACCAAGAGATCAAAACATCTCTGAAGCACTGTACAGTGGTGGTCTGCATCAAGACAGTACAAGTCTCATAATACTGGGAATAATTACTGAGATGCTAATTGTGCTCTCTGATTTTGCCCCCTGAAGTAACCAGAGTTACTTCATCTGTAAAATTAAGACTAAGTATATAGCTTAGGAACCTTAAAAAATTCCCATTGGTTTCAGTGCCCAGGGGAAAGTTAACAGACTTGGAAGAAATTTTAATTTGGGGAAGTCTTTGGGTGGTGACTGGAACTTCAGAGACAGAAGGCTTAATCCAGAGCTCTGCTGAATACAGTGGAGACCCTGAAATTAAATTAGGATCTGTCAATGTTCCTATTTCCTAGAACTCCCAGGCTTGTAAAGTGCTACAGGCTGTTAAATGTCTACAATTTTTTAAATTTTATTTTTAAATGTTGGAGTGATAACTTCCAAGCTATTAATAAAATTTAAATGCCCCGTCTTCTTTGTGTTCACTGCTATTATTAAGCACATACAAAATGTTCAGTACCAAAAAGATAAATAAATCTACTCATGGAAATTCTGAGCAGAAATGTTTGCCTTTAGGAGCAGTCACAATGAATACATGTGTATTTGCATTGTCATTTTTTTGCATATCTTTCAAKGCATATTTTTTTGTTTGTTTTTTCTGCTCACAGGACTATACCTTGACAATGTACTTCCAGCAAGCGTGGAGGGATAAGAGGCTGTCCTATAATGTAATACCTCTAAACCTTACCCTGGACAACAGAGTAGCTGATCAGCTCTGGGTGCCTGATACCTATTTCCTGAATGACAAGAAGTCATTTGTTCATGGTGTTACTGTGAAGAACAGAATGATTCGTCTGCATCCAGATGGAACAGTCCTTTATGGGCTCAGGTCAGTATGAACATTTCTAACTCTTCTGCCTCTTAATTTAAAACCACGATTAAAAACTAAAAATAAAAACCTTTCCTTGCTCTATTTTGTTTGGTTTTTAATGCTTTTTATTTCTGTATTCTATATAACTGATTATGTTMCAGAAAAAAAAATTATTCTAAGCTGGTATTCTAAATCTAAGGATTTTATTTTTACACAAACTTTAGAGATAAACTGCCATTTTTAGTACAGTTCAGAGACTTGTATTAAGAACAGATAAGACTGTAAATATTATTTGAGATACTCATTCTGGATTAAAAGCCTAGTTTAGAACTGCTTCTTCAAAGGAATTGAAATATGAAATACAAAATGGGGATTAGAGGAGAAAACAGAAAATGTATATGACAGCTGAACTGATAATTTAACTGATATGCTTTAAAATATTTYTGATTGAATATTAGATTGGTTTGTATGCTACCCAAATGAATCAACTTTCTGATTTTCACTAAGATGAGGCATGACTTGAAATGTTTTACAGCCTGTTGTTCTGTATGACTGCRTGGAGAGGGGTGACTGGAGAAATCAACAGAAGGGCTTCGCTCTTGAGAAGCTCTGAAAACTTGGGAAATTGTCTGTTTAGTGATGTCAGCAGGATAAATTATTGCTGAGAAATGGATTTAAAAATAGAACTGAAAAAGGTGACTGCCAGTGCTGTGTGGGTAGGTAACAAAACAGCAGGAAAGCATTGCCTGGGTTAACACCAGGAAATGCTGCAGAGCTGGGGGTTGTGTTTACCAAAGTTGGTTGTGTCCAGTTGTGTTTTCTGTGGGAGCACTTCAGGCTCTGGCACTGTGGCTGTGAGCAAGTCTGGAGTTTTTATGATTGTTCACTGAACCAACAGATACTTGGTTCCTTGAAATGCAGCTGTAGTGTAAAGTGAAATATAAACCAGCTACATAACACATATTTATATTAATGGAGTGAGAGCCAGCATAACAATGGTTTGTTTTCAGTTTAAGATTCTGAAATCATGATCTTTATTATTTTCTTCTAGAATAAATTAGAAAGAAATATCAGATTTAATGTCTTCAAAAACGCAAACTTTTTTTGCTATTTGTAGCATTTTTTATTCTGAGTGCTTAAGCATCTGTAATCCTTTCTGTTCTTTTAAAAGGTTGGTAAACAGTAAATAGAGCTCACAAAAAAGTATCCAYAGAAGAATCAAGTAAAAGTTTTGTTTTCTGAGAGTTTCTTTTGATGCTCATTTGTTTCTCAAAACCCTCAAAACCTTTCATGAAATATACTTTGTTTAAGGTTTTGAGGGTTTTGTTTGTTTCTTTTCTTTGAGCTGCACCAGTGTTGATACTGCTTGATTGTTTTGGGTGAAGCCTTTCCTCCTTTTCATTCAGCATAAATGGCAAATCAGTTTTAATGTGTCTTATGAGATGCAGTAAAGTGAAATGGCATCTATTTTTCACTTAAAGCTGTTTAATGTAATTAGAGGAATCATTATTAATGATTTGAGCCTTTATTTCCCAGAGTTATTTTCTTCAATACTTCCAATCACAATGTGTTATCCAAAACGGTTTTAGAATAATTCTAAAATGGGATTTTTTTTCCTATTGTAGGGCTGGTGCACAGCCCAGAGTTAAAGGTCTTTAGACACCTTTTTTCCTAGGTAAAAAAATTTCACTTTAGGAAATAATTTTCTAGTRTTCTGGTACACCTAGCAATCTCACATTTGAGATTATCAGTTCTTACATCTCTTTTAAGACTACTTGGTGCATTTCCAGAGTGCTCTTTTCCCTGTGAGCTGGCACAGGATGAATGCTGGCTGTGAATTGTACCTGGGGGCAGGGGCAGGGTGAGTGTCACCCCAGGCTGGGGACTGCAGTTGCCTCACTGCTGTGCCAGCTGTGTCCTTGGGCAGCACAGAGGTGAAGGGCACTGCTGGTTCTTGTTGTTCTGGATAGGGACTGTGGAACAAAACAGGTACCTAATAGATGACAGGGTAGGAAAACCCCTTCTTACAGGTCCTAATTCTTAATGAACCCCAGACACGTCTTGTGAAATGTAGAATCGATTCCTCCTCCTCAGGCTCAGCCCAGTAGGGCTCAGAGAGGCTTTGTGGCTGAAACCCCCTGGGCTGGATGGGGAAGATGCACCAGTGGAAATACACCAGGGTTATGTGACTGCCCATATTCTGCTTTTGCCTTCCCTGGACCAAGTGGCAATCAACGATCTCATTCTAGCATTAAGGTTTTAATTTTATAGCTTTAAGTAGCTTTATCTATTTCATCTAAATTCCACTCAGATTTATTGTTATTTCAAATGTCCACATTACTGATATATTTAATTCTTGCTTACTAGTAATTTCCACATCTTAAAAATGCCTGCTTAGTTGTATTTCTCACRTATCTAAAACCCCCTATACACTATTTATTCTGAAAATCTACTGTTGTTGCTGCATTAATTTACTTTAGCTTATACTTCCAGTCACATATTCTTACTGTGGGATTCATTTTTCTAAACGGAGATTCCTTTAAGTATCAGTCTGAAATGTTTCACCTCCCTATACATCTATTTATAAACATCATAACATACACACATATATAAATGTTGCTGTGAATTTGGTTGCATTTACCTTGATTGCTGTAACCATAAAAGAACTTCGATCAAACAGCAAGTGATTTTATCAGTAGAAATGTAACCATCTCTTTCTTTTGTGTCCCTGCAGTTGAATTTCTATTTCATACAGCAAGCAGTGATCCCTTAACATTGTTCTCTTGTTTTTGTGAGCAGAGCCCATACATGGTGTGCATGCCACATSTGGTTAGATTTGATGTTGGGAGGGTAAATTTCAGGAAGGACTAAGGGGCAGTTTTGTGAGCACCTGGATTATGCTGCTGCTGAAAGAGGGGAGAGAAGRAGGGGAGAAAAAAGAGAAATGGCTRATAATAGCTAATAATGGATGGAGGCGTCTACATGGCTGGTATGTTGTCTCATAGCCTGCCTTCTTCACTGCAATGGGGCATGAGTTAAGGGCATAACTAAATTCTTGACCTTGTTTTTACAGGGAACATGACATGCTGGTTGCTTTTAGGTTAAGAAGGACTTGTATTTCTGAGGGATAACTGCCAGCTATTTATGTTYTGGGAAAATGTTTTATTTAGGATTTTTTTCATATTCCATCTGTCAAGAAAATTATTCACTGCTGCCAAGACCATGACATTCAGTAGATGATATACTTAAATCACCTAAATGGTAGAAAATTGTAAACATGTAGTCTTAAATGAAGAGTCATTACAGGGAAAATTACTATGTTGGAAATGAAGATGACTTGCAAGAGGATATTAGTGATTTGACAACATTTAGAAYGGTAAATTTAGGCATTCAAATCTAGGATAGCAAACAGCATAGGTTGAGTAAAACTTKAAAATTTAGAATTACTGCTTTTTGAGTAACCACATTATGGTGTCTCTCTGGAACTTGCCTYTTTGCTTGTAGAGTCTTGTGATGCCATGTGTCAGAGTAAGGGGGGAAATGTAGTTTCGAATACAAGCATTAAAAATAGTTGAAGAAGTGGCTGAAGACCAAGATGTTTTGTGTGGTTTTGCACCATTACCAGGCTGTTTACAGAGATATGGGCCCTTGCATACACTTCTCCCAGCATTCCTCACAAGCGCCTCTGTGACGGTTGGGTAGAGAACTGAGAATTACTTGACCAAGAGCATTGTGTGCTTTTGTATCTCTTCAGTAGGATGGTTTTATGCTTTCTGTAAATGGTTTGTGGGTGTTTTTTACAGAAAAATGGGATGTATACAGAACACCTGATACAAACCATGTTCTGTGTGGTAATGACATTCCCATCCTTTTTAGCCAGAAGGAAAACAAAAGGAAGCAGAACAGAGGAGGTTTTTTTTAGAAATCAAAGACTTTTCCTATTTGAAAGCCCAACAGATTTACTTGCCAAGATTCATCTAATGCATTACCAACTATGAGTCTCCAACTCAGCCAGCAATAGTTCCTGTTTGACTGATGGAACACAGTAATCTCTCACAAATGAGAGAATTATGTGTATGATGGCCTTGCTTTGTTCTCCATTTCCTGCTACCAGCTTTGAGTCACAAAATCCTAAACAGTCCTGGATGACTCTATTTTGTGTTGTCTCAGCTGTGCCTTCTGCTGTCTGCTCACTCAGTTTCAGCTGCTTGGAAATTTTCACTTCTGCAAATAAAATAGATTCTGCCATATTTTGCTCTGGTAAGACAGCATTGGGCACTTTAGTTGCATTATCAGACTTGTTCAGCAGTTTTACTCCTCGTAGGCAGCTCATTGTCTATGAAATCCCACAGACAATTTTAAAAGCAATTGCTTTGCAAATGTCTTTAGTTCTCAGACCAAATTCTTTGAGAGGTGAAGTGTTCACACCAGCTACCCTTCAGTAAAGCATTTCATCTTTATTTTGCTACTTTTTTCTTTTTGTTCTCATTTGGTTTTTGTTTGTTTTTTTGGGGGAGGGTTTGTTTTGGTTTTTTTAGGTTTTTTTTCTGATAGTGCTTAACTTTAATTAAATGCTAAGCATAATTTGGAGGTACAGATCCATTTTTCAGTTTTAAAATAATAAAATAATTTGTTCTAGCTGGCTACTCTGGAAGTGTCCAAGACCAGGAGTGAGGGGGCTCAAGCAACCAGGTGGGAGGTGTCCCTGCCCATGGCAGGGGTTTTAGGGCTGGATGGTCGTTAAGATCCGTTCTGACTCCTTAAAATTTTGTGATTCTGTGAATTAAAATTAAGTCTTTGCACTGCTTGCAATAGTTCAAATACCCTTGTTACTCCAAAATCTCTTCTGCAAGAAAGCAGCAGACCTGTCTTACCTTTTTGCTACAATATGATATTTCCAGAAGCTGGACAGAAGGTGTTTAAGGACTTTTAATGCACATTCATGTTAAACAAAAATATTTTTCAAATCCTTTTCTCTTTGGGGATTTCAGAAGAGATAAGAAGAACCTGGACTTATTTTCTGGGGAGAATATATTATTTTGGGTGCTCTGCTCTTGATCATGATGCCTGTCAAGGGGGTAGGTGTTTCTGCTTCCATCACATTTGTGCCTCTCTTGGCTGTGCAGCCCTTCACATCAACTGGGGCTTTTCCAGCCTTAGGGGAGAAGAGGAAATAAACATTATAATGAGGTACCCTCTAGCATAAATAGCACCAACAGTATCTCAGAGTAGTGTTGCTGTTTTTTAAAATAAATAAATGAATATGATATTTATTTTTATTAGGATGTCTGAAGTGTCAGTAGCTTTCTGTTCTCCAATTAAAAATACAAGTTTTCTTAATTTTGGATATATAGGCATTGCAAAGAGGAAGTAAAAAGTAATTTTTATATGACTTGTTTGAACATGAGAATATCAGTCTGTGAAGAAGCATTTCCATTGTGTTAAGTGGGTCATTTTTTTGTGCTGGTACTCACACCTATGGACTTTTACTTTGCCAACACTTGCCAAAGCTAATKCAGTCTGGCATGCAGTTGTTTATTCTTGCACAAGAAATGAGGTGAATTCCATTTCTGTGTCCAGGTTTTCAATGCTGTTACTATACATAGACATGTGTAAGAGCCCTTAAATCTTGTATGCAGGTGGTCAAAGCAAGAACTTTTTGGGAACTTGCAGAAATAAATGCAAATGTAGTAAAACATCATTTCAAACTGAAGTCATGTAGCTGTTGCAAAGACTTGAAAAAATTGAATACTCTGCAGTTATGTAGAATTTCAAATACGAAGAATTTCTGCAGTAACAAGGAATTGTTACCACCCCAATCTGATTATTTGGAAATCCTGGGGCAGGACGTGTCTGATCATGGCTCTTTTCTTGCACTGTCAATATAGATCCAGCATAAGGAAAGGAATTTAAATTCCAGTGTGTCTTGTAAGTGAATTAATTGTTTTAAATAAACAAGGTATCAGCTCTGGCCCAAGGTGTGCCCAGATGCTGTTTTCCTTTCTCATGCATGTAGTTYTTTTGGAGGTTCCAAGGAATAAAGCAGAGAAATGCATTTACTGTTATTTCTAATAGCACTGTTTCTGTGAACTGAAGATTTGGGCATGAAACAAATCATCCAGCTTCTCTGCTCAGTTATTCCACTTGGTGAATTGAACACTAAAACCTACCTTCTCACAGGGGTGTTGTGAAGATTAATTAATTAGTTTGTAAAGTGCTTTGATCCCATAAAACACTACACAAGTGCCAAGCATTATTATGAAGAATTATAAAATGCCAGCCCTCATGTGCACCTTGGGATGGCCGGGTTATGGATACAAATCTGCTTTATTTTCTCAAAATCCCATTGTTCYACTTTCCCTACATAGCAGCCCATTCACAAAATGAGCCAGTTTTAGGAAAGATGCAATTTCKGGGGGAAAAAAAAAAATAAAGGAGATCATTGACTCTCATAAATATCTCTTTTCWATTACAGACTCATAGATTATTATGCATTTTTCTGTAGGATTTGGAATGGCATCTTTTCACCATTCCTCCTCAGCAGGAGGGAGAGTAGTTGTGTTTTAAATATCTCTCCTATCTGAAAGAAAACAATGATATCTTTCTATTTCAGTCCCTTTATTAGATTTTAAGTATGGGATAAGTATTCAGAAGGGTCTTTTGCTTTTATTTTTATGAAGTAGCTGTTAAGTCATTAGTATGTGAATAATTAATTCAATTAAGCTGAATAAAAAGAAAAGCTTTAAGTCACAGGAATCCTTTCCATTAAAAGCCCTATTATCCAGAATTACTACATYGCAATGAAGTGAAAAGAATTCTGAGTTTTATTGCCTAACAGGCTGTGGCATTTAGTCTTTATTAGTAAGAAAAACACCATCAGCTACAGAACCATGAAATAGTTTAAGTTGCTCCAAGGGTATTGCATCTTCCGAAAAACAAATAGAGGTCATCAAACATTTAATCTTAAATTAAAATGTAATAATTTATATAATTTAGAATTTCAGCAATCTATCATTTCTCTTCTGCAATGTCTTTAATCATATTTGAGCTTACAGTTGGTGACCCTGAGAAGGGAGATTTTCCAGTTGGAAGGACATACATAAAATCTCAGAATTCTCTGATCAAGACTCAGCTTGATAGGTGCTAAATGTGTGTATACAAACACATGCTAACATATATGGTATGTATTTCATAAATAAACACATTATATTAGTATATGTCTAAGTTCTACTTGCACATATTGGGGTTTTTTTACTAAAATTTGTAAAATCTGAGATGGATCTCAGAAGTAGGAGCAGAGTTAGGGTCCTTGCATATGTAAGAAAAATAAAATGACAGTGTAGAACTAATAATACTTCTTGTGGGTCACACATAATCACTTTCTAGTTATTGTGATTTTACAGATGGAGCTTTCCTTTCACATTTTAATCTAAGACATTGTAGAATACTATTTATTGAATGGAAGAATATGGGTTTTTTCCCTACCAAATGTCTTCTCTGAAGGTGTATGTACTTGGATTTAGTTTTTATTCTAGTTAAATATCTAGTTTGGGTAATTTTTTCCACCCAAACCACATTTCCTTAATGTTTAATGCATTTTCTGGAAAGATGGTTGCAGATTTTTTTTTTCCACCCAGTGTTTTATCCTACTTTGTTATTAAACTTTACACAATGGTAAAATGTTTTCTGAGATAAAAATTACCTGAACTCCTCAAGTGCAAGGGGTTTGTTGGGGTCTATTTTACTTGCATCTCCTAGATCCATTWCTTTATTTCTCTGAAAATTCCAATTTCTTGTGCAAAGTAATTGATGAGAGCTCTTCTTGGAACAGTTTTCAGTCCTGCTTATCAGGAGAGAAACTAGGATAAGTTACAAGAAATTCTGGGGGTTTGTGCTTCCAGGTAAGTTCTCCAGACTCAGGATGTGTTTAAGCCTCAGCTGAAGAGCACTTCAAAGCTGTGTCTGTCAGTGATTTTTAGACTATAATGCAGATATTTCTATTTGCTGCACAGTGACTAAAACTTTCTGCTCCTCTAAATTACTTGTGTAAGATCATATTTTTTTCTCTTTCTGAATAGTCATTCCTAGAACATTTACTGCATCTGCTAGTCTAGAACTATCTGAGAAGAGAGAGAATAGAAAATGTTTGGAAAACCCTTTTTTTAAAATGTACACGAACGTGCCATCTGTACGAGCAGATGGCAAGAATGTCTCAGGGCCAGGAGGAGGCTGTGAGATCACATCACCAGGAGAGAGCTCCATGAGGCGTGTTCCTTGTGTCAGAGCAAAGGGGACCTCAGCAGTCCCCCCGCTGCCCTGGCCTGGGGCTGCTCCCAGAACTGGCTGGGCCRGCACAGGAGGGGTTTCCAGGTGGCGCCGTCAGTGCAGGGAGGGTCCCCAGGGTTTGTGTTCTGTGGACGTGATCTTTCCTGGCAGCTGCTCAGAAACGAGCAAATCTCCAGGACCCTGAATCGTTCTCACATATGGCTGTGAGTCCACATGCAGCATTTCCCAGGGAGGGTTTGCCAGAGTGCCTTATCCTGCTCAGCTTCTGTATTGAGAGGTCACGGTTTTTCTCCATCTTCATGTGGTGCAGTGGGTCCTTTTTGAGAACACTTTTTATAAAAGATGCAGCAGTTGCAGAATGTTGAATACATGTGACATCCTTCAATGGCTTGCCTTTTTTTTTTTTTTTTTTTTCCTGTGGCTGCTGCTGGCACATCTGCATATCTTTGAAATCCTTCCAGGGATGGTGACTCCTCCTCTTCAGGGCAGCCTGTTACCATGCTTAACAGCCCTTACAGTAAAGAAATTTTTCCTGATAAGCAATCTACACCTCTCCTAGTTCAACCTGAGCTGTTACTCTTGCCCTTTCTTTGTTACTTGGTAGAAGAGAATGACCTCACCTGGCTACAGCCTCCTGCCGGGGAGCWGCAGAGAGGGAGAAGGGCTCCCCTGAGGCTCCTTTCTCCAGGCTGAGCCCCCCAGGTCCCTCAGGTGCTGCTCCAAGCCCAGTCCCAGCTCCACTGCCCTTCTCTGGCCCTGCTCCAGTGCCTCTATGGCTTCTCTCCCTTGCAGGGAGGGGCTCTGAACTGAGCCCTGCAGTTGTGTCAGTCRTCCCATTCCCTTTCCACAATGGCAACAATATAATCATTTTTCTGCCACCCAATGGCCYCCTGTCCCTCATGTGTGTTGCCCAAAAAAATACAGCTTATGGATTTGTGTTCATTCAATGACAAGGATCAGTCTCAGGACTGTTTATTAAAACTCTGACATTTTAAAATACTTGCTCCAAAAATTTATCTTGAAAAGTGAAAGGCATATGAAAGCATAAGACCTTTTAATGTGGAAAAATATCCTTTTCCCAAAGCCCTTTGCAGGGTTGTAAAGCCACTGGGTATTATACAGTTAACATTTGTTTTCAYGTAAAAAATGTGGTGATAGACCTTAACAATCCCTGCAAGACTGAGATATCTTTACTGTAGAAGGTGTTGCATCCAGATTTTTTTCCTATTGAAAGTGCTAATGGAAAATTTATTCAGTATATATTGAAAAATGTTATGGTACATTCTCTTCAGTGTCAGAATGGARAAAAACAGGGAACGTGTTGGGGAAACACTTTGAGATCTCAGCTTATTTTGCATTAATGGAACAGAGTAGGATCAGGACCAAGTGGTCCAGCATTGTCTGGCTGGCYTCCCTCTCAGGGATCATAACTTTTTAACCTGCTTCAGAGTGCTGTTTCTGTCAATCCAGAACCTATCCCCATTTGCAGATATCTAGGTAAGCATCAGAAATATTGGAGTAAGAAGGAAAATTTTCTTTATCACAATGTGGACATSCACAAATTCTGTGCTCTCTTTTTGTTCTTTGCTGTGGTGAACTTTCTTTGTTGTGCAGGTTTTTACAGTATTTGTAACTGGTAGAAATGCTAGCAAAAATTAGCTATCAACAATAGATCTTTGTGTAGCTTTGGAGTTCTTTAACTTAAAAAATCAGTTGTTGTGATTTACAGATGAAGCCTTTCTTTCACATTTTAATGACTTAAATTTTAATGACATTTTAATAACTAAAAACCAAGATGTGCACTTTAAGAATAGTAGTCTTGTACCTTGAAAAAGCAATATTACTGCATAGGAAGAAACACAACAAAATTTGGAATGCTTCTGCTGATGTGAGAAACCAAGAAAACATTAAWTTACTGTAATCATAAAGCTTTTTACAGGCTACTTCATAGATATTTTTACTGAAATATTACAAATTTTAGGCAATGAAAATCACTTGGAAAGAACTTAGAAATGCCYTGAACTCAGATGACTGCAGGACATTAGTTTGTGTTCCACTGAGGAGGCAAATTATTGTTAGACCTTGCTGATAAGCTCTGTCCTTTCAGGGAGATGATACCATCACTGTGTTTTCACCATATCATTCACTCTCTGGAAGAAGGCTCATGTCTTTTCCCTTTGGTTCTCCCTGTAAAAAGCAGAGATGTCCATCGGTGCATGAGATGGAAAACAAGACAAAGGCAAGGATGCAAATGCTGAGTATTTGTCCCTCTCTCCTTCTGTTTTTCGTTACACACAACAGGAGCTTATTTCATAGTTCCATCCCAGGGTATATCTTATTCTTGGCAAACAACTGAGTAAAACACTGTGCATCTTTAAACACCAATCTGTGGGCTGCTTCTCCATGGGGGTCTYCAAAGCACCTACAGTTGGAATGTACAAATATTCCATTATGCTTATCCTGAAATGCCTTTGAATATTGTTTCACAGCATTAGTGTTGCTGCAGAAATGGCACAAACAGCAGAGAGGAGATGACTTTTGTTGCTGTTGGATTTTTAAAGAGGTGGTGGAGTAGCTATAAGAAAGAGATGCCATTAGTCATCTCCATGTAACTTTGCTATGCCTTCCAGAAATGCATTCAAGAGCTGCAATATTTATCTGAAAAAGAATTTTCTAAGACACTGCTGTGTGTTAAAGAAACATCCACCCATTCTCCCAACCAGAGTAGTTTATTTCTTTTTGAAGAAAGAGATACTGAAAATGCACTCAAGATTGCTTTTTCATAGCCCTCTGTCTTCATCTTCTAATGCAAGCTAGTTTTATGTTATARAGAACTCACACTATCATTTTAAGTAATTTTTTTTGCCCATTATTAAAACTGAAGGATATGGGTAAAATGTTGAATGCTATTGTTCAGGAAGGTAYTTTTATTTTGCAGTTATATATGTCTGTAATAATACAAATATGAAAAAACTTAGCTTCAAAGGGTCCTAGAGTAATTTCCAGGGGAGTATGCTGCAGTATTCAGAATTATGATTTTTTTTAAAAAAATAGTTAGTTAAAAAAAAACAAAACTAAAAAATCTAAGTTACAATCTTAGAAGAAACTGTAATCTGATTGAGGATGTAAATATGTTTGTAGACAAGGATTAGGAGGAAACCTTGCCCCTGCACAGGTGGTTCTGCAGGTTACCACTGATGCTGCAGGTGGGGCCCCACTCATGCAAATCAACTGCAGCTGCACTTTGCCATTTAAGTCAGGCCTTCAGTCATCATCTCTTTCCTGCTCCTSTGATTTAACTGGACAGACCCAAAGCTTGTATCGTGGTGCTCTTTTTTTTTTTTAACTGAACATTAACAAAACCTTGTAAAAAAGATTATGTGTAGGGATATCTCAGAATCTGATATTGGGGTATTATGGGAAGTGTTTTGGTAGTTTCTTTAGTTTTGTTTATTTGCACTTTTTGGGGTTCTTTTTCTGTGTTAATATTTYGTTTCCATGAGTACTGAAGGTATTTTTCTTGTATTGAAGGAGATAGACTCCCATTTCAGCTGTCTTATCTGGTCACATCTTCTCTGGTTCACCTCATTTAATTTTGATTAGGGTTCATCTTTCCATTTTATTTCAATATGGCTTTAATTTCAGTACAATCTATATTTATGATTTATAGGATTGCTAGAAAATTGGCTRTGTCCTGGTTTTAGAAATAGGGGTAAGACTGAACCAAGGCCCTGAAATTGTTAGCATTGGGGAACACTGAACCCCACAAAACTGAAAACAAGTAAAAGAGCATGGAGACTAGTTATTGTTTAATGTCAAGAATGAAAATAAATATTAAATGTTAAATATTAAATATTACCTGCCATTAGAGATATTACAGAACTTCAGTAATAATTTGTTCAGAGTAAGGTGTGGATATTACATCAATTTAAAGCAATTAGAAAATACATGACCATTGATGCAATGCTCAAATTTTAGATAGGCAGAGATAATTATTACCTACCCATACAAAAGAAAAAAAGCATTGGTAAAGCAGTTTTTTGCACTTGTATGACTCTTTTCTTAAGTTATATTTRTCCGTGCAATACGTAGTAAAAACARGATTTTGTTTAGCTTTGTAGGGTATTGGCTCAGCAGATTGTGTGATATTAGATGTGTGATGGCCAAGCTGATAAACCCAGAGAGACTTCTGGGCTGAATATCACTCCTAGAATCCTGAATTTCCCACTCATGCARCATAGGGTGGGAATGCAGCAAGTTTAATATTGTGCCCTTGGCACAACCCCTAAACTAACCCCTCTTTATAGAAATAAAGGATCCTTATACTTTGAGACTTTTAAAATTCTGTTTCAGTTGAGAGAAATGAGCAGAGTATCAGGATTCATTTTGCTTGTTAGTTTAGACAGGGATGAAAAGTGTAAAGTTTTATTCCTCACAGTTATTTGTTGTTCAGCACCTCTTACTAGCCCTGGAAAACATGATGTTCAAAGTGCTTTTTAAAAGACAGTGACAGTTCAGGCCTAGTGTGACACTTTATTATCTTCAGTTCTGAAAGTGTGATGCCAGTTAGGAGAACAGGGTGTCAGCTCTGTATCAGGGGATTGATCAAATAAAAAAGTTTTAGTGATGATGTTTTGAGCCCAGGAACATGGAAGAGCTTCCATTTAGTTAAAAAAGTCTCTCTCAATGTTGGTACAAAGGGTGAGTGTCAGCAAAATGTTCCCCTGCTCTGTTTGAGCATAACTTTTGTGTTATTTTCAATATCAAGTAGTAATGAAAATAGCACCCCTACTCCTCCCCTCCCCCCCAAATTTTAATTCATCAAATATAGTCTTAGCACTGACCAAGTTTTCCTGCTTTCTTATGATTGTTTTGAAAATGCATTGTCCTYTCCCTTTCTGGCTTTGCTTAGTTAWCACCTCATYACTGTGCTCATCCATGCTTTCTGTTTAACAATTTTCTAATGTAAAATCTCTCYAAGCTCTAAAACTTTTGGAAAAGCAGTGTGGTTTTGTAGTCAGTTTTTCATTGAATTACAGACCTTTATTATCCTGAGTTGTTGTTTTTCACTAAAATTTAGCATGTGCTGTATTTTTTTCTCCTTATTGTGAAGTGGAGGGAAAAGGAGGGCTGCCTTAGGTTAGTAGCACTGGTTTGTCAGTGTATTTGATGTCATGCTTCTGCTTACCAACTACTCTTTCAAAAGGCATCATTTTCATCCAAATCCAGTGGGACCATTTTTAGAGTATTGTTTTGGAGCCACTGTGACAGTTTCAGTAAATGTGAATTTTAATTTATTTGTCTAATGAAGATGAGGACCTTGGCTAATGACTACATAGTCATAAGTGATGATGCTTTTCCTCCTACTCCCTCATTGCTTAGAGCATGTATTAATTGTGCAGATGGTAGTGGCTTAGCTATGTGATATCTCCTCCTCTGGTGGCATTTACACTGTGTAGAGAGGGTGTATTGCCATCTCATTATTTAGCAGGGTTTGTGATTCATCACCTGCCTTTTTAACCCCATACTGTGATCACATCTTGTTGCTAAGAGGCAGAATTTGCACGTGCACTTCCATCTTTGAAGTACACCTGTGCCAAGCTTTGCCTGAAACCTTCAAGCAAATCAGAGCCAGGAGCACTGAATTWCCATCTTCATTCCTGCTAACAACATGTGACATTTGCAGTGCCAGCTTTATGTGGGTAACTCTAAGTCATTCCTTATGTGTTCAAGAGAYTCTCAGACTCTTCAGCCTGTGAGCTTGCCAGAACTTAAGTCAGGATTACCAGATATTGAAGTTTCACTAAAAGCATTTCATTTTTAATTTCTAGAATTYGAGCCTAATTTGTATGTGACAGGTGAAAAAGAAATACTTTTACTGCTTTATTGTTTTGCTTTTCTTTTCTACTCATGTATTTATTTGTTTTTATGCCTTGCAAGAAACAACAGGAGTAATTTAGGCACAAATAATGAAGAAAATTCCTTAAAATTTTATTTCTTCTTTGATTTCATCTGTCTTTCATGGCCATTCTGCTCCCCAGATTTTCTATTATTGCTCCTTTCACACAGTAATATTGGCATTTCTGTGTTCAAAATATTTTCTCGGCTTGCTCTCCAAAGAAGTCACAGATTATATATATTTTTCTTATAATTTAAAGKCTTGCTTTCTGTTAAGTATCACATCTGTGTACCTGATCATTGTTTGCAAATACTGAGGCAGTTTGGTTTGGTCTATTTTGCTTTTTCTTTTTTTTTTTTTAGGAAAGATCCTGTGCTGCAGGTGCAATTAAAGGAAGTTTATAATTACTTTTTTAAAGCTACAGTTCTTTTTCTAGCAATGACAGTTGTACCTCAGGTGTCTCCTTAGCAAGTACATATTTGCTGTTTCTGGCCATTCAGGGATGAATTCCCCTCTGCCTGAGCTGCCTGCAGGGGCTGGGGGCTGGTGAGCCTTTGGGAGTGACACAAAGAAGTGATGCTGAGAGAGGGACTTGGGCTGTTCCTGGTTTCCAAGATATAAACAGAAATGGGAATGAAGAAGTGACCTAAAAAGAAGTAGAATGAACCTGAAGAGAGCCTGATTTTCCTCCGCACAGAGTTGTAGGCTTGACCCAGAGCATGGTTTCTGTTACCTAACACAGAAAATGCAGAGGCTTTGCAGAATATGCAGTTTGCTCTCTGAGTCAAGTGCTGGTATTGTGAATTTAGGAGTGCCTCTGCTATTCCAAGAACAGAGAAATTATTAATACCCTTTTAAGGCACTGCAGTCACGTTTGAATCTGTTGATAGAAGAAGCCTTGGAGTAAATGGAAAGCTGAGGCAGATCCACTGCACCACAATCAAACTTGTAATACTTTCAGCATTAAAAATTTGAGATGGTAACTGTTGAGAATTCTGAAACGTGGAACCATTTTGAGCAAGCTGGTTATTGCCTCAGTTTCTTTGTCTCCATGAAATGTGGATCACAATATAAACAGACTCCTATCTAAATTCCTAAAAATTTATTTCTATAATTCAGTACTGATGTTCATGTGGTTATTCTTCTCTTTTGTCAGCTTGGAAGGACAGCAGGAGAAAAACATTTAACCTTAGCAGGAGAGTTATTAAACTGCTGAAATTGTTCACTAAATTTSTGGTCTATGGTTGGAAATGAGATTTACCACCTGAGAGAGATTTTGCAGTCACTGGCTCTAGCATTAGGTTAAATGAACATGGGTAATGTGTGACAGTAGTGATGAATTCTGGCCAATGCTTGAAATATCTGMAATTAAATTTGTATCAAAAATTCTGATGTGTTGTGACAATTAAAAAACCCTGAATGAACCCAACAAAACCCAAACAGATGGATGTTTCTCTTAAAACAGCATTTAACTGCATACTTGAGAAGGTGWACTGGGAAATGAGAAAATGCTGAACTGGCTTAAAGAGAATTGTCTTACCCATTTAAAACATGGCACAGATAATTTTTGTGTGTAATCCCACATTTGTCTCCTGCTTGCCCATAAAAATTGTGTCTGTTTTGTTACAGTGTCCTCTCCTTCTGACCTCATATTGCAGACAGCACCAACTTGAGTCCCCAGCCCTGCTGAGACTTTCCTGCTGAGTAGTTATTTTTGAAAATCTCTTTGAGCATATTTCCCATGAGCACTGCCTCATGGAGGGAGGGGTGGTTTCATTACTGTGCTGGTGTCATCCTTGCACATTAAAAATGTTAAAAGGTCTCGCCAGGTGGACAGTGGTGACTTTTGGCCATGGTGAGTGACAGCAGTGCAGACATGTCCGTGGTTCTGTGGGTTGGCCGCYGCTCACATGCCTGGCTCAGGAGTGGTGAGGATGAGCAGAGGGGACACAGCAGCCACCAACCCCTGTGCTGTGCCTCRGGGGTGGCTCTGGGCTCAACTGCTGTGCCAGAGGTGCTGTTGCTGTATGCCAGTGTTTGCAGTCACCTCAAAGCACCTGTGCATTTAATCAAGTAAATGCTTCCCAAGGCTCTGAATTTGATTTACTGAGTTGCAGCACGTGTTGTCCTGTTGTTGATGTATAAAAGACTTTTAAGTAAAGCATAGGAGTAATTTTAGGGATTGGTTAAAAAAAAAAGGAAAGGAAAAGGTGCACTTTCTACAGCAAAATTATTASTGTAAAAATTCCCTGAATTGAAGGAATGGGTCCCAGACAGATCTGACAGATCTGAGATAAACATTTAATTTCTCATCAGATGTATGTTTGCTGTGTTGGGTAGGACTGACATTTTCCATCTTACTTTTCACCTACCTCAAATGTGAACTAGTTTTAAATTRTTTCTTGGAGAAAAGAAGGTTCATGTGTAGACAAGGTAACAGAAAAAGCATTGGGGCACATATTTTCTAAATTAAATTATAGAAGTACACAATACAAAGAAATCCTTCATATGTAGCCCATGTATTGATTCAACTTTCAGTGCAGTGTGAAGCATTAAAATGCAGCTCTGGCTGCACAGAATGTTAAAAGGGATCCCCACTGTCTGCATAAGTCTATGGAAAGCCAAGACCTGATTAAACTCTGATTAGAATCAGTTGAACTCAGACTCTCTTTGAGACTGAGGGTGTCAAAGAGAGTCTGAGTTCAASTGATTCTAATCTGCCTCAGGTCACACCCTCTCTGCTAATGGGACTGTGAACAGCATCATCCGGGGCTGTTTGGCACGTCAGAGTCACGTATCTTCCAAATCTAATGGCTTTATTGATCACAAATGCAAATAGCTTTGATGGATCTAGCTAGCTTTAGTATGGAAAAGGGACCTTGGTAATATTTCTGAAGCTTGTCTTAAGGGAATACAGATTTAATTTATTTAAAAGCATTTTTTGCAGGAAAATATGGTAATGAAGAGGAAACTCTGTGTGTGTATGTGTTTGGGGTTTTTTGGGTTTTTTTTGCAGTGTATGGATTAGRGTTCTGGCCACTGAGATCTACTTACTGAGAATTTTCTAAGATTTTATTTTATGAACAGGAAAGGATCAACTGAATATTCCCTATCCAGATTTTCTATTTAGATTTCCAGCATTCAGTGTGTTACATAGCTTATCAAGCTTTCAGCTCTTGCCAGTATGATGCAGCTGATGTGTCAGAAATGTTTTGGGTGGTTTTCCTGTTTCTGTTTGGAACAAAGATACGAATGTTCTGAAATTAGGATGAGGAAGAGAAAGGTCGTGACTGAGCATCCTAATTTTGGCACAGGAGGAGATGTAGCCCTTGGGAATTGGATTCCAGAAGGATGGCTGGAGTTAACTTAGATGCCTTGTTAATTTTAGTCATTAGGTTTGACTCATTGTTATGCTTCTCTCACACATCCAATAAACTCTTMGCTAAAGCTGAGTTGAATTGATGTAGGTACAGATTTTGGAATGTTCAAGAAGGACATGGCCTCTCATTMTCAAAATAACATTCCTGCTGCTTTAATAATATATTAAAGCAATAAGAGTATTTGGTGTTCCAAATGGAACAGATATGAAATGTGCAATACAAGCCTAACAAAATAGATGAGGAGAGTGCTGAGGCCAGATATGACATCTGGAATGTGATAGAAGGCAATTCTAAGTAATTTATTTTTTCATTGTCAATATAAAAAAGAATTCTACTGGCTTGGGCATGTCAGTAGACCTATCTGTCAGAAGAGAGAAAAGAGGAAGAAGGATCAGAAATAGCTGCAAAATGGGTTTTCCCCACAGATCTCCTCTTGCAGATTAGCCTGAGCAGGAAAAATAGCAATGTTTAAGAATAAAATGAGCAGAATAAGCTTGTTCATATTTTGCTCATGTCAGACCTATCCTAAAGCACTTATATGAATAAGAAGGATCTTCTGTTCCCAACTCCCCATTACAGCATTTTATATAAAAGTCATCTGTAGGTGTTTTTCTTGTCTTTTTCTTTTCCTATCTCTACAGGAGCCTTACCTAAAGTCATTTGATGATAATAGAAATTTGTAATTTGAAACTTATTTGCTGTGAATTAGGCCTAAAAATATCTCCTAAATCTTTCTTAATTTCCTCARTTAAATACTGTTCACATGGGAGTAGTTGTTGAGCTGAGGTATATAACTACAATGCAAACAGGTGATTTGTTCAAGACACCTTAAACAGCCTCAGATCCAGCTGATAACTGGGCAGGATAATTGATAACTGACAATTGTCCCACTGACACTCTGGACACACTGGGCTCAAGTCAAGGGTGAGGAGCTTTATGCCCCTAGTGTAAATTCTTAGTATGCACATAGAGGATGATTTACATACATGTCTCTTTCATCTGTGCTTTATAGATAATAATTTAATACAAATCGTCAAATAAATTGCAGTCATTTTAACAATTCTGGTTGTCATTTTAAATGAGCAATTTCTCTTCTATAAATTCAAAATGTTGTTCTGGAATACCCACTGCTGTATTTGTACTGTCCATGTTTATCASATCTTATTTACTCTGTGAAGGATTTGGTGTCCTGTTTGGTATACACGGACATCTGCTTAGGTTACTTGCAGGATTAAATGTATAGGCACTGAACCTTTAATTGATAAATAATACATATTTTAAAAAATATTAATTAAGAGTATATTCTACAGAATAAATGATGTGATATCCTTTATACAACCCAAACAAATCTTCTGTAAACAAAAGCAACACTTAAAGCAAAAGGAGGCAATTCAAAACCAATTAGCAGCAGAGTTGCTTKTCCTTTTTTGTTTTCTGATACTGCCTCCCCCACACTTAGCAGTGCAGTGTAGACCTTTCTGTAGGTCATGGCAAGCAGGTGAGGAGGAGTGAAAGTGAGGAAAGTGGTTGAAAGTAATCTGTGATTAGCCACATTGGACTAAAAGTTTTGAATCTTAATTGAGGTTCTGACACTGAAAGTATTCATTCTGTCTTAAAAACATCTTCATCCTGCCCCCCTGCAGTTTTGTGAGGTGTCAATGTCTGATGCCTGTAATGCACTTAGACACTTGGATCCACAGCTCTTGCAGTCCTGTACCTGTGCAAGAGGGCTCGTGAAGTACTGCCTCTATGGTGCAGCCTTAACACCAGTAACAAAACTAAATTTTATTATACATATATTTTTTGGCTTTTGGTTGGATTTTTTTTTTTTCATATTCTTGGTATCTAACTACCTGGAGTGCTGTTGACCCACTAAATTTCTCCCTGTTCTAGGGAAAAATGCTCTTATTCCTAAGTGAGAAGCTGACACTRTTCAGTGATCACTACTCTATGGACATAACAGTTGCTGCAAAAGAGCCATTCAAAGCTTCCCCCAAGGGCTTCTCTGTAATTTTACAGTGCCTCTTTTAATTCTGTGTGATGTTCCAGGTCGTTATGTATTATGTCAGTTGTACCACTCCAATATCTGGAAATAGGCCCTTGGTGCTGCCATGTAGACACTCCTAAGGGCATGAATTAAACASAGTTTTAAAAAGTGCCCAATGGTCTCTGTGTGCTGTGTGTGTGATCTGCTCACATCAGAGCTGTGGGGAAAAAAAGAAGAATCCAGTCCAATTATACTTATTACATATTTGCAGTCATATAATGGTAAATTTTTTTGCAATAAAAAGCAAAACCTAAAGCCACTTTGGATAAAATCATAGATTTGTTGACAGCAGTTGTRTTGTTTATTTTAACAGCTACAGGAATCAGTAAATCAAATGATGTAAAAAATTAGATAAAAACTGGTAAAAAGTTGAATTCTTAGGAATGCAATTATAGATTGGTGCTAGGTATTAATTGGGGTCTTGTGACATCAATATTGTGGTCAGCTTCTGTTCTCTGTGTTAMATCTAAGAATTTACTTGGGTGATGCAGTAGTGAAGTACAGTTCAGGAATTATTAGTAATAAAGATTTGTATAAAATCAAGGATAAAAACTTGGTGAGATACATCCCAGTCGTGCTCACCCAATCCTTGTTACCCTGTTTGGCAGGAGTAGAAAATGCTATGTGGCTGCAAAAAAAGGAAAATACAGCTGCAGGGGTAAGCCCTAAAAGTCCGAAAGAGCATTCATCAAGTATAATTAAGGAGCATATGTTATTTACATTGTTATGTGTGTATATATGTGTGTGTGAATGTATTTGTGTTGCTTGTCCCTCATGATGAATAAGAATATGAAATGTAATTAATAGTGTTTACTGATATGGCTGCACAGTTTATTGAATTGTTCTRTGTGTTTCAAAGCTATTTTTGTTTTCTTTCTTTTAAAAGATGCGTTCATGTACTTTGAGACCCACTGTGTATAGGAAGAAAGATACTTTTAAATATTTCAAATCAGGGTTTCCATTTTCCTTTGAGCTAAGTCTTKAAAGACATGGTTTTTAAAGTATCAAGTCAGAAGTTGGTAACTGCAAGGCAGCAGGGCTAACACATAATGATGTAGTTGTGGATCTGCTTGGAGGAGGATTTTTCCTTTACTCATTCTCTATTGTGGTGAGCAAGTCATGGTTATGTGTACCATGTCACTTTGACATGCTACTGAAATAGGTTCTGGTGCATTTTAGGGAAGGTCAGGTTATCTATAGACAGAGAAAATAGAAGAAAATATTAAGAAAAGGTGAGCAAACGCTTCATTACTAGCTCTGAAGTTCTTTCAAAGCAGAGAAGAGGAAATGTTTGTGAGCTTTCCTTTTTTGCTAGAAATGCAGGGGTAGATAGTAGATTGTCTAATGGGGGGAAAAGCATAGAAAGTAATTGTCTAATAGAAATCATACACAGAGGTAATCCAAGTCTGCATTCCAGTCTGTGTTGGATAAAAATTTCTAATAAAAAATTGAGTTAGGTAGTAATAGCCTGTGTCTGGCATTCTCCTATGCTTCTTGCAGCTCACTTTCATGCTGGCTCTTAACTGTCTCCCTGTTTGATTGTTTCTAAAGTGTGACTCCTGTTTTAGGACAGTGAGAGTTCATTTTTCTTTTGTTTCAGTGYTTTATAAGAATTGCAYGGGTTACTGCTTTATTGTAAAGGTGTTGAAAGAAGCTTAATAGTTTCTGGTCTGTGCCATAGGGTTTTTTGCTGATTTTCCCACCTTTTTGGATCTGGGAGTGATTCTGCTTATTAAGACTCCACTTGCATTTGTGATTTCTATTGACATTTCCCTCTGGGAAATGAGCTGTCTGACTCACAATAGCCAGAGGAATGGAAGTTTTGGGCTCTTATCTTACTATTGCTGTAAGAATTACTAAATAAGCTGCAATCATAAAACTTCTCATTGAGTATTGTTTTGACTTTCCACTTGAGTTAAAAACTAATGTGAACTTTTTTCCTCCAGAACAGTGAAAACACCTTCCACTCAGTTTCCTGGAATCTGATACATCAAATGCATTTGATAAATCAAATACACAGAAACCATGGATTAAGAACATAATCAAGGGGCTGCAGTTTCTGTKTGAGCTCATTATCCAGAGCACAAGCTCCTCACTAACACAGGGAGGTGCAGGTTTTGTCAGCAATAAAAACTGTTAGTATAGGGTACATTTACAGTGCAATGTACTTTTTAGAGCTAAGCACATTATTTTAGGTGGTGAGAACTGATTAAAAACCCACTAAATTCATGTGTCCCTTTGAAAAGTTCTAGCTCTCTTCCCTAGTTTGAGAGTCTGTATTTGATGTGGTGTAATATCAGAACAACTGGTTTAAAAAGTTTTGTATATATGATTTATTTTATGCAATGTGACTTGGATGGTAACGATATAAATTTTTAAGGGAAAGAAAGTGAAATAATGCACTTTTTATTTCAATGCTGACATTGAGTGAAGTAGACATGTAATTTTCCCAACCAGAATAAGAAATATGCTTTGTGAAATATTTGAAAGTAAGACTTTCACGTTTTCAGTGATGGTTAGTAAAGCAAAAGGGCTACAAACTCTAGATAATGGAGGAGATGTAGTAACTCTTTATTCCAAGGTTGCTTGTTTCATGCTACTGATCATGGTCATGTTGTTTCATCTTCTGTAAGTCCTGTAGTCCTTTAGCCTAACTCCCTTTTATTTATTTCTTTTGAAAGGGAGAAGTGAAGTGAATGCTGAAAGACAAGGATACATTTCTCAGTGATAAAATATTAAAATTATGAAGTGCTCCTCTGAGCTTTTCTGCCATTTTATGTACATATTATTTTCTGGAGAAGAAACTATTACTTCAGAGAAAGGTTTGAATGAATTCAGTCTAAAGCTGAGGTTACTGTAGCAGAAGATTTTACTGCTTTGTCATGCGTGCTTTTTGCAAGGATATAATTACAATGGTGCTATGGCTGAATTTTGGACACAGTGACAGGATAGTAGGAAATGCTATCTCACTTAAAGAACAATTTATAGAACTACATATATAGCATATAAAGATGGAATGGAACCCTGCAGCAAAATTCTGATTCTTCTGTGACAGAATTCTTTTACAATGAAATAAGAGCCAAATTCTCTGGTTTTCCGTGACTCTTCCCTTCTGCCATGCAGATGGCACAATAGGCTGTACTTCAGCAGAGAAATGCAGAACACCTTCCCAAGAAAGATCAGAAGCATATAGATTTTAGTTTTCTTTAAAAATCTGGTATGCTTCTTTTACCAATGATCTCAGCAACAGCAAAACTTAATGAGGTCGAAGTTTCTGTGTGAATTCTGACTCCCTGTGTTTTATCAGCTGCAGAAGTTTTTTCCTCTCTTGTATTACATTTAGATAATGCTTTAGTGTGATATCCTTCACATTCTTAACTTGTATTGTGGTTATGCCTTTCAGCTTTGACAAATATACTTAGTGCTTTCAGAGAACACCTTACTGTCTAAGGATTGCACACTACAGAATCAAGGGGGAAATACCTACATGTCATTACTTCCAAATGGAGTAAGAAAAGTGAGCTGTTGGCACTTAGGTTGGAATACTCAGGAAACATTGAGGAGTAGTGTTAGAAGAGAGCATATTACAGATTCTGGGTAGCATGTGTATATTGTTTCATCTCAAATAGAGACCTCAACACCAATAAAAAAGCTGTTCTTCTCCTATAAAACTACACAGACTCTGTATGCTGTTTACAGTTGAAAGTGTATAGCTGATTTATAGTTGAAAAATTCAGTAGCTGAATTTTTAGATATAATGTTGAATTTTTAGAAACGTCATTATTGTTTGGAGTTTCCTACAGCCAACTCTTTACCTATGATCACACAGGGGAAGCTTTTCTTTTCTGTCAATAAACAGGAGAAAAATTCTGTGAACTCTCTAATTAGCAATAAATTTATTTTATGTAAAAGTGGATCTGTTGGTATGTCTATCAACCTTGACATATGTTTAAATCCAACGTTATCATCTAGGAGAGAGATTTATCCCCCTGATGATTTGCTCCCAGAATTCCCGGGTATTTAAAATTGATTCTGCTGGCTGCTGCTGTCACAGGTATTTCCAACTGTCATGCACAAGGACTTTTTCCAAGAAGCAAAGGTGAACAGTGGCTTTAGCTGCAGTAAATTATTTCAGCAACTAATTTAGAGAGTTCCTGACTCTCTTTCACCACACACAGAGAATTCTTATAAAGTCCTCAGTAAAGAGATTGAGTCTGTTTTTCCTGTGAGCTCTTTGGCTTGCTCCTGGTGCTGTTAATGGGCACTCAGTCAGCTTGCAGGTACACAAAGCCGAAGCAGAATTTCACTCTGCTTTCAACAGGATATATATGTGCGTACATTTAGAGAAGGAATTAGTTTTTGTGTTTTCCTCCTGGGCTTCAGCTCTTTCTTTGAGTCCACAGGATCATGGTCTGTTAGACCTGGAGCAGAAGAGGAGGGTGACAGAGTTCTTGTACTAACACTCTACTCAGGAGAGTTGTCTGAACTTGTCACCCTCTTGCTCATCATTGCTGTGTGTCTGTAAACCTGTAATTACAGGTCAGAGCTGCTTCATTCCAGGGCAGAGATAAGTTTCTCTTACTGCTTATTCTCCACAGCTTTGCAAAGTCATGGCAGCTCTGAGAGGGAATTGGATTCTGTCCATCTCCACATGGCATTAGCATTGCTCTCCTGTCTTCCAGTGCTCCTTTTACTTCACTAGTGATGTCAGAACTGTTTAAGTTGCTATTTTGGATTTCAAATCATATTTGAACTTGTCAGAAAAGCAAAATTTATAGGATTTTGAAAAACGGTTCCCTGCATAGAACTGAAAAATAAGACCTACTGGCACTTCTGGGATAGTATTATAATAGGGGTATTATTTTCTGCCTCGCTATAAGTTTGGAAGTGTTTAAAAAAAGTTCTTTATGGCCTTCACATTTGGCCTCTTAAAGAAGTAGTGAGAATTTCTGACTCTTACTTGAATCACAAACCTTCCAAGGTGAGCAGATTTTCATCTTTCTCAGAGGTTATCTGAATTATTTTGAGTTATTGATTGCAAACTTTACTTTCCCTGCAAATCAGTTGTGGTACAGATTTTTTGCAGTGTAGCTGTGCATGTTTTAATGCAAGAAGTTTTCTCTAGGTCTACTTCATAATACTTTATTTAGTCAGTTTAGTGGTGCTTCGGGGCTTGCTTTTTTTTTGTGCTTCATAATCAGTCTACATTCAAAATATAGTTCATAAGAGAAGAAGATGAAAACTTATTTCCATTGTTAGGAATCATAAAATATCACAAGGTTTCTCTTTCTTTAGCAACAGATGAAAAGATGAGTGTATGAGAGAGACAGTTCTGTGATGTGTTTCATTTCATGTGGTGCCTCTCTGAGTCCTGGTATCATCCCCAATGACTGCAGTGCCTTGAGTCACTGTGTTGTTTTTTAAAAAGCTTTCACTTTTTCACTGTTTGTTCTCAAGGTTACATTATGCAAAACACAATGTTATTTTTTTTGCACTAGTACAAGCTGTATAAAAATATTCTTAATCCTGCTGTGAAAATTGAAGCAGCTCTGCTCTGGGGGAGAGGCTCTGGGCCTGTTTCAAGTGTTCCCAACTTCTTAAATGAACTTCTGTTTCTTCCTCTGTCTGAAAGGTTGTGGGTCATGTCTCTTGCCTTTAAAAGTATTCCAAGATGGTAATTCTTGCACTCTGTTGCTTTGGTAAATTGATTTAGCTAATCATCATTAATTGTGAACCACTAAGAATTGTCCAAAGGTAGTTTTGCTGTTTAATTAATTATGAAGATGAAAGAGAACTTTTTCTACTTTACAATTAATGTGAGAAGCCAGGCTAAAAATATGAGGGAGGTAACAGGAGAGGAAAGGACAGACTACTGATTTTATTTCAATGAATTTGCATTATGGATAGGAATGAACAAGCAAGTTGAATTTAATACATTATTCAAAACTTCTGTTTTGACTTGATTAAATCCCTGCTCCACAAATCATTTTCCTTACAATGCCACTTTTTTCCCCTTTACTTTCTAGTGAGGTGCAGGGCATTGTGTCCTTTAAAGATTTCCTGATGTTCCCTACAGAGCTTTTATCCCAGCTGTCTGCAGCCTTTGGCCCCTCTTAGTTTTTTGCACCAAAAATCCTCTGGAAATGTGTGAGAATTGTGAGTTCTCCACTCCATCAGTGGGAGCAGACACTTTGCAGAGGGTAGCACAGGCTGGAGTTGTCTCTGTGTGGAACCCTTGGATCTGGTAGACTTTGGAAGGAAGTGTTTAGTGCAGAGGAAGCTCTGAGAAAACTTAGTCATCAACCAGGTTAGCTTTTACCATAACTCTTTTCTGCATTTAAACCTTGGCTGTAAGTCTGTGCCCTGCCTTTTCCTCTATGAACTACTGAAACTCTTGTAAAATCCTGACTATAATATACAGTTAAGTATGGAATTACTGAGGAAATCAAAACAAACCTCCCCACAAAGAACCTAAACATAACAAAAACATGAGCTGTATTTTTTTTTCTGGTCTCACTATACCTTTCTTGAAGCTTGCCCAAAATAATTAGTCTTATATTGATATTGGAACAGGGCAATTTCTTTGATTTTTTTCTTTAAATTTAAAAATAAGGAACCGACTATTAACTGCCAAGAGGTTTTTTTACCAATATGTGCTGCTGCCTGCTCCATTTGCATTTGCTAYCAACTCACATGTGTGATTTTGTTAAAAGCTGGAAGGCTTTCACTGAGAGGCACCAAAGGAGCATTTCTCCCTGTGCTTTTGTCCCTGTCCAAAAAGCTTTCGAGTGAAGCATCTCTGGTAACACACACTGATTAAAAACATTGTTTTCCAAAGCAATTYTGTGAGTACACCTATAAGGAACGAAGAAAGAACTTGGTACCAAAAGATGTTCCTTTTCTCCATGAGACCAATAGGATAGGACAGTAAGAATATTTATGAAGATTCTTAATTTCTGCCTTGCAAGAATGATTGTTACAGTCAATTTTGAGTGAATTTTGACTAGGCAACTGTAATTTTCTGCTGCTAATGAACACTTTTTTAGGTGTTCAAGGAGAAAGAATAAGATCTGTCAATTGAAAGAGTTCTCTGAAGTCTTTTTACCAGAACAAAGAATATACAAAAAGTTTTTGAGTTCATATTGAACACGGTAAATATCTACTATGAAAGGCCAGTAGTAAACCTCATACATGAGACAGGATTTTGAGAAGAGAACTGTTGGTCACCCAATCTCTCATTAATACCTTGGAAAGACATGGATCCTGTAATGTCTTAGTGTCTGCATGTGCTGCAGGCACTCCATCTACTCCACCTTGGTTCCCATTGTGGAGATGGTCATCTTGGATTTTACGATTTGAGCTCATTCATTTGGTCAGCCTTTCCACTTGAAGAAAGCTTGTTCAAATGGCTGCTCATTTTTCTCATGGTGTGGAAGCAGGTTCCCCAGGTGCTTTGGCCAGTCAGCTGTGCTTAGCACACAGCAGAACTCCCCTGTGTTGAGGGGAGGCTGTGCTGGGAGAAGCGCCCTGGGACAGCAGTGCTTACCAGCCAGCAGCAGACACGGCACCCAGGCAAAACCAGGCAGAGCATCAGCTGTACAGAAATACAGATTCTTCTTTCAGCAAAGTGTGATGGAGGAAAGATTGGAATGAGGCACATTAACAAACTCTTCTCCTTCCTTCCCAGAATTACAACAACAGCTGCCTGTATGATGGACCTGCGGAGATATCCGCTGGATGAGCAGAACTGCACGCTGGAGATTGAAAGCTGTAAGTACTTCTGCAAATCCTACTTATTCTCTACTCAACTGCTTTGGAGTTTTTATTTCTGTTGAGTTCTGTTTTTTTTCATGTTTTGTATTCAGGGTTTTTTTNTGGTTTTTTTTTTTTTTTTTTTTTTTACATGCTACTAACTCAGTTGTCTTTCTATCTGATGATGTTTGGATCCTTGTAAACACAAGCAAAAAAATAGCTTTCCAGATGGATTAGTAATTTGTGGCACAAGGATTAGCAGAAGTTATTCTGTGTTTTTATGGACAATTTACAGCTTTAAAAGTCTGATTCAAATGCCTTGTTTGAGTTCATGTGAGGAGCACAAGGATTATTATCAGTTCTTTATCCTCCTTTACTGCTGAACTGTGTGGCAGCTTTTTTCCATTTTTAAGTGAAGGCAAGAGGTTAGAATTGTCCTTGAAATAGGTGTTTTGTGGGTTTTATCCTAACCACTGTGCTCTAGTTAAACTTTCAAAGCATGTAAACAGTCTGTTTATATATACTGATTTAATGGCTGGTGTCTATTGAACTCATGTAGATAAAACTTGGGAAGTAAGGCCTCTCTTTTCTCTGAAAAAGATTCATGATCACTTTGATAATGACAATATTGCAAGCATGTTATTTAACACTCTAATTAAGATTTTATAAAAACTTTCAAGTTTAACATAACGTTTTAATGTACAGCACACAAGTATGTATATTTTTAAAATAAGTTCTGTATTATGAAATATGTGGGATTTCTGTGTTTAATTTCTGCTACAGTCTGGTAAGAACTTGCTACAGCTGGACTTCTGTTTGAGAAAGCATTTAAGATTATGTTTTACATTTGTGTCCAAATTTCATTCATCTTATTGGAATTTACAGATATGCAAAAATTCTTGTGACACAGTTGCCTGAAATAATTTCCATGCATAAGTAAGCAGAGTTGAGACTATCTTTAGAATTGTGTACTGATATTCACAAGCAGCAAATACAGTGGTGGACTTTGCACTGAGAGTGGATAAAAATCTAGTTTGTTTGAGGTTCTTTGTAGTTCTGTGTACAATTTCCACTGATAGCATTTGATTCAGGATCTCATACCTGCAGCCAAGTATTATGCAACCAGTATATAGGCAGTATATATATATATTAGGTTGATTGTAATGTGAGAATACTATTGGCATAATTCAGGCTTAGAGAGATTTTTATTGAGAAAATTTTTGCTGTGACAATGTCTTTTAATTGTTCTTGTAGCAAGGACCTGGTGTTTTTCTATTTTCCAGTTGGGTATGTAAGGTGGGAAGCTGAAGAGTCAGAGGAGATCCTTTCTCTCTGCTTACAGCATTGTTTAAATGCCCAGCAAGGTCTTGCCATCTCTCTGTATTGCTGAGATGAATAAGTCTTATTGGGAGTCACCAAGTAGATATCCCTCCTCTCATCCTTTGACAATCTGCTCTGGAAAATATTCCCAGGAAATACCTGTCAGGTCAGTCCTTGGGCAAAGCAGAAAATTAAGTTGTGTCTCTGCTTTTCAATGAGAGCAATTGTTCTCATTCAGACTTAGAATGTGGGACTTTTAAATTGAAATTTCCCTTTTATCTGGTGTAGAGGTTTGATGTAGATCACTTTATCTTTCTAGAATCAATCCTAAAAACTGAGGTTTTGAGTGCTCAAAGTTATTGTTCCACTCAGTATGAAAACTTAATGCTCATTGTATGATAGAGAGGGTAGAAGTTGAATTTACCATAGAAGTTGGGATACTTGGAGCAAAAGTCATTTGTGGATTTGTGAGCTCTGTTGCAGCATCACAAAGGTAAAATGGACTTAAATCAGGATACTAAGTTTAGCCAGCCTGTCTGTCATTGCAATAATAAAGTCCACTAAAGAATATGGATAAAGTAACACTTGAACTGTGCTTTGAAGCTCTGTCAGACTGCTTAAGAAAATGATTGGTCTTCATAAACATCATTCTGTTCTGCTGAAAACCTGTGTGTCTACTTCTCATGAATCACTTAAGGCAAAAGTGCTGGTAGGTAGATGGGCAGGATGAATAAGATTGAAAGTGGCTTTCCAAGTAATTCAATGCAGGTACTGAAGTCATAATCACTTCTATGAAGTGCTTAAGCTGCATGCCTGAAGAAGGTTGGTTGCTTGCCCTTGTGATCCTCTTGGATGCCTGTTTCACCACTTCTTTCTTGTAGTGGTTAGATATTCTGGGAATTCCTACCCCAAGTCTTTTCATGCCTATGGAAGGCATGAAATTAATATTCACTGCTTGGGCCTACAATTTTTCTTTTAATTCAGTGTCTTCTCTGCCGTACTGGGACCTTCATAACACATTTATTGAAAACACTTGCAGTTTCTCATAGACTTCATTTCATTAAATTTATTATTCCAGTCTTTTTTAGCTTTCTCGTGCAGGAGTATGTTAAGAGAAATGCAGAACAGGCATTAATTCTTCACTAGGAGTAACTAGTACCATGGACAGCGTCCCAGACGAAATCTGTATTACACTATGGCATTAATTCTGCCTTTCTTCACAACTGCATATTACAGGTGAGAGTCTTTTCTGGAACAAAAAGTACAGTAAGGTCTTTCCCTTCCTCACTCATTTTCCAAGAGTGGGTTCTTGCTGGCTTTTTGAAGTATTTTTTTGCATAATGCTAAGAACACATGACTTGGCATTTCATAACACTGTTCACATAAATCAGTGTTCTTAATATTGCTACAGTCCTCAAGGTTATCCAGTTCTTGTTATATTTGTTCTGATCATCCTTGTTCCTGACAATGACTGCTGATTTTGTTTCATTAGAAATTTCATCAACACACACATACTAAAGAATATTAGTGCAAGAAGGAAGAGCTTTGCTTACAGTCATTCTCTGTATTGAGCATGACCTTTCAGTGCAGTACAATTTCCTACACATCTTTTACTTATCTTTACTATATGTCTTTTCTTAGTTAGTCTTACAAAAATATTTCTATGAAATCCAGTTCAGCTATGCATTGTTTAAAATTGTCAAGTCAGGTCATTTGAGTTGTAATGATATTTTTATTCTGTTTCAATACATGTTACTGTCTCTGAAGTCCTTCCATTCTTTCTCTGCTTCCTTCTTCCTTTCCTCCTCTCATTCTCTTACTGATGCCAGAGTTGAATGCCTTCTTAAATATCTAGGCTGTTTCTTTCTTCATGTCAGTGTTGACTGATGTTTGTGGCCAATATCAAGTTTTTGTTGACCTGGATTTGCATCAATATAGATTAAGTTGCAAATTAGAAATTCGTGTGCAAAAGGGTTGTATATAAAATATAAAACATGATATAGAGGGGATGATAACATATATCAAGACTCAAGAGACAGCATTTTTAAGAGCAGTCTTAGTGAGATGCTGAAGGTGTAGGAGAGGACTATTCCCCATTAGTTTAAAAAGTATCTGTTTTGAGGAATGAAATCCTGTTTTTATTTTCCATGTATAGCTAGTTACATTCTGAGGTCCTTTAAAAGCAGAAGTTTGTTGAATATTCAGTTTTGCTAAGATGCTTCTGAAGCTGTGGGCTATCATGTCCAAGGGGGCTTAGTCTGAGCTGTTCTACTTCTGCCTTTCTTTTGTTATTCTCCAACATACTGAACAGAAGGGATATAATACCAGAGGGAAACCAATTTTCCTGTATATTCGTTTTTTAGTTTCCAAACTTGCAGGAAACAGAGGTTGTTTTTCTTTTTTAGTTGAATATTGACTTGACTCAGTAAATACCTGTCTGTTTTGCACCCTGCCCCACCCACTGCAGTTTGTATTGCTGAGTTTCTGATGATTCATGAGAATGATTTTATTTCTCTGCTGTTTCCTGCCTCTCTGGAATTGTAACTGTTGAGAGGAATGTCTCAGCTAATCATCCATACGACTATTGAGAGCTCAAAGGCAATAAGAAGTACAAGACAATTTGATGAATACTTCATATTCCTATAAACTAATAAAATATCATATTGCATATCCTCAGCCTAGCAGAAAATATTGTTATTCTTTTGACTGTTCTTAAACACAATTATTCAAGATTTATGTGGTACATCTGGACCTTTGTCTGTTTCAATTATGTGGTGCTACATAAAAACAAAAATTTACTTCAATTCCTTCTTATCTTGTTTCATAATGTGTTAGGCCTGGATATATTTATATACCATATATTTATGGTATATGAGGTAAAATTCAAAATCTGCCTTGTGACAGTGGGTTTTGGGGTTTTTTTCCATTTCTTTGTTGATGTGGAACAAAGAAGAATTCAATGAGTTTCTCCTCAGAAACACTTTCCATGATGTGTGGCATTAAAGCAGCACATCCAAGCCCTTGGCAGACAGCGAGCTCCCCCTGTGGCTGTACTGACCAGGGAAAAGCACTCACAGACAGGAAGGGGGAGTTTTTGCTGATGAATCTTTGCTAATGAATGAGAAATAATTGTTTTCAGGACATTTCATTTATGTGAAAGCCTGAGGTGTTCAGAGCAGAAACCATTGGACTTATTTTTTCTATTTCATGACAAAACCGCCAGAGAAGCACACTAGGTTAAAAGGTAAAAGCACACCATTCAGTAAGAGGATGTGGAAAAAGCCAGAAACAGAGTCAAAAGAGTATCATTCCTGCCTGTGGCAGAGCAGCCCAGTACCAGACCCTTTCTAATCAGATCATCTGTGAAATCTCATCAACAAGAGAAAAAGAAGTCATCTTTGTGTGCTCAAGGTGACTTTATGAGTACTTTTAAGGCGCTGAAAAGAAATCAAAGCAGCCTTTTGCTGGAGCTTTGAGTACTTTGCAGATGGCTGCTCTGGCCATCGATCAAAGCTGTAATCAGGTCACAGGGGACAAATGGTGGAGCTCCAGGAGCTGGCCAGGCAGGGTTTTTCTGGGTTGGAGGCCAATGTGTTTGATGCCAGGCAGGAGCTGCTGGTCCCCAGCGGTGGGGTGCTCAGCACAGGAGGATGCCATGGCAACCTGTGACTTCCAACAACTGCACAGCAAGTGGAGAGCTAAACACATGACTCCTGGGACACTGACAGCTAGAATGTTAAAAGGGTGGTTTTTTCTTCCTTTGATAAAAGTTAATGTGTATTCCATCCCCTTTGTCTCTTCAGCTGAGACTGCATCATGGCCCTTGCAGAGAGGATATTCCTCTATCAGCAGAAGGTGGTCTTAACAAAGTGCCCCTTTTTTCATCTTGTTCCTCATCTCCATATTCAGATTTCCTAATTTGGATTCTGTGCCAATTCAGCCTGTACAGCACTGTGTGTGGAGCAGAGATGTGTTGTTTAACAAATAGTGATGAATTCCATCTATGTCTGTTGCCTTTTTGGCACCATCAGCTTCCAGTGTGGCTTCCTTGGGACAGGTACTTTGTTCTTTATTTGTTCTCAGTAATTTCATCTCGAGCATGCTGAGAAGAGAAAAGGTATAATTTCAGTGGCATAATGCACACTGAAAATGAACAGGAAATCCTTGACTCCTCTTCAGTGTGGAGATAGGATGATTCAGGAAGAGCTAAAATAATCCCCAGCAGTAGATGATTCTTCTGTGCTGCCTGAAGAGGGGAAGGAAATTCAGACTCACCAGCAGTGCATATGATCAGGGTGGGCTGTGTACAAGGCAACCAGTGTTTGTAGGGCTTGATAACACACACCCCCACACCCAGCTGGGGGTTGGGCTTACAGGCTGGAGCTCAAATAACACCCAAGATTTATTACCCTAAGGTAGGCAAGAGGGAAGTATTTTCCTTTTTTCATTACATCTCAGCACATCTTTGCAGCAGTCTCTGCATCCTGGGAGTTCTCATAGCACTAACAAGGTGATGTACTGTTTGCAAATGAAGAAAGAAGTCTTCAGGAGCACTGCAACASACTCTTAATGCTTTCAAGCTACCTGGAGTTAAATCTAAAAGGGAAAGCAGTATACAAATATCTAATCTGTGCCTTTCAGCCTCAGAGCATACCAGCAACACAGATTTCCACAGAGAAATTAATAATTTTAAGTGCTTTTTTTTTTCTTTTCTTCTCATTCTATACTTGAATATGGAGAACATATATAATCAAAAAGACAAAATGTGAATGGTTTTCAAACTTTTAATGCATTTTGTCTTTTATATTCAATTTGAACAAGAGTAAATTTTTCCTTATTACCAATAACCCTGTGATAGAGGGATTTTTCCTTATATATAACTACAATTGTCTTTTGTTCATCAATTACATTAAGGAATGTATTAAAATTTTTTTAGATTAGTTTTCAAAACATCTAGAGGCAGGAGGGCACTGGAGTCTGTCAGTGTTATCAGTCTGATCTGTGTTTGCCATTGGTCACTGCTAGCCACAACTCCAACAGTCAATGCCAGTGCTCTTTCTAATGCTTTTCAGCTCATGCTCAATTACTTAAGTGGGGGAAGAATGAAAATGAACATTTGGGTCACTGCAGGACTGTGGATTCAGATGAAATTTGACCAGGAATTTTGGCCTGTATACAAAACAACWACAATGGGGTCAACTCTTACCCACCCTGGCAAAGGGTCCCCTGTGTCCCCATGGACAACACAGTTGGGCTGGGGTGAGATGTGGCTCATTAGATTCCTGCTCTGACGAGAATTCAGTTTGCTCCTTGAGGAGCAAGCCAAATCACCAGATTGGTGAGTGTGCTCTCTATTTGGGTCACTGATACTTGTCCATTTGTCCTAAGTTTTTAGAATAGGAATTAGAGATTCATCTCTCAAATATGACCTTAACCTTCTTCACTACGCCTTGTTAAAGAAAAGAAATAGCTGTATTCTCCAGCAGGGTTATAACTTTTTTGTTTGGTGATTTAGTTTTGGTTTTTTCCGAATTCCAAGTTTTCCTTACCTTTTCTTACTGATGCTCAAATGCAGAATATTGCATCATTGGTCACTGAGCAGGTAAACAATTTAATTGGTTTTGTTTCAGCAAGTAGAAGCCAGAGTGAGTAAATAAGATCATCTTTAGTTTTGATTATGACATTAGATTTGAGTTGAGGAAGGGTTGACCTTCCAAGCAGACAAGTCTAGGAAACATTATTTTACTTGGATGGAATAACAGAGAAGAAATTTAATTAGAAGCAGCTTTGGCAAAGTTGAAATTTAAAATATTTTCATCCCTTGAGCACACCTTGCTAGTGATGAGAGCTTTGTGAGACAAGTTAATTTTGTTTTCATTTGCTCATGTTATTTGGTGCTGCTAGTCAGGCTGATCAAATTGATCACCAGTTGCGTTGGTGTGCAGGTCTGCACAGGGAAACTATTCCACTTTGAGAAATGTTTGATATTTATGCCACTCAGAGTATCCAATGGGGTTTTGACACACTGTCCAAAAGTATCTGGGTGGAAATTCAAGCTATCTTCTATGTATGAAATATTCTAACTCTTAGATAAACTTTCCCATGATATGCATTTTTTCTGAGCAAAAAAGGAACAGGAATAATACTGTTATTACTCTAAGTAGCCTGGAACACATTTTGTGAATGAACATTTATAAACGAAATTATGTCTAAGTGGTTTAGAGAAATAAAGATTATAGTCTTTATCATTTATGTTGTATTTATGAAAGAGTTGGGGTTTATTTTTGTCCTTTTTCTTATGTGATAATTAAGGTGTGTTTTTTAGTGTTGCTTTTAAGTGAGTAAGGAGAAGTCACTAAGTAGATTAATATGTACTTACATTTCAAGTTATACTTCAGAATGAAAGGGACCTCAGGAGGTCCTTAGTCAAATCTATTAAAAAAGTTGTCAGCTCTGTGGTCAGACCAAGTTACTCAGGGCTTTGTCCACTCTGGTCTAGAAAACCTCCAAGGACAGAGATTGAAAAACCTCCCCAGACAACCTGTTCCAGTGCCTGACCATAGCAGTGAAGTATTTTAATTGAAGTTTTCTATCTGATTTATCCTGTCCTGGGATCCTACATCTGCCTTACAGAATCAGGAATAAGTATTTAACATTACTGATCTGAAATAGAACCTCAGTGCTGCGTGACCTGCRTTGTGAAGAAGTTCTGAGTCATGGAACAGAATGGCAATACCATGAGAATGCTCTGAATAAATCAGTCTGCTGTGCAAGTAGCTTTGTAATTTAACAAAGAGTTAACAATGCAGTTTTTCTTCCATGTACAATCTGGTGTGGTATAATCTGCTCCATATCTTTGTTCAGGCACCCAGGTACTATTCCCATTATATAGACTGAAGTGTCTCTGTCACTGCTTCTTATGGTTTAAAAACTCTCAAAATAAGGGTTCTTCTCCCTGGATAATGATCTCAGAATTTTCATTATGATGTTTGGCTCAGTAACGTCTTCGTTGTTACATGCATTTAAAAGGCAGTTCTCTGTATTCTATGGCTATCTCACATACAAGTTATCTTTATTGGGTTTGGAACACAGACATAATCAGTCAGTTTTGCAGGAATGTATTGGAGATGCAGAGATTTTGAACTTGTGGTATGTCATACTTCTACTCGTCAGCTGCAGAGCAATCCACTGTGTACATTTCCTCTCAGACAAGCCTGTCTCATCTGGTGACTGATGTGTCACTGCAGACAGAATTTGAGATGTTACCTGAGCCCAGGCAATATTCTCACATAAAAGCAGGGTAACATAACAGAAAAAAACAATGTGGGAGTCAGTATTTGCCTGTATGTGTAGGAGCACACCTTTCCACTCTGCCATGATGTGGCTGGCACTGTGCAGCACTGGAAATAACACCTTGTTAACAGGAGGAGTCTGCAATGGCATGGAGGGAATCAAGTACTCTGCTGAATCCAGGCACTTCATTGATGTGTCAGAATTGATTATTTGAGTATTTGGTGAATTTTGCAGAAACTTACGCCTCAGTTTCCTGGTTAAATAACTGCTTTTAGCTGTTTTCTTAAACAGTTAATTAACAGTCAACATACATTACAAGTGAACATTTGTCCAATATCAGACCCAGCTTTATTCAAGGCAAGCACACCTATTGTGGGCTGCTGTGGGAACAAGTTCCCTAAAAGCACAGCAGGCACCTGAATGTGTGGGAGCCCATCTGTGAACATCAGGGCACTCCAAGGAACCAGCAGTTTGTTGGTGGAACAATCATCCCTTCAACAGCTGACTTCTGGGAGAATGACTGCACCAGAATGTTACACAGACAACCTGAGTGATGCTGAAATGCTGGTAAGTTACATTTTTGCTTCTGAATTGTGATTTTATTCCTATGGGGGCTTTTTGTGTCTGGAAGCCTGTAAGCTGTTCCTGACACACAATCTGGGGAAAATTCCGTAAAGGGAAAAAGAGCAGAACAGTTTTCATTTTACCTATGGTCCCTCTCTATCTTCTTTTCTTTGCAAACCAAAAATGATTAATATAAAGAGTAACGTTAGTGACTCTTATCCTGTTGGAATTATTACCATAGTGATGGTATCCATGCCAAGGAACTTCTCATTCTCCCCAAACAGCTAACAGGAATGTTCAGGGGAGCAGATGTGCATCAAAGTGCTGCAAGTGTAATGCCTGTATGCTGTAAGCTGTTTATGTTGCTGTAGCACAGGTAGGTAGGGGTGGTACTGTGCACATGTACTAGTTAGATTATTGCTTTCCTTTCAGGTTTCAAGAACAACTTTCTTCAAGTCCTGCAAGTTCAACAGCATTATAGGTATGACACCTTTCTCCTACAAAATCAACCTAACTTCCCATCAAAGTTGTTGTCTTGCTGCCCAAGAAGAAATATCTTTCACTTCTCTCTGTTTTTATTCATTTTTGGGAAGATGGTTCTCAAGAACTGGGTTTTACATTTTGCTATGATGGCAGAAAAGCTGGCATCTCACTATGTCCAAAATTAGCATTTTACCCTACAGTGTGCTATATACAGCATAGCTATCTCTTCTCTTTTTTTTGCCCCTTTGATCTCCTCCTCTCTTTCTCTTTTCCTCTTTATCTTTCTCATTTTCTCATTTTTCCCTTTTCCCCTTTCAATGACCCTTTACGTACTGCTGATACTACTGTAGAATTGATTGTATAGGTGTGGGAAACTTGCTTGCATTATAAAAGTACAAGGTGCTTACTAAATATGTAAAATCTCTTTTAAAAATAAAATGGTGGTTTTGACTTTCATATCTATGTGTTTCTTTATGAGTGTAATGCAATTATGAGCACAGCAAAACATGGAAAATATTTGAAATCTGCTTAGAGAAGATGACCATGAGGTCTGAATGTCTGTCAGCTCATTTTTCTATTTATACATATAAAAATATACTTGAAAAAATATTTTGGATGGGGATTCTTGAAAGTGGTGCAAATATAAGTAACATTTGTACTGTGCACATTCCTGTCAACTTGTGCTGGTGAGTGATCCATGAAGAGACTTCTAGTCACTTTTTTTTGAAGATAGGTCTTKGTAACTGAACAGCGAGTTCCTATTTGCACATATTTACATATGTGCTAGCTCATATTTGGCCTTGAAGCTGTACTCAGGGACACTTTGTTCTATGGCTGGATGCCAAATTGCTTTTGATTTTAAGGAATTAAAAAAAAAGATATTTGATAAATGAGGTCAATATGCTTGTTACATATGGTATGGCCATAATTTTGCCAGACGTTAAATAGTAAAAGCAGTGATGTAGTTATCATTTAAGGATGATTTTCATAGTTGTAATGGCCACATATGAACAAGCATTGTAACCTGTTTTCATACTTTATATCTCAGAATGACTTGCTTTTACAGGGAGCTCTCTAGGCTGATTAAAACTGCACTTTTTTTCTGGGCATGAAATCTGCTGTTGGAAGATGAGCTTTTTTTGAGAGGGCTGGAGCACGTCTTTCCTGCTTGAGCACTAGCCAGTACCTCCCACCAAGTCCAGCTCCTCTGACTCCTTCTTTGAGTTTGTTTCTTCTTGGACTAGGAAAGTGTTATTGTGAATGAATGCTGAGATGTTAATATGGCTGCTCTAGAGGTGAGTAGGACAATAGAAACAATGACATTTTGTGGTTTTTCTTACAGGGAAAATACTGTGGTTTGGAATGCAGCATGTTTTCCTCAAACACAAGGCAACCTGGAGCAGCTGTTTGTTTTTGTGTGTTTTTTTTTTTGTTTGTTTGTTTGTTTGGGTGGTTTTTTTTGCCTTTTTGGGGCTTTTTAAGGTCATCTTTACCTTCAGGGGTTTGGATGATTGTAGCAAGTATTTTAGCCAGAAGGGGTAGAACACATCTCACTAGGGAGACTCCAGCTGGGACTGAAAATACAGCAGTGTTGGTTCCACACGTTCATAAGTCAGCACATGAGGCCTCTTGACCAGCCAAAAATTCACTCAGTCTGTAAAAAAGGAGGCAATACCTTGTTATTATAAATATATATCCAAATTTCCTAATTTGTTTTTGCATAATGGTTATTCCRTGAGTGTGTGACCTTCGAAGAAGCTCAGCTCTCAGCTCAAGCACTRTCATCCCTAGTGAGCTGTTCAGAATTGCGAACTGCTTCCATAGGAAGGATGAATGTAAGCCCTAAATAATTATGAGAATGATGACTAGGCAAGCCTTTTRGTTAGATCTTTCCTTATCTAAATTGTTTTTCCAATCATGATAAAAATATCAAAGTATGCTATAAAAATATCTGAGCAAAATATCGGAGTCTGTTGCATAGAGGAAGATAATTAGCAGATAGTGTACATCTGTTCTTAGAGAATCAAAGAAGGGCAGATGAGCTGATGTGGAGCTCTGTGTACTTTAACCTGGACTATTTTCAGCCCCTTGGTTGTCTTAGATTTTGTCCACTGCATTGCAGCTGTCTGCAGAAGGCAGATCTATCAATAAGCCAGTGCTGTTTCCTGTAGCGTGTGTGGGAACAGCTGATGTCAATGTAGTTTTCTGGTCAACATAGCTAAAAGAGATTCAGAGTCCTTATCTCTCACTGAWATCTGATCAAATAAATGTTAACCAAAAGCCTTCACCCTTTAAAGAGGTTTGCATAAGAGATGTTCCCATCTCAAATCATCATTGTTGGAACTGCAACATGCAGTCTGAAGTGTGCTGTGCCTCTTTTGAACTGAGTGTTGCTGGTCTCCAGTAAAACCTGTTACTGTTGGTGTATGCTGATACCCCGAGTCTTTAATAAATGGGTTTGTATTCCAGATTTTTGGGAACATGTCATCAAGTGTATGGAGTTTTACCCATGGAAGCATTCTGCTGTCATCCTGGTSGCAGAGGGGCTGAAAGAGATTTATACTGTTCAGACAAAAATTTCCCCAGTCTTTTCTGGATGGCTGTTCATAGGTGCCCGAGGTGTGAGGTCAGTCTGCTCCAGTTGCCATCTGTACAAGGCAGGGTTTGGTACTTTGTATTGTCTCAAGGAGATCCTGKGTCCTGTGACTCTTTCCTAAATTTGACATCAGTGTCTCAGTGTACACAGCATGAAATCCTTCTTGATTGCAGTTCTCAAYCRACCAGTATACCAGTGTTTGACCGTAAGTACTAATTTTTAAAATAGGTCTGGTTTTCAAAATAAATGTTACYATCTAATTAAACACTTTTAATTAGAAGTTCTCTTAGTTATAACAGCTTTTGATGAGGAAATTATTGTGTGTTATTTATGGTGTGTCTGCAGCTAAATTACATATTTTTGCATTTTAAGTTGTTGAAACTAGTGCAAAAAGGCCTTGGGAAGGGTCTGATCAGATATATTTCCCAGAAATTTGTTTTCTAAGGGTAGACATGCTGGCTTATGGAATGCACATGCTTGTGCTTCCATAAATCTTGCTAATGGTTGAATATTTCATCGAGGAGACAGGGTTATTCATTCCATATCTATTTTTTACCTGTCTGTATGCTCTGTATGACTTCTCTGAAAAATGATGATAGTAAAGTATTAAAAAGTTCTGTAACTTTCAGGGTATTTTAAGAGAGAAAAGGTGGTCCACTGGAGTTGGTGCCTGTCTCAATAKTCTCTTTTCTGAACATGAAGGGCTCTGATCTTCCTAAAAAGGAACTGAGCCAGTTCACTTACTGTGTGCTTGATGTTGATGATTTGAGTTTTCAGGYTGTTAGAGTGAAATATAAAAATTTCTGAGAATATCCATTCTTGCTTATTAATGTTCAGTKCATGAAAGAGGGGGAACACTGACGACCACTTTCTTTCTCATAAATAAAAGAAGATAAGGTTATCACAGGCCTCTTGGGCAATGAAAAAAGTCTTGCACATATATTTAAAATTCCACTTATCCCTAAATTATCAGAATTTTTTCAAAGCTCCGCAAAGTCCACATYCAGCCCAACAATTTGGTAATCCCCCAATGTCAGGATGGGAGCCCAGGACCAGCTTTGCAGTTGTTTTCCATCTGTTATAAACCAAGCTGACTCCTTTCATGGTCCCATGTTACTTCAAGACATGCTGATTATTTGATTTCCTTGTGATTTGTGTCATGACTCCAGACACATTAAATGTCCTGTGAAGTAAGTCCGTACTTATGACCAGACCAGAAATTCTTTCTTGAGTATTTTCCTAAGAGAGTGCCATCCCACAATAAAATTGGCAAGTAACCTTTATGGCTATGAAAGCAGTTCTGTGCTGTTTGGATTTTTGATTTYCATTGCCTTTTTCTGTTTGCTGTCACCACTTGCCTTTCTAGTAGCAAGTGCATCTACATCTTTGCCTCCCTGCTCTGTTAAGTGGAGCTTACAGAAATGTAAGCTCACTCAGAAATGTTATTTCTAGGTTTTTCCTTCCTGCTTTTCAGAGTCTGTCCTGGGCTGTGGCACAGACATCAAGAGTCACTGCAGTTGGTGTGTCTGCTCTGCCACATCATGGGCGGTGTCCCCAAAACTGCACCTCACCACTGATGGTTCCATGCTGATCCTGATATTTGCTTTCTGAGTTCTTGTGTTTGAACCATCAATAAGGGATTGCTCTCCTTTCTAAACCTTCTTTAATAAAGCATTCACCAGAGTGTTTGCCAAGCTGGCAGCAGAGTGAGACCCTGCACTCTGTGCCAGCTGAGGAGCCCTTGAGACCGCTGCCAGTACAATGGCACTGTTAGAGGCACAGTCCCCAGAGAAAAATCACCTTTGGGCAGTCACAGTAAGAGCTGGAAGTGTTAATGATTTYAAATGAGCTACAGAATTATTTGCCCAATTAGTATTTTTAAACCTCTAGTCTGAAAAAAATGGTCAGCTGTCTATATACACCCCCCTGCCAATGCAAATATCTCCTTTTTTGTGACTGCTTTTTCCATTTTGAACCTGTTCATGAGTGGATCCCATGTGATGGTGCCTGGATGATTTCTGAATAGCAGTGTTGTTTGCTGGAGGCAGTMGATGTCCTATATTTTGACATTAATAAGGCTCCTGATGTTGTATTGAATGCCATTCTTATAAACAAGGTGAGGAAACATGGGTTAGAGAAAACCACATTTGGAAAATAACATGAACATGATTATTGAGTTTACAGGAAGGAAACAATTTTTTATTAAGTCCCTCTTTACTGTTTTCATTTAATGATCTGGAGATCATAGAACTTTCAAAMCATTTGTGCAGCTTGAAAGGATAGAGTTAGGTTTTCATGGTTCTCACTAGAGAGGTGGCCTGAAAAAAAATCAAATTCCCAATTTTACATCTAATACTGGCATCTCAGAACGGTGAAATAACGAGGTTCAAATGGCAGCCCAGGGCAGGGATGTGGGAATCAAAACAAAATAAAAAGCCCAACCTTGGGGAGATATCATGGATTGTGATGTGACACTAATTGCTTGGCAACAGTAGTGGGGCTGACATCAGAGTCTATAAGTGGAAGTGCTATTTGTCAAATAACTGAATTTTTCTGTTTGGTCCTGTAGTGGCAATACCTGGTGGTCGGGCTGTCCTTCTAAGGGCTGCACCTCAAGGAAGATTTGTATCAGTTAGAGMATATCCAAGGCATAGCAAGAAATGTCAAGGTGTCAAGTCCTAGAATACATGACTTAAGAGGAAAGAGTTGTTTGGTAAAGGGGAATKTAAGGAAGAGGAGTGTAAGTCTTGCAATGTACAAAATGTACTGCAGTGGAAGAGGATAATCTGTTCTCTATCATGTTGGTTAGGACAAGAAGTGAAGATCTGAAATTGTGGCAGTGAAAGTTCAAAGTGGAGGGGGTAGGAATGGGAAGTAAAAAGATAACCACAGTGAGATGCAGGGATGGACTTTCACCCATTGTGATSCACACCAGGAGAGCTCTCAAGACAAGCAGAAAACCATTTGACAGGAACTGTGGAGGTACAGTTGCCCCTAACCTTGCTGTTAAATAGATTGTGCATGAATGATGGGTATGATGATAGATACACTAGCATGRAATTATCATTGTATAAACAGTTAATCAAAACCCAAAAGTAAGACTTAATAAGCAGATGAGGAACTCATCAYGTCTTACTCAAAGACTGTATTTGCATTTTCCTCCTACCAGTCTGAAGCAGAGCTAGAATGAGTGTCTGAGTATAATCAAGATCATAAAGGTGGTTTTGGTATATTTTCTAGTAGGAGGTTGTCTGCACTTTCTCCTTGTGATGCTGTACACTSGCTCTTCAGGTGCATACAAGCATCAGCAAATAACAAGTATACTKCTGTACATACTGAGGGATATTTGATTATGCATAGATATGTTTATCTTTCAATATTTGCAGGCACAGGACAGGTTGAGCTGTATAAAAGACTGTGACWTTGTAAATTTGTCTCAGGTTCTCCTCTGGAATAGCTGTGGGAAGTTGTTATCCTCTCTGTTAACTTGTGTGTGTAATTTCTGTGCTATGAAAATCATTTAAAAGAGAATGAGTACTAGAGGTTTTGGTGGTTGGGTTTTTTCGRAGAGGGAAATTGCTCCCCTGCATCAGACTCTGTGTGTTTTCTTTGTTTCTGTTGCTTATAACAGTGAAAGAAAAAGCCCATAAGAATGTAGAATATTATATAAAATGTCCTCAGGAGCTTCCAGTGGCATTGCTGGGCTTTGAGCAATTTCAGTTTATTGGTATTCCTGGCTTTTAGGTGTTCATGGAATTGGCACTGTTCTGGGTTGCTGTTGAAGAACTAGTGTATTTCTGTTAACTGTGCTTTTCTTCCAGTGTTCTGGAAATTGAGCGGGGGATGTTCACCTTCTTAAGTTTCCTCAGGTATTTCTGCTTAATAGGAATCATGCTTCTGGGTATCAGGTATCAGTTCTAGCTAGTCCTAATACCTGAAAGGAGGCCGCTGTGAAGAAGTGGTGATGATGTGGTTCCACTTTTCTTTGCAGAGCTGACTCAGCAAGGGAGGGCATGGCATGCTGCATCATTTGAGGATCACCTATTGCAGCAAGTATTTCCAGGAATTTTCAGATGAATATGTAGGAATGAAACAGAAATCTAGTTTTAGATACTTTGTGCGCTTCAACTTCTCATGATCTGTAGCTTCAAATTTAGAAGTCATCTTTATTAACCTAAGAATTTAAAAAAAAAATTTCAGCCTTCAGCAGGAAGGGAGAGCAATACATTTTATTCCAATATGGATATACCAGGGAACTCCCCTGAGAGCATACTTGTGAAATGTGTGACCTGTGCTCTGTGCCATAAAGGGGACAGAGCCTGTCTGTTTTCTGTCTTCTGTCATCATCATTTTATTGGTGTTGTRTTCTGTCCTGCTCCTTAGTTAAAAAGTTCTTTGCTGTGATTAACGCTATGACAGGGAAAGGCAGGGATGGCGTGTTTACAGTCAGACAGTTTCATACTATGAACATGCTCTAGCTAAACAGATTGTAATAAAAGTAACAAAACATGTGGAAGGAAAGTCCAACATGTATAAAATAACTTATTATTCAGCTAAGGAGTTTTAAAACAATATGCAGTGTCAGTGCAAAATATTTTTCTTGTAGAAGACATAAGTCAAAGAGCTGCCTTGGCTGTGTTGTAGCATATGCTTGTGCCTGGCAAAAGTAGTGGCAGAAAGCATGTCAAACAACAGTGCTTAGAGTATTAAAGTTTTAACAAAATGTCAGAGAAAACTGGAAGCTGGTTAATCCACAGAAATCTGTCATAAAGATTGCATTGTAAGGTGGTTTCAGCATGAATTCTAGTGACATATGGGAGCTTAAAATATAATCTAATGATATATCTCTATCGGTGAGATGTTTATGTAACGTGATTGCAAGAGAGATGTCTTTTCTTGTTAATTTATTAGGATAATGAAAGTTGCCATCTTTGTAGAACAATGCAAAGAACAAGTTTTATTCAGAAAAATCTCAGTGTCAGAACCAAAATGCTTTTTTTTTTCTCTCTATGTTTATGAAAAAGAGAAATTATGCACCTAGTTTGAAGYATGCTGAAGACTGGCAGCCTGCTCTATGGAAGTCTGTGCTGCTGCTGACTTCTGTTCTGCTCTGGGCATTAGCACGTGTGCCCAGGAAAAAGATCTGATAGAAATACAGGTGAAAGACAAAACTTTGTTTCGAGAAAGCTCTGGCAGAAATAATAAAAATCCTCATAATTTCATATGGGATTAATCAAGTGAAGGTCTTTTCCAGTGGAGCTGGAATTGAAAAAGCTCTGTCTATAATGCTGAAGAAAAATCCTGAATTATTTCAATGTGCTGCAGTTTATAAACTACAGGTTTTCTTACGGTGCTGCTTGGTTTTATAGAAATGAAGCAAGAAATTTGGAGTTGCAGTATAGTTCCAGAATTCATATTGGTCCTAARTTTAAAATATTTTTTTGTTATGGAAGGGTTTTAATTCAAATATTTTTTGATGGACACAATTTTTCATGTGATGGGCTGTAATGTGTCACTAACGAACCATCTGATTTTGTCAAAATCCCACATGACACTGTTAAAATATTTTCTCATACCCTTTATGTCTGTGGTGATACTTACACGTTACGTTAATATTAATTGCATACTTACAAATGCTGGGACAGAGAGCAGAAGTCTCTCTAGCGTTTTTTCCCTCAACTTGTGCTGAGCCCTGACGGGCCCTTTGCAGCTGCTGCTCTTTGTGTGTGAGGTGAGGAGGCATCTCCTGGCGGGCGCTGGGGGGCCCAGGTGCAGAGCAGTGCGGAGGGATGGCCTGTCCCTGCCAACTCCATGCTCCCTGGGAACAGCCCTGTCACCTCCCTGTCACCTCCCTGAGCTCTGCAGCTCCAGGGAAGGGTCAGTGCCCAGCAGGGGAAGCTGCCCTGGCCCCTCCTGCTCTTACAGTGAGGGCTCAGCTCTCCACAATGATCAGGCATGCTGCTTTCTGGCTACTTGTACAGCTGTCTAAATAGATTTCAGCCACCTTTTAAAAGCTGGATTTTTCATTTAATAATTATTTTAGATAGCTTACAGGAGGACTGAGGAAATTCCTGTCTAATATGTTGCTGTGGAAGAGCAGTCTTTTAAASAAGGATGAAAGTTATTACTACGTATGTATTCACATTTGTTCTGAGTGATTTTCTGGTACCCTGAAAGATGTATGCAACTGAATATTATACCTCTTTCACATATTCTTCCTTTTTTCTCTCTCTCTCTTTTTTATAACACTCATGATTGTGTGAGATAAATCAATGCCCAGTTTTGCAGGTTCTGTAACAGGAAAGCACAGGATTGCCACAAAAGATACCCATGTACACAATTGCATTTAGCTGTTGAAATATTTTCTGTATCTGAGAGAACAATAAGTCTCTGTTGGCTTGTTATGTGTGGTAGGGAGAGTTGTGTGGGTAAAATGCCATGTGATTGCCTCACTGTGGGCTGTGTCATAATGCAAGCATACAGCACAGTGAATTAAGGGAACAGATTTCAACCAGAGGGATCTACTGTTGGGCTTTAAGGCCCCCATGTTTTATTCTTCATATAGTTTAGAGAAGAWAGATGTTGGAGGATATTAGTCCTTTTAATGTTGTTCAGGTACATGCCAGCAGCACGCTCGATGTATCTGTGATGCTTTACAATTCTTGAGATGATTAAYGTTCACAGCAGATGTAAAAATGGCACAGTTCACAGGCAAATTGAACATATTWGTTTTATGACTGTGGCTTTGCTGTGTCTGCATATTTTTTTCATTTTTTTAACCTATAATAAGAGACCCAATATTAAAAGCAATTCCATCCTTCAGTTCAGGAGAATGTCCTTGTGTTCTGTGATTCTGCTGAGCACTTCTAAATGCTAAGAGAAATAAAAAAAACACCCTTAGAGYAGCATTTGTCTGGTGAGTTAGTGTTTAGCTCTCCTAAGGACAATGATCTAGCTAAATAAATTGTTTGGTCTACCTGGATTGCCAATGGGAAGTTGTACATCCCCCCAGATCAGGTCATCAAACCTGACTTACTAGGGGATGTCCCCCTCTGCAGGTTAATTTCTTCCAGTTTCTGCATGTGGAGTCCAGGTGTCTAGTCTGAGTCTCAAGATTAGGATTGTGAATTTAGGGATGCTAAATCTCTCTCTAGCCTGAATTGCMGTGTTAAAATCCTCAGAATTCTCAGTATGTTAATTTTGTCCTTTTGCACTAGGAATATTGAATATACATTCTGTCTTGTTTATTCTGCTGGTGAAACTGGAAATTTCCTCAAATCCTCATATTCTGTGTCTATGGAATGTACATTTTATATCCAGGCAGCAACTTAATAATCTGGAGAATTGATCATGGGTCTTAGTGCTCGCCCCTGAGTACCTGTCTTTTTATATAAATATATTTGAATCCTAAGAGGCTTTAATCATGGTCATTCATTCAAAATRAGAATGGTTTCAGGTTAGGTATAATCATGATTTGAAGGGCTGTGTGTCTTCAGTCATCTTCTTTTATCACAGGGGAAAAAACCTCTTATGTGTTATAAGTATTTATATCTCTAGATTCTCTCAGAGAAAATTTCTTAATTCCAAAGTAATCTTTGGAATGATCAGTCATCTGGGCTAGAGGAGCTAATACCATAATGTCAAAGCAAGGCTTAGTGTCTCTGACATTGTGTGCACTTTTCCCTTGATATTTTTTTTTCAGTTCCCAGAGTATCTAAGCACAGCCCATCACTCAACACTGCTTCCTACATGTTGAGCAGAGCCTCTGCAGCTCCCTCCTGTGTGKCTCAGGGATTCAAAGCCAACCTGGTGACATCATGCCAGACTCATGTGAATGGTATTTCTTTGGCTGTATTTGTGTTCTGTAGAGAAAACTGTTAACTAAATGCTATGGATTTGTGAGTACAATTGTTACAGGAAGAAGGAGCAGGAAATTTTAAATATCTCAGGTGTGTAACCCACTTCCAAGTATTGCACACTGGCACCAGGCCCTGGAGGCTCCACCTGATGAAAATTCCCATTTAAGGAGTGCTTCTCTAAGGTGTAGAGCAAGGTGCATTTCTTTTTGTAGGTCAGGTCATTGGTTGTTGTTATTAGGTTGACAAAAATGTGTATCTCTTAAAGAACGCTCATTTATGAGAGTTGTGTCCCAGTAAGGGTGAGCAGGGGGTGTGGAAAAGCGCCAGACTGGGAAACAGATTTCTGATTCTACATTTGTACAAATTTGGTCACTTCTCTGACCTGTGGTGATATTTCTCTGTGCTCTAGTTTCTTTTTGTACTGTCTTAATGTTTCTCTGGCAAACTCACTGCAAGAGCTGAAGCTGTTGTAATCTGGAATGATTGTCAGGAACACAGAACCTTAGGAAGAAGCTGCCCACAGTAAGAGAAGTGAAATAWAAGATAGGAAATGGTACTACTGTGAGAGAACTGCTTAAGTAAATTGTATTTCCAGGTTAGCAGCAATAATTGCTGTCAACATTATGCCCTTTGCATGTAATTACCTCTTTATTTAAAGCTGGTTTTGTAAAGCTTTTTCTATTCCACATGTTTTTTGATTCAGGCACCTAATGACTCCCCAGGAGAAAGCACACCGTGCACAGATTGGCCCCATTAGTGCAAACTGCATAATAAGATAATACTATAGACTGTTACACATTAATTTTCCAATTTTTCTTTTTTGCCTTTCTTACAGATTCCAAGCAGAAATTGATAGCATTAGGCAGTGTATGGGAGCACACTAATCTGATTTGTCTCTCCCCAAAGATTACAAGCTATACACCGTCTGGCCTGCTTGAACACAATTAACAGATTATATTATATTTTTGCTGCATTTATTGAAAAATTTTTTTAATCATATCAGTATTCACATATAATATTTTAAAAAGAAATCCAGTATTATTTATGTATGTTTGTATTTTTAAGAAAAGCAAATTATTTCAGGTAATCTAGAGATTTTGAATACCAACAAGATTTGAAAAATAGAGCAGGTACATTGAAATCCAGGGGATTAAATGCACTCCACCTGATTGCATTTATGTAACATATGCATGAATTCCTGATTTTTTTTTTATTTCTTTGACTTTGGACTTTTTTTTTTTTCTTTTCTCTTACAAAACAGAGAAGTACTTGGAATTTGGCTAGTTAAGAGAATGTAATTTTCAGGAACACTCAAGCCAGCCTTCTTTTATCTGAAACATCCAGTTAGTGCCTTTTATTTTTTACTGTATAGGAAGTTGGCTGATTAAAATGAAACATTTTGAATATTGAGGGCATTTGCACATAATAATGGGATTGCGGTGAGGAAAAAACTTCCTGCTTTTGTGTCTCAATCAATCTCCAACAAGGASAGAGAATGTTTTGTCTTTTCTTATAAAACTGTAGAATATCAAGTATGAGAATAAATGTTTGTCACAAGAAACAGACGTTCCTTTGAAGAACAAAAAAGCCAAAAAAACCCCAAAACAGAGATCAGAGTAAGCCCTGCTGCCCTTGTTATTAATAGCAGCAGAGCTCAAGGAGACACGAGGATCTGGAATATTTCAATGAGAAGCCCTCAGGTCAGAGATTTTAGGAAAACTTGCACGACAAGGTCACGCTGGTTTGGATGCTGCAGTTATGTTCTCATCTTTGCAGGCAGCCAGAGTTTTCATCTGGTTTGTAGGATGGATTTGAAAGTGGATTGTTGGGATTTTTCGGGGATTTTGTTTGGGTTTTTTCCTTCTCCTGTAGTGTAAATCCTGGCAGCACAGGTGAGAGGTCAGAACAATTGAGGGCTGAAGATTTAGAGGAGAAATGGTGCTGTGTGAGGCTTTCTGTTTGACATGGGGTTACAAATTTAAATGATGAGATTATGCTATTACCTGCTTTTTTTACAAAGTAAAATCTAAAATTGATGTGGAATATGTGGAACAGATTTTCTTGAGATCAGTGACACTTAAATCTGATTTTGGAAGGAGGCTAAATTTGATCTGGCTGCCTTCACTGTGTGAAAGCCACATATGTTAAGTCTCCAAGGTAGAGCCTAAAGTAATAGAGTACTGATGAGCACTGGTAAATCATGAATCAATCCAGCTTTTATTGATTAAATCTGATGGGTTTGATAAATACGTGATGAATAAAGGCAAAGTCATGTATTTAAGCATATTCCCTGCACATTTTTCAATTTTCCTACAGCTGCCTTGCCCCATTTAAGTTTTCAGCCTTTTCTTATTAAGGCAATTCATTATTAGGATGAAGAAAGAATATTATGTGAAAAAATAACATGTTAAAGTGACTTCTCACCCTTGCATATTGATTAAAGCTATCTAAATGCCAATCAGGTGGGACTTTCCCAATCTTCAGCAACAGCTAATACATTTTAGTGGTTATTCCTAGACAGAAAAGAAACAATTGGAATTATTTTTATTTTCTATGAACTGAATTAATGATTTTTTTTCAAGTACATCATTAGGACAGGGGGAAGGAATCTGAGGTTAGGGACTTCTGATTTCTCAGTGATTGCAAATTTTTCAGTATATTCCTGTGGTTCAGTATATCCTTAAGGAAATAAGAGGAATTTGTAAACACTCAGTGAGGAAAAAGCAACTGTATAGATAAAGTCTAAATCCTTTAAATTGGTCTGTGTTAAAGATATGCAATGTCTATAAATACAGATATATGCATATAAACTAACATGAGGTAGCATTTTTATTTTTTCTAAAGCTTCAGTTCCCTATTTAAAGTACTAGGTGAACGATATATGTATGAATGCAGAAATCTTGGGTTTAGTTATTCAAGTTCATGTACAGAAAATCAATAGAAGAGGTGGAATATCTGTCTTCAAAAGCTACATTATAAAGTAGAGCCTTGTATCTAAATCAAGAGTGATCTCTGCCTGTAAGTGATTCAAAAGTTCCTTTGTGCTCCCACAGAAACACTTATTTGCTGTTTAAACTATTGAGCAGCCAAAGTGAACTGCTGACAGGTTGTTTTATTATTTTGCTGTTCTTGCTAGGTGTAGTTAAAAGCATAGAAAGTTCACTGTCAGGTAGTATCAACACCAGCCTACTTCAACAAAGAAAGCATGTGACATATTACTTATTTTAATAAGAAAGATGAATTAGATGAGTGAGAATTTTCCAGGAATTTTCTTTTCATAGTTATTGAATATAAGCGAGAGGAAATTTMGAGTGTGTTCCTTTCCCCCTGAAGTAACTTTTCACTTTAAAATACAATAAAATAAAAGGGTTTCTCTTGTTCTGATTGTATCATCTGTAGAGATCCTTCAGCCATTGCCCAGTGAAAGGAGTAAAGGACTCTGTGAGTCCCAGCCTAAGCGCCAGGAGGATGTTTCTTTCTTGGCACCCACTTGTCTTCTASTTCTAGTGACTCCCAGAGCAGAGTGGGGCAGGGCACATCCTGAAGTTCCCCAGGTCTGTAAATAACAGTAAACTTAATCCTGTTTTACTATCGCAGCCCAGTGCTGCAGAATGAGAGCACAGTGAAAAAAAATAGCAATAATAATCAGCATAACAGCAATTAAATCTTGCCTGCTGGGAGACAGGGTAATAATGGAAAGTGAGGATTCAAGCCTGTGCTACAATTCTTTATTCAGTGTGCCATTTGTCAGCCAGAGTTAGAGCAATWCAGTTTTTAGAACCAAACCCCCCTTTAATGTATCTTAAATAGTSCTTTAGTCTCTTAAAATTGTTGATTTCTACATATTGCTGAGATTAAAAAGCAGTGCTGCTGTAGGAAGTATTAAAATACCTGGTTTTATAGATGCAGGCTATAATTGATGCTGGGTGCACACACAGGAATTGAGACGTTTCTTCAATCAACAGCTTGCAGCCACTTTTCAGCAGATAATTAAAGTCACTTGCTGACTGAGAGCTGAGTTAGGGTAACCAAATGCTCTAGGTGAGAAGTGGGTTGGAAGGAAATCCACAGTGCACAAACAAATAGCAATCACACAGCACATATCATGCCCTGGAGGCTTTCTTACCACTGTAAAAGAAACTTTACAAAAACAAACATGTTTTCAAAATAAATCAGATTTGTTAAAGCTGAATATATTTAATAAAACCACTTCAGAACATACAGTAATTTCTATTGCTTTGGATGGCTCGGTGAGATGGACTTCTGAAGCATTCTTTTTTCCTTTCAGGGTTACCAGTAATTGCTTTTATTTCATCTACCCTAAGATGTAGCACTTGGAGAACCAGTAATATATAGATTTAATTCACAATTTTCCAAATCACAAGGCTTTATTTTGCTCTCAGTAAAATTAATTGAAAGCAATACCATGCATACACCTTCACTTTATGATGAAAACTTTYATTTTCTAAATTGAATTCAAATTCTTATGTGAGAATTACAGTAATGGTGCTCCATATTTCTGTTATTCAAAGGGCAGCCTCAACACAAAAATGAATTTTTTTGAAACACTCTTTGCTTCAAGGTTTTAAAAATTATTTTCTCTCTCATTATTTACGTAATTGTAAAAGCTCAAAGCTTTAATCTTGATGCTTTATTTGTCCTGCACTGTAGCTACATGTGGATTTACTAACAGTAGGGTTCATTAATGCTGGGTTTCTGATATGTATTCCTTTCCTTTCATCACTAATAGGATAGGATTTTAACTCATAAGTACAATGCTGATGGATATAATGAACAGCTTAATCAGTGGCTTCATCTTTCATCAGTGAGGTAGTCCAGTGACTTGATGTTAATGATAATGAAGTTGCTAGTGAACCTAGAGAAAAACATTAACTGCAGTCATTAAAGATAGTAGAATTGAATTTGGATTTTAATTCACAATGTTTGTGAATGTAACAACTTGCCAGATGTAGAAAATGCTCTTATTAGACAATATATCCCTTCCAGAATTGTAAATGAAGGGTGTGTTTTCAGGGATGTTTTGCATGTAGTTCAAAGAAAATACCAACACTCTCCTAAGCGAGTAAAAAATACCAGAAGAATATAACAGAAAATGGTGATGATTCAGTTCATGGCTTTAGTTAATTTTTAATATTTCTACTGTTGAGAACACTTTAAAAATTAGTCATCTGTATTTCAGGAGGTGTTCAAATATCTTTAGGTAAGTAAGTGTCCTCATTGCTACTTTGGGCATGCAAAAGGTAAATAGTGGAAGTTAAGAAAATCTTAAGTTAATTCAACTTGGAAAATATGATAGAACTGATTTTTTTTGATTCTGCATTTGTGGCTGGGCAGGTGCTGTGGATTATCCTCCCAGGTGGGACATTCTGGGTGAAACCCAGTGAGGAAGCCAGTTTCACTCACTGAAATCCTCCCTGCCGTTTGGACCTTGTTCTCTGACCAAGGGAATGACCTCAGGCTCACTTGCCCACTTGTCATGTGCTGTGGGCACAACCCTTGAGTGCTGTGGGCAGAGCCCTCGTGTCCATGGGCACAGCCCTCATGTCCTGTGGGCACAGCCCTCGTGTCCATGGGCAGAGCCCTCATATCCTGTGGGCACAGCCCTCGTGTCCGTGGGCAGAGCCCTCGTGTCCTTTGGGCAGAGCCCTCGTGTCCATGGGCAGAGCCCTCGTGTCCTGTGGGCACAGCCCTCGTGTCCATGGGCACAGCCCTCGTGTCCGTGGGCAGAGCCCTCGTGTCCATGGGCACAGCCCTCGTGTCCTGTGGGCACAGCCCTCGTGTCCGTGGGCACAGCCCTCGTGTCCGTGGGCACAGCCCTCGTGTCCATGGGCAGAGCCCTCGTGTCCTTTGGGCACAGCCCTCATGTCCTTGGGCAGTGCCCTC
>JACDOX010000032.1:4475516-4506713 GCA_014549065.1 Cardinalis cardinalis
AGCCCTCGTGTCCTGTGGGCAGAGCCCTCATGTCCATGGGCACAGCCCTCGTGTCCATGGGCAGAGCCCTCGTGTCCATGGGCAGAGCCCTCATGTCCTTTGGGCACAGCCCTCGTGTCCATGGGCACAGCCCTCGTGTCCTGTGGGCACAGCCCTCGTGTCCATGGGCAGAGCCCTCGTGTCCTTTGGGCACAGCCCTCGTGTCCTTTGGGCACAGCCCTCGTGTCCTTTGGGCACAGCCCTCGTGTCCATGGGCACAGCCCTCGTGTCCATGGACACCCATGGCTGCTCACAGGAATCTGCAGCTTCACAGAGGGGAGGGAAAAGATGCAAATAAATGGGATTTAAACTGCATGCAGAAATAGGAAAAAAAAAAAAATCAGCATTTCGGTGCTCCAGCAGTACTGCTTGGGCTGGATTGGGATTTTGGGATGAGTCAGAGGCTGCTGCAGCAGCTCTGGGAGCTGAGAACTCAGCACTTCCCCAGTCTGAGGGAAACAAGGGTCTAAATGCCACGGGAGGGACTGTCTAGCAAATGCAACGTGAATTGTGACCCAAATGTTTGTTACCACCTATTCCTTGTCACTTTACACTTCAGAACAGGTGTTAGCCACAGTCTTCTGGCAAAATTTTATCTTTGCTAATTAATTCTGCCCTGCTAAACTCCCCCTGTAATTTTAATTGGATTTTGCATTCCTCAATGTATGCCATAAATTGTTGTGTGAGGCTGCTTTGTGCTGTTAAATGGCTACATCTAATTTGTAGCTGGCATACTCCTTAACCCCTAATACATATAATGATAATTTGGGAAGTGATTTAAAATTTATTTATTTTAGTAGCTAAAATCCATGAAATCTTCATCAGACAAAACTCATTCTTGGTTTCCCTTAGTTTTGTCAAGGGATTTTATTTGGCTAAAAACTGTGTTAGAGAATTGTCTCTAAGGAATGAACAGGTAGAATTGCAAAGTGTTTTTTTCTTAAAACAAAAAAAAAAAAGCCCACCTTTGTCCATGCTGGGAACTAATTTAAAAAGMAAGTACTGCAGTACAAAGACTGCAAAAGAAACTAAGCTGAAAGATTATTCTCAAGAGACAGAAGTCTGGTACTAAAAACTGTTTTTCTCTATGGTTCAGACAAGTTGGCTCTTCATAAGATTATGTATTAATTTGCACATAGCATAAATATATGGTTTATGTGAATTTAGGTAAAAATAGAGCTATAAGCACTTCTAGTCTACCAAAGCTGAAGTAAAGACAAGGGCCTTTCTTTGTTGCAATAGTTTTTTACCTTTTCCAAATTTTATTTGATTTTTGCATTCCTATAATTTCAGTTCTGAAACACATCTAACCTTTCCAAACTGGAATGATTTTTCCCTTGATCACCCTGTTGTTTATATGAACAAGTCTCTAATGCAGCCTAGTGTTGTAGTGATGGCAAAAGTAGCTGAAAATACCCACCCAGGATGAGCCCAACAATATCTCTGATCACCTTTCTGTGTGAAAAATATTTAGGTCTTCAACAGGTGTAAACCCTCAGGAATCTGTTGATAATGAACCCCATCTGAGCCACTGTCCCTGTATCATTTCCTTCCATCAAACCAAAATTCTGAGGTTTCTGAATTACAAATCATTCTGAAATATTGACACTCAGTAATTCTGCAGAGCACAGATGATGGAAGTGCAGCTTCTGTATTTCTGCTCACTTAAAAGATTATTTTCAACAAAGTCAGGGAAGATTCTTTTCAAAGAAGGTGTCATTGCTGGACATGCAGCTCTAATGTAAATCCATGGGAATGTTGCCATTATCATGCACAATAATTAGACATTTGATAATGACTTCCTGTTTTACCTTTTTCCTAATACTCATTGTTATTTGTATGGGATCTTTCTTGAAATACTTGATATTAAAGTTGTGTTTGTTTATATTCATAGCTTTATGGATTAGGCTGTGTAATTATGCTATTTAGAGTGGTTACACATTTTAAAATCTGGATATTCAGAAGGAAGTATGGCATATTTTTAAACATATTTTCAGAAAAATAGTTTTAATATTTTCTGCTCTTTTAAATTGATTGTTTGCTAGTGTGTCAGCCTCTTTAACTGTTGTTATTATATTAGTTCCACATCTTCAGCTACCAACCTTCTTCCAAGTGCAGTGATCCTAGAGAAAATGTTAACAATATAGAGCTATTTGCTATATTTAATGGTGCATCAAATAGCTGTAATGGACAGGTCATGAATGCATTTGAGTTAGTGAAGAGGACAAAAGTGCAGCACAGATTTTTGGTTTTTTATTGTACTTAAGCTGGCAGACTGCSTTCTGTGTGTTCAATTTCATCCAAAATCAAAACAAATTCAAAACAGCTAAACAAACCTTTGAAGTAAACTTAGCATTTGATATTATTAGGTCCTTTAAGTGTTCTATAGATGTTGATGTATTTTGTAATGTGATATTGGAAGGGGTTTTTTTATGATGTCAGCCAGTAAACTGTTCAGGGTGTGCTTGGGGAGGTGTAGAGGTTGTTTAAACCACCACAGCTGAATGCGGGGCATCCTGTCAGAGAGCTGCTCCTCTCCATCCTCCTCTTGCTGGGTTTCTGGTATTCACCAAGTGACCACAGGAATTTGGGTGCTCTGTTGGGGATGACCCATTCTTTATGGCCACATGCATTTCTGTTTATTGTACTCATGAGTATTTACTGTTACTAATGGCCAGGCAGTTCCATCCAAAGGAAGAGTCTAATGGGCCTCCAGGGAGAGCTGTTCCAGTTCATCCCTTTCAGGTTTGTCCTTGGCATGTATCTGTACTGACAAGTTTGAAGCAGCACTGCATTATTTTGGGCTTGTAGACCTGGAAGGTTTTTGGTTTCCTTGAAGAAAAAGTGTCCTGTGTTTTCCCTGTTGACTTGGCAACGCTTTTGTGCTTCAATAGCTCTTGATATTTTAAAAAGCAACAATCAGACTCAGTCTGTCTTTCTGTATCTATGCTTGGTACAGGGAGGAAATGAAAGGATTTCTTAGCTTCACCACTCTACACACAAATTGGATGTTATTACAGATCTTGTGCCCAGGACAACATGGCGTTTGCATACCTTCCATTTGTCTAACAGCTCCGTGAGGTGTTCCAAGTCAGAGGGGCAGTTAAAAGCCGCTTGGAACCGGTCAGTTTTTCAGTGTTCCCATCTTGKGACAGAATGACATGATAAAACTCAAATGACTGAGGTCATTATCTTCAACTCAGTGCCTTCCAAAGATGTTTTGTTTCACATTTATTCTTTACCACACAAGAGGCCTTTCATTTTAAGCTTTGGACAAATAGTTGCTTTATACAATAATAGTAATAAAATATTTCCTTATAATAACTGCACTATAATGGTACTTGTGACATAACCAGGGTACAGCAGTAATTTGATGATGCAAAGTTGGGAGCACCACAGATAGGACAACGGTTTGATAACCCTGTTTACAAGGTGGCTGTTAGATACCTGCCTCAGGGATGTTCCTGAGCCCTGATAGCTTCCTGGGCACTGAGGATGCTGCAGAGCAGAGGAGGAATCCAATTTTCATATTTATGGTAGCAGAGCTCACTGTACTTTCAGTTTCTTGCTTCTGCACTGAAGCAATGTGTTCCCTACAAGTAGCAACTTTTCTGATTCATAGAGCCCACAGACAGATACAGGATAACACTTTGAAAGGAAAGACAAAGTTAGAAAATAAGARTATAGATGTAGCTAAGGGCATGTGTGATGCACATAAGCCTTGAGTTGTAAGGATAAGCTAGAAATTAATGTCACTGTGTAAGGGAAAAGGCAGTTTAAAGAAGGAACAGACAGGCACAGGTATGGAACACTGTAGGTTTATCTGAAAATAGCTACATTGGTATTTTGGTGCGTTTTTTTAGTTGTTTGGTTTTTTGGTGTTTTTTTTTTTTTGTAGCTTGGAGGTGACTTTGACTCATAACTCCTCCAAGAATGATTCTGTGCRGTTTTGTCAGGAATGTATAGTAATTATGAAGCACTACTTATGACATATTCCATTGCTGCATGGTTTATTATACGTTATTGTATTATTCATGTGTTTTTCTCTTGTTTTTTTTCTGAAGAAGGGTATTTATTTCAAAGGCACGAGAGAGGTGCAGTCCACATGGGGCTCTCAGCAAAAAGTTGTAGTTCTTTAACTTTTGTATTTGAGGCTGATTTCCTTTTATGTATGTTAAAATATTGTACTGGATTCTTCTTAATGAACATTTATATGCAGATATTCTGCTTTTCCAGCCCAAGAGGCAACCTTATGTAATGCATATTTGCATATTGACACAGTTACAATACTAGCGCTAGAGGAAAACAGAATAAAAGTCAACAGGGTGTTAAAATGTGCTTGCAAGGAAAAGTCCCTTTAAGGCTTGGCATTATCTTGTCTCAGTCACATCTACTTCATGAACTAGGCATAGCCTCGGGCAATGCCTGCAGTTGCAGCTCAGAAGAAAAGTGAGTGTTAGAAAAGTTACAGACWATTTTGTGAACTTATAGACTTCTAAAATGTAGAAATGAAACCTAGTATGGTACATCAATGTAGATCAGAGGAGAATACTTTAAACGTGGCTAGGGCAAGTGGACTTTTCTAGTGAAAAAAATGTGGGATGAGGTCGCATCTGCCATGGATTTACAGAAGTAGCTGCTGAATGGTGTGTTTGAGGCTCTCAGGGTTAGTCTCCTCTTCCAGATGGATGCAGAGAGCTGAAGTAGCTTTCATTCTCCTTTGGCCTTGTCCCCATCTCTTATTAAAACACTTCCAATTCCTGCTACCTTGTGCATACCCATCCACAACCATTAGCATCTTGTGACCCACCAAATAACTGTTCTCTGTGTTCCATTTCTAAAAGCTGGAGGGATGGGTGTCAAAAGAATTTATCCTGGTCTCTTTCAGCATCCCACAAAGTAGTTGGGATACTGCCAACAAACCTGTGCTGTCTTTTCTGATAGAGGTGTAACAAGAGAGTTTCCTGCAGGAAAGTCCTCTGAGCCTTGAGGCACACAGCTCCCACTAAAATATTTTGAGGAGGCAGCGATGTGGTTTCTGATACCAACCAAGCTGTGTGAAGGACACAGAAATGTTACAGGACTATTGCAATTTTTAGAAAATAATGATGTAGTTCTAACAATATCATAGTCTATAATTAAAGTTCCTATAAACTTCATTCACATGGTACTGTATAAATAGTTCTCCACATCAAAGGTAGATGTAATTATCCTTGAAAAACTTGTAGATRACAGAAGACTTATCCAGATAGGAAAGAAAAAGCTCCCAAATCTATACATGTGAATGACTTTAGAAGGAGCATAAATTATAGCTTGCTCATTACTAAAAGAAAATTAATTTCTGCAGGTTCAGGTAAGTGTCCAAACCCAATCATTATTCTACATGTGTAAAAATCTGTGGGGGTTTTTACATTCTAATGAACATTTCACTCTTGGCAATAAGAGGTTTTAGCATGTTCCTGCTGGACAGTCTGTGAGACCAATGTTCCTAAACCTTCATAACCAGACTTGTACCTAAAAGTAGAAATGCTTTAAATACTGTGATGTCCTTCAGGCAAAGATRGAATAATATTTCAGAATATTACCTCACACTTCATTGTAAGCTAGCATATCATAATGAATAAATATTTTTCTAAATTGAAAAAATGGCACAGCCCTACATACAGAAGGGCTTTCTTCTACAAATTGCATTTTTCTCCTTGTGGCCTCGTATTTTTAATACAGCTATGGAATAATTAAGTAGAGTGGAGTATTAATGCAATTTTATAAATAAGATTAAGGTTGCCAGATGTTGTTCATTTTGCCTCTCTTTTTTTAATGTACATCAGCATTCAAAATGTAGGCTGGTAGTGGGTTGCAGGAAACTTAGAACATTTGGTCTTACATATCTAAGGTATTAAAAATTGAGCTTGTGGAGATGATGCTTTGCTGATTCATTTGTTTGGATATACCCCTCATTTCTATTTCCAGTTTCAAAAAAACACTTCTTAAATCAGATAAGAGAGCAAACAGCATACACAATCTTTTTATTAAGTCTCTGAAATAATCAAGTTGTGAGATTTGTTTGTCTAAGAACGAACAATATTCAATGACCTTCATAACTTACAGATTACATATAATTGCTTTGGACAGCAATTTTCCTATGCATAAATTAGTTAATGTAGTCAAATGAGAGAAAAGTATAGAAATCAGCTCAAATCATGACATACAGGCTGCAGTAATGAAATTCATGGTAGGGTGCAAATATAAGTATCTGGTTTCCCTACATGATCCTTGTCCTTACTGAAAGGAGAGAGGAGAAAATAATTTGTCATTTACACCCACTCACTATGGATGTGCATTTTACTATAAGAGTTCTGTTCCTGAAATATGGCCTTTCAAAAGTAGAAGACAGTTGCTAATAATTATTTTCAAGGAGCAGAAACAGTGCTTAGTTTTACATAGAGAGTTGAGGGTTAAGACATTTCCATCAATCTTCAAAAATATCTTTTCAGAATACAGTTGAAAACTGTGTGTGTGTATATATATATATATAAAAATTGTTCCCTCTGCACCCATGTTGGCTATTTAATATGATGCAAAAAGAACACAGTCCTTCCTATTTGAATAATATACATATCCCTCAGTAAAAAACACAAAAGAGTTTTCATATTTGATTGTGGGGTTGATGAGATTACCTATGCAAATTTATGGACTTTTTAAAATGAGCCAGTTAATATATGAGAGGCACCATTCATTTACTGAATTGTTCGGTTGAACATTTTTAGCCGTGTTCATTAAATTTTGTGCACTTCACTACCATGCTCTTTAAACTGGAGGCTTTGGGTGTGGCAGGAGGCTCAAGCAGACCTTGAGTAGTCTCTGGGCATTCCAAGTTCTCTCATCCATGTAGATCTCCCAGTTCAACTTTCTGGGACTTGTGTTCTGTCTCTGATTGAGATTAAATCTTGTGAACTAGGGTAAACAACATTTGTTTTCCTGTAAGCAATTTTTGGTGCCTGTGTGATATTGAAGGTAATTTTTAAAAAATTTTTATTTAACTTTGACTTTTTTTCATTGATTTAAATGTGGAAGCAAATGACTATGAATTATGTAGTAAAATCCTTAGTCTTTAAACATAGGAAATAATTTATATTTTCACTTTGTTGATCGTTCTGGGGAAAAAAATGCCTATTGCCTGCTTATACCTGATTGCACTTGTCTTTTCTCAGTGGTTATTTTCACTTGAGTTCTGTTCATTTTGTGATTTAATGGCATTGAAATAGATCACTTAAGTATTCATGTATTCATTTTTATCCTATTTACATCAGTTCACGTTTCAATAGAAATTTATTTCTGCCTAAATGTTGCTTTTCTCAGCAATGATTGGTATCATCTTCATGGTTGCATATTGCAATTTCCTACTGCATCTTTGAAGCTCTACCATTGTGAGAAGTGAAAGTAAATTTCTTGATTAGTCTGTGTCACTGACAATAAAATTGAGATTTAAGAAAATAGTTCATTATATTGGGTTTCTTAATATTGAGTTTGAGTTTTCTACCATATTCTACTTYTAATTGCAAATGAGCCTAAGCTTCCCACCATCTTTTATGTCTAGGACAGATTTGTCACGTCTCACGTAGTCACTTGTGTGTTCCAGAACTCCTTTTTTTCTGTGGTATGTGTTATAAGGAAGTAATAAACTTCAATGTACAAGTCTAAAGTATCCTAATCTGTTTTTTTAAATTTAAAGATTAAGGGGTTTTTTCTTCATAATTTTAGTCCTAGTGAATGTGAGAAATATGTTTAGCTCTAACTTTATATTGACAACTGTTGCMACCCATGTTTTCCTCACATATGTGCTTAATGTCACCCATGCTACACTGAAATAACCTTCAAGATGATCCAGACTTAATCAATGTGCTGACATAATGCTGTCAGCCTTATCCTCAGAAAAGGTCATCTGCTAAATGAAGTGAGTGGGTTAGGGAATACAAACTGTGGCAGAAATGGGGGAGAGGACGTTTCTGTGTACTGTATAAAACATCATCTAAAGCTGTTTGTTTGCCTGCAGAAATCAGATACCTAATTTCCACAGTGATGCARATCCCTGGATTTTAGCCATTTAAATAAATAAAACTGAGCCAGATGTGTTGTACTTTTATAGAGTTCTGGGATATATTTAATGCATTAACATGGCACTTGRTCTGCAGGACAAAAGGATGATGGAAATCAGAAGGAAAAGGATGAAGAGCATCCTTGTGTGTAGGAAGTGGGAAAGATCTGAGCTCCAACGCACCCAGAGAGTGCCCAGCTCTCCCTGGAGCCCCAGAAGGAGCTTGGCTCTGGTGCTGGGGCAYCCTCTGTGTGCCACTCAGCCACCATGACCTTCCTGTCACCAGGCACTTCTGCTCCACATGCCCTTATCTCTGCTGGGTGAGGAGCTCCTGGGCTTGCAGCATGTCCGCAGTGTTGAACCCAACTACTTCTTAGATCTTTCCTTCTGGTGGGAGTAAGTGAACTTATAGAAGCAAAAAGATTGTGAGAAATTGCTGCATTCCAGGAGACAAAAGGTTTTTGAATATTATTGCATGGATACAGTTCTCCCTAACTGATTCTGATCTCTCTTTCCTTTTCTAGAAATATTGTAGCAGTGGAAATATATTTATGAAAGCATTTTGCAGGAGGTGCTCTRAAGTATGAATTATTTTCAGTGAAATCATTAGGGAAAAAAAAAAATTGAGGAGTTCTACCAGGATACTTATTCTATAAGTTACCAGGCTTCCTCTAAGAATCAGCTTGAAGTGTCTACATAAAAATTAAATTGATTCTGCTAATATCATGGAAATCCCACTCTAAGGCCTGGAATCATTTTTATCATTTCACTTGTTCATCAAAAGATATTTTCTTTCTTTAAATAGCTGTATATAGTAATTACAGCATCACATTTCTGTCGCTTTCTTTGACCTACCCTACTCTGCCCGGTAAGGAGCCATTTGTACAACTTGAAGATGATTGTTTTTTGAGAATGTTGCCAATTTAATCTAAAAATCACTTGAATTTCACTGCAGTCAGAAAATTGTACATCCTCTTTGTATCCAAATCCTCAGAGCCTTTGGGGAAAAAAGCCTTTGAAGTGGAATGTAAGAAGAATTTTAATGTTTTATGCAGAAAGACAGAATTTAGAGGGGATGAGAAAGAGGAGAAAGAAMCAAGTGTGATGTGCTTTTTTCCAATCGCTCTGGCACGCAAACTCTGGTTTTCCTACTCACCCTTGTATCACCCCACTGGTTTCAGCACCTCATGTCTTATGTTCTCCTCAGCTTAAACATCTCTGCAAATTCAAGGAAACACTTCTAAACTTTCTCTTTCTGGATATGTTTTTGAATGAAAAAGTGAATTGARTAAGTGAAGGCTGAAGTGATGCAGTGAAACAAGTTTGAGAGAGTCTATGATCTAAATTTATATAAATTAATGTATTGTGGTTGCTGGCTAACAATATTTTATATAGTTGTATTCAAAATTTTCTCTTGGATATAGATATCATACATGGGTTGTCTCCTTTTTATTTTGGAAAGCTACCATATTGTGAGTGGCTAGGCAAAGAAAATCCATTTGGTAGCAGCAGGAGAAATTAAGTAGCTTGTTACTCATTCCGTACGTATGAAGCCATAGGTGTTTGTATATAGTAATGTACATTTGAATTTTTTCCCCCAAAATACCATGTGTATAATGCAGCTCTGTTATTCTCCACCAGGTGTAGGCTGTTCACCTTGTGAATGGTTGCTTTTTAATAGTATTTAAGTCCAGAACCTGCTGTAAACTGAGTTCTCATATGTTTTATATTGGTAAGCAAAAGACAAATACCTCAGGTGATCTAAGGGGGGTAGTGCTCCCAACTTTCGTCAAATCTCCAGACCCGCTCAGCTACTTACAAAAAAAGTAGCTGAGCTTTGCTGCATCATAATTGCATGCTCTCAATGCTCAGAATCACAGGTCCAGGTTGTAACTGGAGGAGCAGCTATTTGGATARGCTTTAGCAGCTGGAGGTGGGATTCAGACAGCTGCCAGCAGGATGCTTTTGTCTCCKGAGGCTCCTGGTCAGGGCTGAGGTGGCTCCCCTTAGCTCAGAGGTGATGCAGGATGTGTGTATGCACTGCCCAAACTCACACAAATTGCTGATGCTTCAGAACAGAGAGGTTAGGGTATGACCTCACATTTTTAGGCACATTTTTACTGTTTTGCATGTTTGTATCATTTCTCTCTCCCTCCCAAAAAAAAAACCAGCAGCTGCCTTGTGTTCAGTCTCCAGGTGCTGCCATCRTGTCAGTAATGTGAGCACTTGAATTCCTACACAGTGCACACTGGAGGTGTGTAGATGTAAAATATCTCCTGGCTGTCATCTATAAACTTCAGCATTGTGAGGCAGTAAATCCTGATAAATCCTGAGTTTTTCAGAAAAATCTGCTTCTTTTCTTCCATTGTATAGTGTTTCTGATAATTGCCTCGTGTCTAAATATTTTTGTTTTCAGTCAGTAAAGTTACRGCTTTCATTTTAGGTTGTTTGTATTAGAAGAATTTCCTATTTTTGACTTGTCTTGAATAGGCTGGAAAAAAAAATTGGTGCTTTTATAGTTTCTATGTGAAGGGGGTTTTATTTTATGTTCTATTAGTTGTTTGTTTTTCCTCTACAGTGCTTCGTCATCTGTCACCCCTCAATGCATACAGGATGATAAACTCCCTGTCCCTGTTAATGGGAGTTGAGAATGTTTTGCTTCTCTCAGGATTGGTGCCACATTACCAGGACAATGTATTGATTTGGGTGACTGCCAGTGTGTGATGCATGACAGAAATGAGAAATTGAACTTTCTGAACGTGAAGTAAATCGTGCTGRTGATGATATATAAATGACTGAGGGAAAAGCAATCAATCAGATGCTCTCTGCTGGCAGCTGAGCTACATACAATTTAATATATAGTAAACCAACAGTTGTTTACAGTCTAAATCAAATAGTGTTCTGTGCTAAATTCATATTCTTGCAAAGATTTCTTGGAACATTTTTGGGTTTAGTATGCTTTCCTTTCTGCTTTATCAACATGTGGTGTCTGATAATTTAAAAATATTGAACTGACTCTATTAATTCTTGGTTTTTCTTGTCAAGAGCTACAGATTTTTTTTCTAGACTGCCTATTACTACTTTAAATTGGTYGATCTTTAAATAATTTTAACTTGTAAGTAGAGTTGTTTTGAGACCCAGATACCTGCAGAAGGAGTTTATTATAGCCACAGGTAATTGGACWTTACTGTAAAACATCCACTAGAGACATGAATAGGCCCATTCTCTCTTTTGGCAGATGTTTTGCAGATATTAGACTTATATCCAATTATCTTTGGGTACTTTAGCAGTACAAAAAAGCATTCATGTGCAGATGACTGTGATATTCTTTGCTCTCCTTCTCCACACACTGAAATGAATGGGATAATTTATCCTTTTTGGAAAGAGAAGTATTTTAATGAAAGCTTAAAGAGACTTCCTGAAATTCTCCTTATTGATAAGTCCTGTCATTCTGGGTCTGTCTCAGGTTATCATTTGCCCAATGTAAGACCCTTCAGCAGTAGGGAAWTCTGCTCAGTTCTCCCCAAAGCCACCCAGAGCTGCAGAGTTTGGAATCTTCAGTTTGAACTTTGGGKTGGGAGTTTCCAAGGATTCCTCTCTCCTAAGAAGTTGTCAACGTTTGCTTCGTGTTAAGGCTGTGAGAATCCAGGGAGAAGCTGAACCACAAATTCCTGGTAGAGGGTAAAGCTGAAGCATTTGGCAGTCAGCTGGAATGTAAATTCTGGAGGTCTCTTGTGAGCCCTGCTGTGATCAGACAGTTCAARGCTAAACTGTTCATAGGCAGTTTGGCAAAAAAGTTCTTCCAACAGATATTCTAAAAAATACAACCAAATAAAAARCCAGTTGGGCTTTTTATAAACTTTTTCTCTTACATAGAAAAGTGGGGGTTTTCCCTGCTCAGACTTATTTTGGCATTTGTTTTTTTCAGAAACATACAAAATGAAAATAAAATACTAATTAATTAGCTGTGAAGTGTAACAGTTTASTTACTTCAGAATTAAATATATTGCCTTGATTAATCGCTTTGATTACCATTTACTGAACTTGAATCCAAGTTCAGTAAATGGTATTAGAATCTGGAACTTGCCATTGGAGGGCACAGTTGATGTCAGAATATCAGCAAAATTTGACAATATCACAAAGATACTCCCAAAAAAGTAATATCAACCTTCCTAAACTCTCTAAGGGTGTTCTTTTATATTTTTCAAAACATGAAATGCAGTAAGTTGCTTTTACATCTCAATATCAGGCAATATAATTATTTATCTTTATTTTATTTTAGACTTTATTTTCTTTTAGATTTTATTTTATTTCTCTCTCTGAAAGCCTAGAGGAAGACTTGGCAAATATGAAGTTGCTAGGGCAGGGAAACATAAGTAAGCTGTTTACCTCTTTTCTGAAGACAGACTTGTGGCCAGGAAAGTAAAAGAGTCACTTACACAAAACTCTGGAATTGCTATCAACGTACTATAGGAATGTATCTACCAAAATACTTTTAAAAATTGTGTGYATTAGATAGATTTTTATAGTTGTTTCAGTGGTTTTAGAGATTATTTGGTTCATGTCTTCAAAATTGCTTGCCTTCCACTAATGCTGAACTCTGGATTCTACTTGGATTATCAAAAATTAATGATGTACAGGAGCCATTTTACAGATTCTATGCATTATTCCTTGAAATTCAGTGRTATTTGAGCACTCTAAAATGGTATTCAGTGTTCAATTTTGTCCTTAGTTTGTGGATGAGGACTTAAAATCAAGGTGTTTTATATATTTATTATATCAATTTGCAAAGTCATGGTCATTATTCTGTGTTTTAGTTTCAGCGAGAAAAATCTTTAGATTAATGCATAATGACACATTAATGAACATTGTATTTCCTGGTTTTGCAATASATTTATTTGTGATGTCTCATGATCAGCTCTGTACACCAACTCTGGAGCATGGAACTTGGCTCAGGTGCCATTTGGGAACCTTTCTCATGGATGTTTTATTATCACATGTGTGAACATGTGCTGTGTTCTGGGGTGTTTTGTTGGGTGGTGGGAATTTTATTTTTCTTTGGTTGATTTCTTGTGGGTGGTTTTTTTTGCCACTGATGGGTGCTGCATCTGTTGCTTCCTACATGGCCTCTTACAAGCCTTACTGAATGTGGCTGTGTTTTACTGCAGTCAAGCCATTTTAGAAAAAGAACTATGCTGGCTTTTACAGCTGAGAACTGAACATTGCCAGGGTTGATGTTTCAGCTCAGGGACAGACATTACAGCAAAGTCATGCTGTTTTATCCAGCCTTGGGATCAGAAGTTACCTTAAGCTGATGTACAGTTGCTATCTAGAGATGGGGTGTGTGTAGTCTTAATTTGGTTTTAAAGGTCTGTTTTGTTAATACATTCATGTAATATATCTTTTAAAAAAATGCAAAAGCCAACAAATGTTAAAATGCACCTAGGATTGCCTTTTGAAGTTATGTTTGGAATGACCTGTGTCTGTATGTTTATAAATGGCTCAATTTTAGAAATCTATTTCATGTGTTTTGAGTAAATGAACTGTTCCCCATGATGTCAGAAGAGATTTGTATCTCACTTGTTTATTCCTGTTTTTATAGATGGCTATACAACAGATGACATTGAGTTTTACTGGCGTGGGGGTGATAATGCAGTCACAGGAGTGACAAAGATYGAGCTGCCACAGTTCTCCATTGTGGACTACAAGCTTATCACCAAGAATGTCGTTTTCTCTACAGGTTTGTGGAGGGGAACTTAAAAGGGGAATTRTCTTAAAGGCTTTTAAAACTGGATTAATTCACAGTGTGCAGTTGAGCAAAAACTTTTAGAAACAGGAATAAAATAGAGTAGCAGCTGTGAATTTGGAAAGCAAAGGTTTTTATTAGAGCTTCAATAATGTATGAGGCACCACTCATTAACATATGTAATCTGTCATGTTAAGGCTCATCAAATGAGCTGTGTTTTCTGTTTACCCATGAAAACTGACTAAGCCACTTATACACCTCTGTKCCCCAATATGTAGGAAATTTAGGAACCTTTTTCTCCATACTTTTAGATGTTCCTTTTGCCAGGTTGGGGATGGATTAGACTGATTACTTTGTCTTCAATATAAAACCTTTAAAATGYTTGTTCCAGGATTCCCAATTTAGCCTATTCTAGCAAGTGTATGACTTTCTTAAGGTTGAAAAGATGCTTTCTGAGAAGGAGCAGAAAGTCAGATTGCATTTCATGAAATAATAATAATAATGATAAAAACCCTAACATATTTCAATGACATTAAATCATTCAAGAGAGGCAAGAGTTTGATTGGACTGTCACTAGGAGATGTTTTCTACCTAATTGAGAAACCCATTAGGTGTGTTAAAAAAATTATCTTCAAAACTCACTGTCCAGATRTGGGTAGAAATCATCTTTGGAGGGACTGTAGAATGATTGTACATCTCAAATTCTTAAAAATCAAGCAGAAATGGAACTTAAAGAATGATTTCTAGGCACCCATATTAACAAATGTTTCAAGCACTACAGTATTTCTGGTGTCCAGTGACAAAAGAGGAGTGTTGCATTTCTGGGAGAGAAGTTTAGGATCAGGGTCACACTGAAGCTGGAATATGAGAGTTTGTCAGGGAAGAGGAATTTCTGTGCTTTGTTGCTCTGACTTGTGTTTTGGCTGTTGATTGTTCAATGTTATGATTACCAGTAGGTAAGCAACTAGAACATCTTTGTACCCTTAGCATAAAAGATTATTTAATCCAAATTTTTGCTAGAAATCCTGCCATTGAATATCCTTGATCTTTCAGCTCTGAGTGTACTCTACGTTGAATGAAAAAATAAAACAAAAATGACAGAAAAGAAAAATGTTTTCAGGCATTATACAAATAAAATATGGCCATACCAAATATTCTCTTTTAGGTGCCTACCCAAGGCTGTCTCTCAGCTTTAAACTTAAGAGAAACATTGGTTACTTCATTCTGCAGACCTACATGCCTTCTATTCTGATCACTATCCTGTCCTGGGTTTCCTTCTGGATTAATTATGATGCTTCAGCTGCAAGAGTTGCTTTAGGTAGGCATTTTTACACATCTCATGSAGTGTGCATTAGCTGAATGGTTTTTCTAGCTTCTGGCTGAGTGGATGGTGCATGATTTGAAAATGAAAAATACATGTGTTATATCTTTTTATGTCTGGCTTGTTAAGCTTTGTATTATTTGAATCAGCATTTAAAACATCAGAATTTAAATAAAAATTCAAGTGATTTCATGTCTGAATCAGCTAACTTTATAATCATTGTAATCAAAATTAGCCTAATTGTCTCAACATATTCTGTTCTTCTTTTGCTGCTTCTTTTTCCTCTGGAAAGAATGCACTTACTTTGCTTTTGCCCATGGCAGTCTGAAGCACACGTTCAGCATTGTGTTATRGATTATGACTTGCTTTTCCTTTCAGGAATTAAATTGAGTTTCACTAGGTTTGTATAGCTCCCTTGTCCTTATGTTGAGGGAGTGCCTCAAATCCAGTTCCTGGCTCCTCACTACAAGGCAAACATTGAGGGGCTGGGATGTGTCCAGGGAAGGGTCTGGAGCTCAGGACTGATGAGGAGCAGCTGGGGGAGCTCAGCCTGGAGAAAAGGAGGCTCAGGGGGGACCCACCTTCCTGCCCCCTAAAACTCCCTGGCAGGAGGATGCAGCCAGCTGAGGGTTGGTCTCTTCTGCCAAGTGAAATAACAAGAGGAAATGGCCTCCAGGGGAGGTTTAGATTAGATCCTAGGAGAAATTTCTTCACCAAAAAGCCTTTCTAGCCTTGGCAGAGGCTGTTTTGGGAAGTGGTGGAGTTACCATCCATTAAGGGATTTAGAAGATTTGAAGACTTGGTGCCTGGGGACATGGTTTAGTGGTGGATGTGGCAGTTCCGAGTTAAAAATTGCATTCAATGAACTTAAAGGTCTTTTCCAACCTAAATTATTGCAAGAGTCTGATTATTTTTTCCTTACTGTTACCTTATGTTCCAAAAGCAAAACTGTTTCCCTAATTAATCTCTAGAGTATTTGTCTATCTCATCACTAGTCCTGTGTGTATCTGTTTATTCTGTGTCCCTCATCATAAGGAGCATGTTCCAAAAATAAGTATATTTATTGCCAAGTTTTGTCAAAATCAGACTGATTCCTGCCAGTACAGCTCTTGTATAGATAAAATAAGTAAAATCCCATAAAAGATGCCATTGAAAATTTGACATTTTAATGTTATAGAATACATCTGAGTTTTACCAGACCTTTCTGTGTAGCATTTTGCCTTAAGAATTTCAGACTGCAGACATCCTGAAAATGCTGGAGAAAAGCAAGATAAAGCAATTGTAGCCTGTAATTTTTAACTGAGACTCATTACAGAATGTTGCAATTTATCTGGTTAAAAATACACTTATGGAATCCAACTACTGTTTGCTTGACTGAACTCAGTTTATTACAGGTGTAATGTTTTTGTGCTATGCAAAAAATCCAAGTCCAAGATAAGGACTGAACAAGATGTTCCTGAAAAAATTCAAACACCAAAAGGAAACCTACAGAGGGTGGCGGCAAGGTCAGGTAGCCTGTTAGAAATACACAAAAAAAATCTGAGCAGCCAGGGATCAGGTTAGGTAAGCTAAAGCCCTAAGACAGAACTAAATCTGTCCAGGGACATCAAAGGCAACAAGAAAAGCTTCTATATAGATATATCAGTGCTAAAAGATGGTGAGGGAAAATGGGAGTCCTTTCTGAAAGGAAACAGGAGGCCTGGATTCCTGGGATCTGAAGAAGACTGAGGTACTGAACACCTTTTTAATGTTTTGCTCTCATGGACGTGCTCCAGACACATTGGCCAAGCTGCAGAAGGCAAAGGCTGGGACTGGGAGAATGAAGAGCCACCTGCTTAAGGGATCTTGCTGGAGACCATCTAAGGAACRTGGGGATCCCAAGCACAAAGTCCATGGGACCTGATGAGATGCATCCATAGGGCCTGAGGGAACTGGGAAATTAATTGGCTAAAACTCTATCCATCATATTTGAGAAGTCATGGAAGTCTGGTGAAGTTTCACTGACTAGAAAAGTGGAAGCAAAGCCCCCTTTTTAAAAGGGGGAAAAAAAGAAGACTTGGGTAACTACAGAACTGTCAGTCTCACGTTGGTCCCTGTCAAGGTYATGGAGCAGATCCTCCTGGAATCTRTGCTTGCACACATGGAAGCCRAGGAGGTGATGGATGAGAGCCAGGCTGGCTTTGCTAAGGGCAAGTTGCGCCTGACAGAATTTGTGCCCATCTACAGCAGCATCCCAGCCCTGGTGGGGTGAGGGAAGAGCAGCTGATGTCATCTACCTGGACTTGTGCRAAGCATCAGACTCTGTTATCCATGAGATCCTTGTCTCTAAGCTGAAGAGTYATGGGTTTGTTGGATGGACCACTCAGTGGATAAGGAATTGGCTGGATGGTTGCACTCAAATAGTTGCAGTCAAGAGTTTGATGTCCAAGTGGAGACCAGTGCCAARTGTCCTCAGGGGTCTGTGTTGGGATTGTGCTGCTTAACATCTCTGTCAGCAACATGGGCAATGGGATTGAGGGTGTGCTTGGCAAGTTTCTGAGCTGTGTGGTGCTGTCCACATGCTGGAGGGAAGAGATGCCATCCAGAGGGGCCTTAACAGGCTGGAGAAATGTCACAAAGATAATTGTGTGACTGGAGCACCTCTCTCTATGTAGACAGGGGAATTGGAATTGTTCAGCTTGAAGCGGAGAAGGCTCCAGGGAGACCTTAGAGAGCTGGAGGGGGACTTGGGGAAGAGGGGAATTCCTATAAACTGACAGCTGAGGACTGAGGATTTAGATTAGATCTTAGGAAGAAATTATTCTCTCTGAGTGTAGTGTCACAGTGGATTATGTTGCCTGGAGTTGGGGCATCCCTGTCCCTGGAAACATTCAAGGCCAGGGTGGATGGGGTTATGGGCAACCTGGTCTAATGGAAGGTTCCCTGCCCATGGTACTAGATAGTTTTGAAGAGCCCTTCCAACCCAAGCCTTTCTAGGATTCTATTAATRTGGACAAAGGTTAGAGATATCTTTTGTCCACCAGGGGAAAAAAAGTATTTTTCAACTCCAGCATTTGAACAGTATAAGTTATTATTCTAGAAAATAAGTTGAAATTATTTCAATCACTAGASTTCTCAATTCTTTTTTCCAGGAATCACAACTGTGCTCACAATGACAACAATTAACACCCATCTTCGAGAGACTCTTCCCAAAATTCCATATGTGAAAGCCATTGATATGTACCTTATGGGATGTTTTGTCTTCGTTTTCATGGCTCTGCTGGAGTATGCATTGGTCAACTACATCTTCTTTGGCAGGGGACCTCAGCGTCAAAAGAAAGCAGCAGAAAAAGCTGCCAGTGCCAACAATGAGAAGTTGAGAATGGATGTCAATAAGGTAAACTGTAATGGGGATAAATTTTTAGCATTTTCCCAGGAAGACAGGCTCTCACTTCTGTCAGACAGTGCTTTAAAATGTAATTTCTTGTAGAAAATGAGTGGAGTGGAATTATGATGACCTTGTCTTAGCTCTGCAGAGCAGTGTACTTAGGCACCTTAGCAATGAATGCTGCCTTCCAGCCTGGGAAGCTGAATGTCTTGTTTCTAAAGCATGCAGTCAGTGAAGTTTTACTGAGAGATGTTTTCTTAGTCAGAATGTAGACTTGAATATGTACAACCTGTTTCCAAAGGAATAAATCCAAAATGATGGCTGTATATTCTAGTAAGAGCTGTATGGAACATKGGAACTAAAATCTAAATTTAACCTGCTTTCATAAATCTTTCAGATGAGCTGATAAGAGATATTTGCCACAGAAGCGTTTAAAGTTTGAAAAGTTTGCATGTTTTCAATGTCTAATGGGCCAGAATACTATTGACTAAAATGAGGAGCTTCTCAGAAATAAACCATCAATGTGCTGTGTACTTAATTTTGAATCTAAAAGTGGCCCCCTAGGGATGGAGAATTGAGGCAGAAAAGGTATTTGCCAARATACACACTTCTGGGAAAAGTATCCATTATGCTTAATGAAAATGGGGCACTTATCATAAAGCACTTGTAATTTATCACTTTGACCATTTTGGAATGAATTTCACACAGTGGCAAAGCTGTGCTGAATGCAAAAATATTCTCAGTCTAAAATGTATAAACTTTCACATACATGCAAAGTTGGAAAGTTAAATAAGGTTGAATTATCTTTGGGGGTTTGGGGGCTTTTTCGAGGGGTGAGAGGGTTGTGGGATTTTTTTTTGTCAGGGRAAGCTCTTTGAGTTGTAATTCATCATGACAGTCCAAGGAGAAAAAAAATCAAAGTCAAAATCTTTAAAAAAAAAAATCTGTATTAGAAAAAAACACGGGATTATTTGTCATTTGGAAACTTAAGTTTCATACAGCTCTAATAGTGAAATTTCTAATGTTTGTTCAGAACCTCTACACACATAGTGGGTCTGCCGACAGAAGAACTTTTTATTCCAAAAATCCATCACACATTGATAGCACAAAATCATTTTATATGTTATAGTTTATAGTCTTTTAAGAAGGAGAGTTATATCACCATGGTTCATAGCTCATCCATTTTTTTTTTCTTTTTGATTGGAGAGAAACATATTTTAACAAATGAAGGCATACTCATAATGATGAGTTTAATTTTGATGTTATGTTACCATATATCATCTTTTAGCATTATAAAGTTGATGAAGACACTGTAACACGTTTTTATTTCTATTGGTGATTTTTCAACAAGTTAAAAATCTGTGAGTTTTTATTTAAACTGTTAGGGTATTTTTTTCTCTTTTTTTAGATTAAATTTCACTTTAAGGTGCTATAAACTACCCTGTAAGTAATTTTGCAAGATTAGACTTGCATTTACCTGAAGTCTTTCCTCTAACATCCACAGGTGTCAGAGTACCACGAATAGCTGAGGTATATTTTTGTATGCTTTGCTTCACTTGTGGAGTTTTCAACATTCTTGTTCATACAACAGACCTTTCAGCTGTGTAACAGAATAGCCAAAGCCCAGTGGCAAATTGCTGATCATGAAGCTGAATTTGAAAGCACTAACTGGTGTGTTAATCCAATTCAATAGGCAGAGTAAGTTAATTTCAATAACTGTTGCAGAACTCTACCAGTTTACAGCATTGACACAAGGTATACTGTGGAACACAAGGARCAATCTTACATGATTTGTATTTTGTTCATAGTGAGCCTTTCAGCTAATGCTCTAGGCCAGCATGGTTAACAGTCTCTGGCAGTTCTGCTCTGGTACCCAGATCTGCTCTGATCTGGTAATCAGGTCTGCAATCCTCTAAGCAATAGGCAGGGAATCAAATAGGAGAGGATCAGAGAACTTGTCCTGCTGCACAGACTGCTCTGGGGAGAAGGAAAGGAGCTGACAGCTGTTYGTGTTGTTTGACCAGCAGCGAGAAAACATATTAATATTTAATGGACCTGAATATTTTATATATTAAAGGGAGACAAATATTATGTAATTATTTTCATTTAAAAGAATCAAAAAGGGGTCTGAACTGCTGAAATTAGTTCAGAAACAGTTTTGCATAAAAACCAGCATATTTTAGAAATGGGATCACAAAAACACTCCATCTTTAACTAGGCTCCAATAGGGAAGGACTGATTTTACAAGGTATGAGTGTTCTCTTGTGATATTACTAGATTCCTCTAAAATCCCTTTGTGTAGTATTATGGATTCATAAGAATCAGATACTGTATAAGAGAAGATTGATGCCATGAGGAATAAACCTCAAAATATAAGGATGAACACTTTTACACAAAACTTCTGTTGCTGCATTCAGCATTGACACTGTAAAAGAGGTGGATACAYAGTTATTGGAACTGCTGTTTGTAGTGCAGTATCTCTCCTTATACTTTAGAGACCAGAAAATCTGTAATGGTTTTCTTGCAATTCCAACACTCTTATTTAGTAAAAATCTCATAAAACTTTCAATCAACAGAATGTGGTGAGAGGAGAAGTGCTGATCAGTCCTCTCATCCACAACTCTGCTTGCAAAATCAAAGAAGTTGATTCATGCTCCCTTTATGCTGTTGAATTCTCTTCCATGGGCAGATCCAGGGTGGGCACAGGCACTGGTAATCTCTCTATTTTTGCTTGGTGTTATTCAGAAGATGCTAGGGAGCCTACAACACAGTGTGCAAGGGAAGCTTTTTTCCCATGGCCATGGTATCTGCTGAATCCATTGCAATCTCTTGGAGGTTTGGTGACTCAGGTGTCCTTGTTTTTTCCATTTGAGTGAACTTCATCAGGCTGGCTGCAGAGCTTCCCCAGGGTTATTCCAGATGAAACTGTGGCCACATCTTTCTTTAAATTTCACATCATATTCTTATCATATGCAAAATCTGGTAGTTTGGGGTTTCTTCTGTCTTTTTTTTTTTAGATYATGGAATAGTTTGAGTCGGAAGGGACCTTTAAAGGTCACCTACTCCAACCTCATTTTAATGARCAGAGCCATCTTCAGCTAGATCAGGTTGCTTAGGGCACCATCCAAATGTGACTTTGGATCCCTGTTTCAGGGATGGGGCATCCACCACCTCTCTGAGAAACCTCTTCTGCTGTTTGATCATTCTAATTTTAAAAAACTTCTTCCATATGTAGTCTGAATCATCACAGAAGATATACTCCATTTTCAAAGATTATTGATCCTGTTTGCAGTAATGGAAAGGTAGGGAAGGAATTGAGTCTGTATCTTGATTTGCTTCTTGGATACTGAAATCTGAGTATAAAATCATGTAGAAATTTAAAAAACATAAAACTCAAGGCAGATTCAGACTCAGTTACCAGCAGATACATTGCCACACACTTGTTAAATCATATAGGACTTGCTTGATTTTCTTTGCAGTGAGTTCAGATAAAAATGGCTGTGAGTATCATCATTTCACTCTTGAGGCTTCTCAAGCTGCATTTAGCAGTTTGTTCCTTTAGTCTAAGTCATCATCTTTTGCCTTGTCAACTCTAGTTGTTCTTTCTGTAAACAATCTATTGTTGCTTGTAGGTAAATCATTGGCTTTCTTCTTTCTTTAGACATCCTTCATTTATTTGAGATASCATTCACATAATTTCCTCACCTCTCTTTTCAAGTTTTTCATCTTATGTCTTGGAATGCCTTTCTTGCCTTGGTAGTCTCAAGTTTCTTAGTCTCTYCTGTTCTGATTGGCAAAGTACTGCAAGTGTACACAAGGAAAGGTACACTGGGAGTGTCCTATGTCTGCCTGAGGACCTAGCATGTCATAAAGTATGGTTTGTATACTCTAAGCCATTGTTATGTCTTTTTATTCTGTGAGCTTTTGTATTTTAGAATGTTGATGGTCATCAGTGTCCTTTTGGTCCTTTGCATTTCATGAATCTTTATGCTAATATTGTCTGTGCTTCTTCAAGATGATTAAGATACATTAAATACAGGGCCAAATTCCAGCCTCTGACTTCCCAATATCATGCACCTGTCTTCCTGTGGGTAATTGGACATGCATCTGGGACATGTTGTCCCTTCTATCTTAGACAATGTACCAAAGGCTTTACTGAAATCCATAAATCATATTTCTTCATACAAATGGTCAAGAAATATTTGGTCTAGATGCCTCTGTGACCTTGTTTTGCTTTTCATTGTAATTTTTTTTTCTTGTTTCCTTTTGRGATAGGAGGGGGGTAGGGAGGGGAAACAAAGTACTGCCATATAACTCTTCAGGTTTTCTCCCTGTGAAGTTTGGCTTTGTCTCCAAGAAGATGATTCACCTAACCACAATTCCAGTGTAGAGCCTGGAACAGCTGAAAATGATTTCTTAGGCAGACCCCCAGCCATTTTAATAAGTTTCATTTCTGWTATGAGAGCCCAGATAATGAGTCTGTTGGTGCTCTCTCAGACCTGATTCATTCCCCTTAAATTTTTTTCCGGAATCTTGGAGCCAAGTTWTTTTTGGTCAATTTTTAAATGTACTCTTATCTTGTTGTTTCTAATAATTTTCCCTTGGATGTTTCCATCTTGGAACTCTGATTTAGATGGGCTTSCTGATGCTGACCATTGTGATGAGTCTGATATATCTTCTAGACATTTTCTGTCTGATCACCTGCCAAGTTCTACATTTTCCATATGTTTTCCTATGTTACTAAATTTCCTGTCAGCCAGCTGCATAAGCTGCTGATTTGTCTATTGGATTCTGCTGCTGTTTTTTCTGCAGTTGCTCATCTGACTCATTTGATCCAAACTCCTATGTACATGAATTGAYTCCTCTTGAGATGTAAGTAGGGTGAAAATGCTTTTCAATATCAATTAAATCTATATTTGTTATTYTGGATAGATCAGAAAACCTTCATTAGAGTGGTAAAACCAGGACTGTCACTTTAAAGACCATGGTAAATGAAAGRCTGACTCTTCTTCCTCTGTAAAGAAGTGCTTCTTGCCATCTGGATGTTTGACAAGAGTGATTCCCATGGAAAAGCAGCTTTGTGCCATCCTCTTCCACAGCATCAGAGGCAGCAGAGATGATACTAACTGTGAGTATTGGGAGCACTTCCTACAGGAAGACTCTCATTAAAGGAAGAGCTACAGATCTGTCTCTTTAAGGAGTCCTGGTCAGTCTCTTCAAKATCATATTGTTGCCTCACTAGGACATTACCCACAAACAGGATATGATACTTCYTTGTTTTCAACTCAGATATCAAACCTTACAGAGGCATTACCACATCATGACTTAGTGTGCCTTTCTTCCATTTCTAATTCTTACCTATATGTCATTCAGGTAGTGTTTAAGTTATTTCTTAATTTTCTTTTTTCTTTGTCATTCAATCATCTAGTTTATAAGAGTTAGCAAAGTAACATTGCTTATACAGAATTTCTTAGCTATGCTCTTTCAAATAATTTTATTTGCTACTTCACAGAAGCAGCATTACGTTTTGCATAATGTAAAATACATGTAAATACATCACTAAATGTGGTTTTGGATTGCATGCAGCTGCAGTAATGATTAAAGTCTACATGCTTCCAACTTAGCTTAAAGCACAGAGAATGCGCCAATGCACAGGCAATATACTTGAAGCACATGATAACATAAGTCACATAAATAAAACTACCTTTAATTTTGCAATCATACTTGGTTATTGTGAGCAGTAACACAGCAATTTCCCTCTGGGAAAGAGGGGAAAAATGTCAGCGTATTATGCAATGCTTTGTAAAACTGTTTATGCAGATTTATTCAGTCATTTTCTGTAAATAAATGTGAAGTGACATTGCTAACCTCTGCATGTTTAGRTAAGGTTCCTTTTTAAACATACTGAGCGTATTTTTAAAACAATGAGTAATTCTTTACTCAGACCTCTTTCTATTACATAAGGTAATAGAAAGTCAGCACACCTGAAAGGGACAGTGCATTTGCTGCTCATAGTGCTAATCATGAACAAGGGAAGCTGTCAGACTACTGGCATTTTTCCATCCAAAATTTGGGTACCAAGAAYATGGAATGTCAATATGACAATGAGTTTAAACACATCTTAATAGATTTGAATATAATAGAAGTGTTCTCAAAAAGTTAATGAAGGGCTTAGGAAGGTAAGAAGGTTTAAACAAATAAGGTATCTTTGCAATTCATTGCCCTCCTGGCCCACTGTTTTTATATCTGGATTAGCACAGGGCTGCTAAAGGAGGTGAGATGGCAAGCCAATGACAAATAGAAACTTAACCTGCCCTCAGAAACACTTGGTGACTTTCTTCCCCTTCAGGTTGTCTCAGCTGCTCTTTTTTTTTCCCTACAGCTTTTTGACTAAGGAAAGGAGTCTGACTGAGTTTAGCTGGACAAGTTAGGTAGTTTTCCTCAGATCTTTCACTCTAAGGGAACTCCATTGCATTATCAGGGCTTTGAGAGRAATAAGAGCATGCAGTCACCTGTTTCACAAGTGATTACATCTAATTATTTCAACTACACTGGTAGGCTAAGGATGGACTGGCAGTTTGTAATCCAGCAAGGAAATGGGGCTCCCCCAGCATCCTCCTTCCCCAGATGCCCACTTTCAGGTTCACTGTCTAATGCATGGGGGCTCTTGTAGCAGRGAGACTGAGAAATTTCTAGTCCATTGTGCCAGAAATGTCCTCTGTTCCAGAAGCACACTTGGAAATGGCRCAGTCAGTTCAGGTGCTGATGTGCTACCTGACATTTCCCATGACAGCTTCCAAACTTCTTTTCACCACTTTACTAGAGAATAACTGGAAGAGCCTTGTGGGTTTTTTTTAATCTGTCATATCCATARATGTCTCTAGAAAAGGAAGGGTGAATTAGATGCAGGAGTGTGTTAACCTGAGCCAAAGGGAATGCTCTGATCTGTACCTGTGGCTTTTGGCAGCTTGTGATGGCTTTCAGTGCACTGCAAACAGACAAGGTCACTCTCTTCAATTTTCAGGCTGTGGTGTGAAGATGCATTAGCAGGGCTGTAGGCCTGAGATAATAGACCTTGCTCCAAAGCAATGCTCCAAAACAATTAGGCTTGGCTAATGCCTTTATTTCCCCACTGATTTACTGCTGGCTTGCCACTGGCCTTTTCAGTTCATAGCAATATTTGTTCATTTCTATCTGAAGAAATCATATAATGCATCTTCAGGGAGAAGAAACTATTGCAAAGGTACCTAAAACCAGCCAGTACCTATTACATAGAATGGCACTTTATACCCTATGGAACAGAKGTACTTCTGTATAAAACTGTTTTMTACTTCYAGTATAAAACATGAGTAAGCATTTATAAGATGTAAGCATATATAACATTACAAGATGTAAAAGCTTTTGGTAAAAAGAGGATTTTTWAACTGGTTATATGCACAGACTTGGTTAATAAACTGAACAGGATATTAAAASACTAAGGCAACAGGAAGCTCTTAAAATTTCAGTCTCAAATCCGTACTGCTCTATATTGCAGGAGCTAATGCTGCCACTGTCCAGATGTCAGTGAAAGAATTCACCCTCTTTCTCTCCAAGGAGAGTTTTCCTTTTGTTTGCAGTACAGGTAAAGCTGCATGAGGACTGATTGTTGATCCAGGATCAGAAGGTATTCYTCCACAGCAGTTTATTGAAGGACATGGAACAAAGTAGGCATGGATTATAAAAGCTTAGGCTTTCTCTAAATTTCCATTCATGCAGTCTCAGGGAACAACCTGCATATGAAACAGCAATGCCCAGAGTGTCTGGCCAGCCTCTGCAGGTTTTACCAAACCAGAGCTTGGATAGGAGTGAGTTTGAGGAGGTTCCAGTTTTAGCTGACAGCACTTTGCAGAAGCAGTCAGAAGGTGATTTTCCACGATCTGTGCTGGTATTCCACATGACATCTGAATAAAGGTCAAGTCAACTGCGTGAGGCTTGTTTCCCCCAGTTGTTCTCCTTTGAATGCCATATTTAATTAATGTAAGACCTGTGTCTGTACACTTGTTTAAAGCACATTCTCCTCTTTGCTTTTGTACTGCATCTACAGCCTGTGACCCTGAGCAGAACACAATTTTTAGTTCATAAAAGAATCCCYTAGTGCAGTTTAGGTCATTAGATCAAGTTGTGAAGAAATAAGACACAAAAAAAGACAAATTATTGTCTTCAGTAATTACAGTGAAGTACCTGCAGTCCAGAAGGTGTGTCTGGCTAGGGAAATTTGGTAAATTGATTTCCTGAAAAAAAACACATTTTAATTTAATCAGATTGGGGGGGGAGGGGGGGGGGTTCATAATTTTAAAGCAGAAGACTTTTTATTTTAATATTGTCAGGACTAGTCCTCTGAGCCTTGCAGTATCTACAGCTGTGGAACTGTCTCTGTTTCAGGCTTCTAAATCAGCAATGAACTGATCATATGAAATAGTTTTCTGGATCTTTTATAATTTGGACATTTGTTATAAAATGTTAGAAATTCATCTTTTTTTTGTTTGTAACAAAATCTTCTCAGTGATTTTTCCATAGAAAGATCTTGGGAATTTTCTTTTAGTTTTGTTGGTTTTGTTTTTGAATTAGTTGCAGTTTCTCYCTAGAGTTTTATCCTTGGACCTCTTGCTGTCTCTGAACATGTTTGTCTTTGGCCTGGGCCCAGGAATTATGTGTTCCCCAGAACCACAAGCCTGAATATGTTGACAAGTGAGTATATCATGGTCAGACGGATGGAGCTGGTAGACTGCCACTCAGCCCACCCACTCTCATGACAAGGATGTCTGTGCAGTTCTTTGCACAWTATATTTGGCTTCAAACAAGAAAAATAACATCTTTAGTCTATTTTACAGACGCTGTTCTAGAGGAGCAACTTAACAACCTTATTTTTCCATCTAGTTCATATTTCCAAACCTTAGCTATATCCAAATTATACCCTAGAAATTTTGAAAGTTTTGGTGATAATTTGTTGTGGTGATAATAATGTTCAATGCTTTTTTTTTTTTATATCTTTAACAACACTTTTTTTTTATAACCAATTTTGCTCTGTTTCTGTGGTAGATTTTTGATGCTAGATGTATCTGCTAAATTGTATTTTGTAAGACGCCATAATGGGAGACTTGTAATTGTTATAAAGGCTTGATGAAAATTTGATTTGGTCACAGATGGAAGTGAGCAGTTTAAGATGCAGGTTCTTGCTGATGTGTTCTTCATGTATATTATCTTCAAGAAAATTAATTTTATACTTGTAAATGGGATGATATTTTAAAAAAGAAATAACAAATAACTTCATCAGAGTAGTATTACTAAGAATCTGGACCGCCCAACACCTTGGTTTTTGTGAAACAGCAGAATTTAAGCTGTTGTTAATTGCTACCCCAGAAATCTGTTCCAGATCACCTTCCTCTGYTTCCTCTGAAATGTCTCAGTAGTAAAAAAATTGTTGCTGAAAATTGTATTTGGGAAGACATTGATATAAACTTCAAGCTTATTGGATTCTGTGCAGAGGTTTGAACAAGTTCATATTTCATGGGCTTTTTCAAATGCCATCAAAGCAAAGATGCTTTAGCCTCTCACATTTCATCTGGGCACTCATTCTTCAGTGCCTTAAGTACAGAATGCCATGTTTAAGTAATGCATACTAACAGGAAGTTATCTTTTCAACCATTTCTCCAGAATCCTGCAATACTTGCAACTAAGTTATTGATGGGTTACTAAAGATAATGATCAAGAAGTCACATATATCAGAAGGTAAAAATGGAYGTCTAGAAATTGATTTGCAGTTATTTAGAGCAATGTTAAAACTCTGTGTTCAGATCTTGTGGGTTTTTCCTCACTCCTTTTTTTTTAACTCTTACAGGTTTCTTGCAGGGGCAGGGTATGCTTAAAGTTTTAGTCTTTGAAAAGTCAAGAACCTGAAGAAAATCCTTCTGCAGTTTGCAGAGTTTCTTTGAATTTTATGATCTGAAACCATGTGAAGCAACCTAAACTATAAGGCTACCCCATCACTGTCCTCTAACTGCACTCTTTACAGCCTGACCCAAATTTTAGGTGTATAACAATGCATGCTAGCCTGGTTTCATGTACTGTAACTGCAATACTGGCAGTAAACTGAGTCTAGGACAGACAATTGAAATGCAGTGTTTGTTGCATTGTTAAAGACATTGTTTCACATATGGATATTTTGAAATATTAGGCATTTGTGTCTTATAAATTTCTATAGTTTTATCTCAGCAGGCTGGCTTATCACGTCAAAAACACCGCTATAGCTTTAGGCAGGCGCCTTTTGAAAATCCTTAATTGTTTTTTCATCCGGGGTGAACCCAGCAGCAGCTTGCACAGAGCTGTCCACCTCCCACACATTGCCTGTGTAGTCAGGGCTATCCCCAGAGCTCAGTAGTTCCCATTCCATAAGTCAAACCTTGCTGATGAGGTGGAAGATCCCTATTGCAGGTAAAGTGCACATCATGSTTTCATCTGATCTTTCTAGAGCCCCTGTGACTAGTCAGAAATGGAATGTTACTGGGTTTCCAAGGAAACCTCAGGTTTTAAGAGGTGGGAAACTRTGCTATATAGTAAGGTTTTCATCTATAACAAATTAAATTATATATCTAGACATGTCATGTAAGTCTTCATTGAGAAAGGGATCTTTATTTCTGTCTTCATTTCTTAGGAATATCACTTCACAGGATGTATAACTGCTGTATTTCAGGTTTTAATCTTTATAATAGACTGGGTACCAGTTTAGACTCTACGGTTTAGCTCACCAGATTTTGTTTTAATCTAATGGCAGCTCTACTTAATAAAAAGTAAGTTTTCAATTTGCAACTGTTTTGTTTGAAAGAGTTTTTCTATCAGGAATTCCATCCCTACTGTCTATTTTATACACAGTTTCTGAGTCACTCTACCATAAAATGCAGTTCCAGCCTGTAGTTGAAGGTTACAGGGGAAAATGAACAGTGTATGAGAAAGGAGAACTGTCAATGTTGTATCTTTTCAATTCATCAATATAAATTTCTGTTGTACTATAAARCTATGTTTGGCAGAGCAGCAGACCCTAATCACCAAGGAACTGATTTACTGAAAGTTAATAATTTCAGAGGTSTGGTCATCCTTGGAGGGTTCCTAATGAATGTGTGTGGGAGTTGTAATTTTCTTGTATTTAACAGTTGCTAATGTATTATTGTAAGAGGAATTCCTCAAGAAAGCCATCATTTTGGAGTTCTAGGTAATAGGAAGAGTATATAATGGTACCAATTCTATGCTCTCCTCTGTATTCCCTTTGTTTGAGACCATCAAAAAAAGTCATGGCTGCTTTCAAGGCTCCAGAGTCAGCTTTTCTTMAGTTTGACCTGGACCTATAAATGAATCATGTACATCATCTCTTTTGTCGTTCACATTTAAGATTGATTTATAAAAACCCCAGTGTCTTGCATGGTTGCTTAGCTCTGGTCATTTCTCCTGAACTTCTGCCTTCACCTTTTATTTCCATAGTACTTGCTGCTGCTTTTTCTTCATCTTCATCCTCCCTTCCTTTCTCGTCCTGGGAATTTCTCCATTGAGTTTGAACTCTCCTGTTCACCATAAAGAGTCTAGTTCTATGGTTGAACAATCCTTCAGCACCAAGAGATCTTTTTAACCTTCCTCCACCTCCTTTTGAAACCACTTTTACACTTACTTTCCCCCCAGAATAATTTTAATAATTGTTTTCATATCATCATATCTTCCTTGGTCAAATGACCAGTTGGAAAAAATACATTTACATCACAACATTATGTTACCTTGAGGAGCACAGCAAGGCAGTAATAGCACCTCTGAAGCCAGAATGTACCTATGCTAATTGTTGGCTTAGAGGTCCCTATATATTTTAATTACTTGTCCTACTATTATACTACAGTGCTTTAATTTTAAATGAAAGATAATAGCTGCCTTATCTCTAAGGAAACTGGTCTTGATTTTATTAACTTACAGGACAGAAGAATAATTGGCACATATCATTGTCCAGAAATGTATTCAACAAAGGTATCTTTCATTGTTTTCTAATGTTTTTATCCTCAGAGACGTAAAATTCAGGTCTTGACCGGTTATGGTCATTAAAGATCCCATGGCACTTTTTTATAGCGTGGTCATCTCAACCCCAAGCACCTGGGCAAATATCAATTTATGTAACTGTTCTGCTTACCCAACATTCCCCACCACCACTCACCCACCCCATAGTTTTAATTGGCTACAACATTCTCCATTTCCTCGACTAAAACAAAGTGTGTTGTTCTGCACTGTCAGTCACCACATTTCACCTCAGAGGTGATTGTGCCTCACTGGGAAGTGAAGTGGTTCTTCTTTCTAATGCTTGTAAAGCGCTTTGGGATCCTTTTGAATGGGTGGTGCTGTTTACAGTAAATGTAGATCACTGTCATTCTATCTCAGGCGTCACTTCGTTACAAAAGCATGTTTTGGTTAGAGCTGGGCGAATCTACTTGGTGGAAAAAACAGTCCCAGCTCTCTCTAATTTGACAGGGAACCTTTTGGCAAAGGTTGAAGAGTTAGATCCCTTCCCTTCCCTTCCCTTCCCTTCCCTTCCCTTCCCTTCCCTTCCCTTCCCTTCCCTTCCC
>JACDOX010000032.1:4506936-4550904 GCA_014549065.1 Cardinalis cardinalis
TGCATTTATTCTTATGGTCAGTTCATTATTCCAGATGCAGGAGGGTCAAATTAGTGCCCAAGAAACAGCTGAACTTTGTGGTGTTTTCCTGGGTATTGTAACACTTGGAGGTTCGCCCATCTCTAATATTTACTGTACTTTGCATTATTTCTTCTGAAAAAGTCTTGGAATATTGAAAAATGCTGTGCTTCAACTCTGATATGAGTGTGATAYGTACAGAAGAAGACATTTTTCCCTAGAAGATAGTTTAGAATATTGCTTAGTGTTTGTTCTGCCCAGCATCACTAATCTTACTAACTGCTTCCAAGATTATAGACATCTGCAGCATTTTGCTGCATTAAGAAAAAAAGTTGACTGGAGTGATATCATGCTGCTAAAACATGTTTGTGTGTAACTCTAGCAGACTAAAATAGCCTTTCTTGCATGTGTGCTGCATAGAATGTATGCAAATATGTAAAGAGCACTCAAATTTCTAATATCATTGCAGATCAAAAGGATAAAATGCTTAAAGTAGATTCATCCTAAGAAGATTTAAGATGTGAAAAAAATTGTTGGCACTAAAATCTTTTCAAAAATAGTATCCTAGAATGCACAAGATTGAGGTGAAAATAACCCAGGCTCTGGGCTAAAGGGTAAACCCATTACATTAGTGGATGTTATATCAAACTTCCCCTGATGTCACTGGAACTAAAACTTCTTTTCTTGAGGTTATATGAAAATACAGAAAATGTAGTTTCCAAATGACTTTGCACCTCTCATGTAGTAAACTTACCTCATGTGATTTTAGACATTTTGGGATCAATGAATTCCAARTTCCTGTAATTAATTGTTTTATTTTTGGGACCCTGAGAGTCTTATGATTGGTCTGAGATCTAATAACAAAAATGAGTCCACTTATGTTTTACCCCAAAAAACACAAAAGAATTTTCCAAATAAATGCAGTCATTAGAAAATAATGTTTGAAATCCATCTTGAGAAGTTTTATAGATCTGTTTGAAAGCTTTTGCAGCTGTTTGCTTTTGTTGGAATTAYAATAGTAGAATACTACTATTACTTGTCCAATGCAGATAAGAAATTATTTGGTGGCCTTCCTGGGTAGAAGCACTGCTCCCTCACTATTTTCAATATCATGCTACAGAGCTCTTAAAGGAATTTTGCTTGAGTTCCAGTTCAACTTTCCCATTTTTCCAGTGCTTTTCAAGTAAAGATTGRTTTCCCACACAATGAATTTCATAAATATCATGTGACTGTCATGAAAAGCTAACAGAAAAGAAAGATTTTGTCTGTTTCACATTGAGTCATTACATTTGATTTATAATTAAAATATAATAAAACTAGAGGGGTGCAAACTCACATAGATCGGGGGGAAAAAGTGAAGGAGAGGGAAATCTGTCATCTCAGCAACACTAGGTTTTGTGCATCACTTGAACAGATGTAATCACTCAAATGACAGTGTTTCAGTAGGTCCAAAGTACCTTTGTGAGTGTCTGACTTCTCAGTTCAGAACACTGGGCAGAGGGTGCTACCAAAAGGCAACTGCTTTAAACCCAGTTCTCTCATCTTGCCATGGTAAATATTACATAGGGRGTTTAATAATGATAAACACAGTCTGCACTGGGCATGCAGGGTGGTAAAGGCTGCTGACAGCCGGTTTCTAAATATTACAGAATATACTAATACCCTGTTATTGTTTAGAAATCCACAAAGGTCACAGTTTTTGCACTTTGAGTAATAATCATGGAATATATTCTGTACATGATAAATGAGTAATGTGGCTGAGTTATTCTTAAAGGAGCTCTGGGACAGTTTTTTCTCTTAATTGGCCTGGAGTATATCTGCACTACCATCACTAATTCAATGTAATTAATTAGCTTCTCCTTAGCTATTATTGTTTTTAAGAACTTTTAGTTAATTATAATCTGCTATCATACAATTCAAAATACATGCTTAGAGAAAAGGCTGAGAGGAATTAGAACTTCCCTAAATAACTTTTATTTGTCTTCTATAAATGAATTCTTTTTAAAATCTACTTCCACACTCCAGGTCTTYTCCAGATTGCCTAAGAGTGGAACTTAGTTCCTTATCTTTGAAATCCTCTTGTCTAAGGGGTTTCTCTACAATATTGCTTTGATTTTTTTTTTTTCACTGAATTGCTTTAAAAAAATGCATAGCAGCTCTATCTACCCATTGAAACAACTGTGCAACGTACATTTGATGTGATTACATTCTGCATATCTTTTCCCTTGCTTGGAATTGCAGATCTCTGCTATTACAGCAGCATGCTGTTACAGCATGCATTGTATTGAAGAAATTTAYTAGTACTGGGGCATGGAGTTTCCACATAGCTATAGCTAGACTATGCCATTGCCTTTCCCCAAGTAACCAGCACTCCTGTTTGGAATATGGGGCCTAAAATGTRCATTCTCTTGTGCAGTGCTCTGTACCTCATTCACAGAGGCAGAGAGACCTTGTGAATAATGGAAGTTTGTGTCAGAGCCAAAGCTTTCATTTGAAAGAAGAAAAACCAAAACAAAGCAGATCTTTTCCTATTCGATTTCCTTCCAAAATCCCTGAAAATTTCAATATTTGCCCCAGATCTCCTACTCAGTGACAAAATGTCACTTTCAGGAGCTGAGTGTGTTCTCTGTTCCCAGGTATTGCTTGTGCTTGCTGAGCATCAGGCCCAGGGAAATACCATTTACTGCTTTATACTATACTGGCCCTATTTCTCCTTGAGGTGACAAATAAATGATAATAAATATAATCACAGCAATGCTCAGAGTCCTTCAGGCTGATCCAATCAATTAGCAATGCTAGATATGGCCCTTATCAGCATGGCTTCATTTTGCAGCTGACCGGGCTTCCTTTCCCTCCTGCTAAAATCCGCCGTCTTATTTTTTTTTTACAGATGGACCCACATGAAAACATCTTGTTGAGCACGCTGGAAATTAAAAACGAGATGGCTGCCTCCGAGGCTGTGATGGGGCTTGGGGACCCTAGGAGCACAATGCTGGCCTACGACACCTCGAGCATCCAGTACCGCAAGGCCGGCCTGCCCCGGCACAGCTTCGGCCGCAACGCGCTGGAGCGGCACGTGGCACAGAAGAAGAGCCGGCTACGGAGGCGCGCGTCGCAGCTGAAAATCACCATCCCTGACTTGACTGATGTCAATGCCATAGATCGATGGTCCCGCATCTTCTTCCCCGTGGTTTTTTCCTTCTTCAATATCGTCTATTGGCTTTACTATGTGAACTAAGAAACAAAGCCACGCAGGAAGAAAGAACTGGATTTTCTCTTCGAATCAGTTGTACAGCCAAAAGTGGGACTTGGAAAAATTCTATTCAGGACAAAAAGTTATTTTAAAACACCTTAGTTGCTGGCCCACTCTATGGTCTGTTTTTATAATGTTTTGGTTGTATCTGCTAAACCATACATATGTTAAGTTGCAGTATGGACATATCCCCTTATCAAAATATGAGTGCATTTTGAGTGTAAAGGCAAATTGCGTTTTATAAATCACTTCTGTCTCATTGTCCCTCTCTCTTTTTTTTTTCTTTTTTTCCCAATGGCTATTTGAGTTTAGTGGTACAAATTACAGGGCAGCATTTGAGAAACAAGTTTTAATTTCAACAGCAGTACATGCCATTCTAGGGAAAGTGCATATCCAAGGCRTGCATATACACTTAAGAGAGTGTACTAAGTTATCATGCTTATGAAACACATACACTTTACTTTTTAAATGTGTAAACTTGAAAACAAGTAGTGCCTATCATCTTTCCAAGATGATGATGGTCAGAGGTTTCCCAACCATATTCAGGTATTTCCTTTTATTTATTGAAAGAACTGAACCTTTGACTGATAATATTGGGGTTGGGTGTTTGCACAGAAGCTGAAGCAAGAAGCACTAGTTTGTATTCTAAAGAGAGAACCTATGTTCAGTCACAGTGACTGTGTTTGGGATCAACAGAGGAATGTAGGGACAATATAAAAATGCATCAGCACTGAATGGGTAGATGCTGCTGGGTTGTGTTAAGGAAAGGGAATCTGTCCAAAGTGCCAAAATTGATTGCCCAAATAGTAATTCTGTAGATGGCTGAAGGAAGCCAGGGGTTCCCTGCCTTTCTCCAGGGCAGGGAGAGTGAGAGAGCAATTACAAAGTGCAGGGGCAGGGAGACAGGAGGCAACATATGCATAAAGGTGTGTGCGTGTATATATATATATATATATATATATATATATACACATGCACACACATGGTGCAGGTGAATGTTCTCAGTTGTACACACCTTAGTCTGAAATAGTCGTGTGGAGTTGTGTGATTTCTTCCAGGTTTTCATCTTTCCAGCATTATGCTTCCTGCTGTTGGTTAAAGGTTCTGTACCTCTTTCAGCAGTTGGGATCTGAGCATATTTCTGTACAAGRGGTACTGAACAGGGTCTTTTCTCAGTCTGGATTAGGCAATAACATTTCACTTTTTGTTTTCCTTAATGCACTGTTCTAAAGGAAAGAAATTCATAGCAATCACTTTAAGAGTTTAAGTACACTCTTGAATGTTTCCTGCTTTAGGGTGATTTCCATTGAAAAACTAGAAAATTTCTGTTTTTCTTTGGGAAGCTTCTTGAATTAAAAAATTGAGATTTTTTTTCATTCCATGGAGCTTTATTTTTACAAAATAGCAAAATATATAGTAGAAAAAAAAATTAGACAAAAAATTTTGTCACTTATTCCACTGTGGAACTCTTTTTGTAATGAAAACAGCAGTCACAAGAGCTGTATAAAAATTAAAAATTCTTGATGGCTTTTACTAGATCATATCCCCAATATTGTTTGACACAATCTTTCAAGAAGCAAAAGCCACATCTGTTGCATCCATACTACCTCTCATCTGTGTACAAATTTTTGAAAGAGACAAGAGAGTATAAGTGGTTTTTGTCAGGGTACTAAAAAATTCTTTAGAATATTTTTCATAAAATATATTTTTAAATTTTTTTGTTCTTCAAAAGAATAATTTTCTTACAAGTATTTATTTTTGATTCCCCCTCTCCCTCCCCATTTGATAGTAAATGACACTAATAGGAGGAGAATAGTTCTGAGAACTAATAGGCAAATATTCTGACTTTTTTGGTTTTTGAGCACTTCATATGCTTACTTCCAGTTCAAATAAGAAAGTATAGTTTCAGAGCCTGGGATGGGATTTGCAGTACACCTGCCAGGAAGCTGTGTACGTTCACACACTGCCTCCAGGCTCAGACTCTGCAATATGTAGAGACAGGTTTCCCTCATGTGATTAACTTTCCAAGTGAAAAATTTTACTCTTTGTTCACATAGTTAATTTGTGACTGCATTTCATGCACAACGCAATAACCTTTGTAGATGCACTTGGGATTTCAGCTGATAGGTATGAGTCATGTTGGATTATTTTTTTCCCTATTTTAAGAAATGGAGCATATCAAAATTCAGTATTTCTCCTCAAAGTCTGTTCTTTTAAAATTATATTAATGATCCTAAATGAAAGCAGTCTTACGGTATTCTTCTGTACAAGCTTTTCTTTCATTTCAGAAATTGCTGACAGCTCCTTTTATTGTTTTACAGAAGCAGAGTGTGACTGCAGGGAGCTCACAGCCTTTCTGTGGTTGATACACATCAAATATAAAACCTTACAGGGAATATGTTGACTCTCTGCATTGGGAACTGCTTCAGCTATTACAAAAATCACAGAGATCGAATCCTGGAACTGCACATTCACTTTTCTGAAGCTACAGTACAAGCCATAATACTCTCTGATATTGYTATTCAGAGAGTGAAAGAAAATGTTTGGTTTCTGCTCAGGTGTCACTAGGAAAGATAAATTATCTGTGGGGAAGGAGCACTGTTGCTTTTACTGTGTTCTTCTGGCTATTAATGTGATGTATAAAATTAGTGAAAGAGAAAGATTCTACCATTTTGTACTAAGGCTTAACACTGTGATATAAAAAGATGGGGGTGAGAAAGGCTGGTGAGGCACTATCAAGGCAAAGGCATAACTCGAGCCCCAGGTAAGCACTTACTCCTGAGATACTTGAGTGAAAGTGGGAAATGATGCCAACAGACTTGAGAATGGGGTTTGCTATGTGTGCTACCCTCCAGGTAAACTAGAATAAATTTGCTTTTACTTTAGAATTGACCGAAAATAAATATTCTAGATCTTTTTAATCGTGTTAATTGTTGTTGGTTTCAATAAACAAAATAGCAAAGTTAATAATTTAGATAAAAAACTTGTAATATAATTATAGTTGCACATTTTATTGTTCTATTAGACGTAATAGCCAGCAATTAAGGTGTTTTTCATCTTTGTGAAATTCATGGGGGAATTATGACTATAACATGGCACAGTTTTAATGAAATCTTTGAGATCAATCTGTAAATATATACTGTACATGACTGCTACTAAGTATGATACACATTTTCAGAACTGAAAATTCATGCAACATTTCTGTGTTTGCATAAGGAATGTTATGTTTCTATCCTATCGCAGTTCAATGACTGGGAAGAAAGACTCAAGCAATGACATTGTGACCATTTCTTTTCTCATTCCCAGGGGAGGAAAACAAGAGTCCTAGGTAACAGCCTGTGGCAGAGGTCTTCAGAGAGTTCTTACATTCTAATAAAAAATGACATAAAATCTGTAAGGTACAAAAGCACAATGCATAGAGAAAATCAGTGGTGGTCTTATACCTGGGGAAAATATCCTATTTRTTTCAGAAAAACGTGCATTAAAATTGAGCCTCAATTTATTTTCACTATAAATATTAGACTGTGTTCCAATCCTATAACACAGTGCTAAACATAAGTGAACAGATGTGAAACATTTTCCAACTGTATGTGCATATGGACGTACCCCCAAATGTCTGTATGGACATATGTGTGTATATATACACGTGCTGAGTATATATATATATATACACACACATTCACATGTTGGTGTGTTAAAGGAATAAGCTAATAATAGTTTTGTTTCTATCATCAACCAGTGTATGAATATATTTTTGAGAAAAAAAAAGAGTAATGTATTTAGAAAAAAAAACCAAACAACTAACTCTACAGGGTAACTGGGCATTTCTATATCAGCAGATCAATGCTTATGATTCGTATGGAGTATTGCACCGTTTGACATGATGATAGTACTGTACCTCCTTGCATCTGGAATTAGACTAGTCCTCACATTGCTTGCCTATTTCTTCTCTCTCTTTTTATAACAGCATTGTCCACTAGTAAGTTTTCAAAACCAACAAATTCCTTAGGGAACCAAGAAAAAAAAAAAAAGGCAAAAATAGTAACTCTTTCTAGAAAATAATCTAGGGTGGGATGGCCAGGGTACAATACTATATCAGTAGTGATCAAAACATTTTGCTATGTGTACATAGAACATACGATGTGAGCAACCATAACTTAAGCTGAACGTGTGTAAATATTATCAGATTTCTTAAACATTTTTAACTTCTAATTTGTACTTTATGGTAAGGCAAAAAGCTAATTCTACTTATGGTTTAGGTTATTGTGTCCTAAAATTATGTAAATAATTAAATAAGCTGTAAATGAGCAGTCAATAGATACAGTATTTGTTTAGTGACTTTTTTTTACTAAGTACAATAATTGCAGTGCTCTAGCAGAGTAATTTAAACACCCTTTTGCATAAACAGATTTGGACTCCAGATATAAAATAGTACAGGAAGTGCTGTAGTGTAAAATAGCCACCGTGGCAACGTTCCTGCTGGCACAGCTGATTCTTTTGTATGGTTAAAATGTTCAGGCCACACTCAGTACTCAGACTAGCCAAAACTAACAGGGCCTGGTTTTCACTTACAATAAGGCACCTTGATGTTGCTCCAGTGAGTGGAGAGGTGAAGGTGTCCAGGTAAGTGAGAATTCAGCTGTCGGCGATTTCATTACAGAAGCCTGCATATTGCATCTGTCTGATTCTTAAATCTGTCTCTTATGGTATTTAACAGTAGGCTTATATTTTTCTTTAGGAGAAAAAAAAAACCCAGGATGTTTGACTGTCATTAGATAGCATAGTCCCCCAAAGCCAAAGAATCTCCACTCCAGAAATTGTTTAAAAGGGAAATCTAAAAAGTCACTGCTTAACACCAAAGGTAAAGCTTAGTAAAATGCACTAGGAACTTTGTCTAAATTTTTAAGAAGCAAATGGAATGTTGTTAATCAAAAAGACTGCCCTATTCTACTTTGTAAAAATACTAAGAATTTAAATATCCATTATATAAAATTGAAATAGATAATCTCTACAAGAATATGCAACACTAGCATTTCATAAATATAAAATTATTTTCTTTGTAAGTGCTTTGACAAAAAAATGAAACTTAAATGATGAAAAATCTCACCTCTACTTTCATACTAAGGGTTGTATTTTTTTAATGTTTTTCAGACATGAGGTCATCTATTCCAATTTGATAGCATTTTGTATGTTTTCACTGTTCCTGTCATTTGGCAGATACTCACCAGGCTGTATGGTTCATGGTCTGTCCTGTTACTTTCAGTTGAAGACAAAAAGAACATTTGAAACATGATTAATTCTGACAAACTGCCTATGATTTGACTTCTATCATGTTTTTATTGGCATGGGTGTTTAAATGGTTCTGTTAGTACTGTCTTTGCACAGTTCTGAGTTATCTTTTACTTAGTACTATTTATTTCATAATGTAGTAATCATCAGCCTTACTAATGACCTTGTAGCCTTTCTTATATGCACATAATGCACATTTTCCAATGGCTAGAAAATGCAAAATACTAGTGGATATCATTGCATCAGATCTTCATGTCTTTCTCAAAAGGACTGCTAACCTCTGGGATTTATGAGGTAGTAAAATGATGATTGTAAATGAGTAGCACATAAGAGATATTTTCTTGAATTTAAAATTATTGCAGCCAGTTTCAGCATGTAAATATATAATAATGTTGGCTAGTGTGTAATTCTTGAATTTAAAAATATAAATAAAGAAAACCTAAAATATGTACATGTAGTTGTGTTATGTTGGGCAGGCTCTTTTCTCAAAGCTGCAGATTTCAGTTCTCATCTTCAGTGAATAACTGAGTTTGGGTCAGAAAGGGACTCGGATGTTGAGGCACCTGAAAGGTAGGTGTAGGATGGGAAGGGGGAACCATAGCATGGTGTTAATTTGCCTCTGCAGCCCTTGGGGACTTGAGTGTCTGGGGAGTGTAAGCAACGTGCAGTGAGAAGCCTGGTGCTGGTCAGTAAGGAAAGGCTGAGAGGAGGGAGAACAGCAAAAAAATCTCAGAAGTTCAGCAACACCCCCTCAGAGTCAACCCTTGTGCAGCTGTTACTGATGGTGAGTTGCTGGTGTCCCCCTTATGGAAGGGTTTGTTTGCAGGGGGATGGTATTTCATTTTACAGTAAATGGTCTTAAATCTGAATATGTGGACTTCAGATATGGAAGTCYCAAGTTTCATTCCTTCTTCTTCCTAATTAGGGTCTAGTAGGAGAGATTCTGGATGAGAAATTATTGTCCTTTTCAGGATGGTGGATTTAGATTCTCCTGTTGGAATAGTTCTGTTGAAGAACAATTCAAGATGAGGAGARGAGAGAACAGTCAGGCCATGGTCATGAGAGGCTCCGACTACTTTGGACAGGGATTAGAACCTGGGTCTCTCATTGTGCTCCAAAGAAGTAAAATGTCCACTAATACAGGTCTGGTTTTGCTGCTTCTTTCTGTCTTAGTGGAATCTTGAACCTTAAATATACTTCAGACTTACACCTGTTTGCTGGCTGTGCTGGGTGAGCAGTTTGTGTCTATTGGATTTTCTTGCTGTCTGCTGYCCCAGCTCTAATAAAAGGAAGTCCATAGCTGTGTTTCCAAACCCTAAGCATTACTACAAGGGGGATGCTACAGGGTGTTCATTGGTAGCTGTAGCTGCACATTCCTGCAGCTGATTCTTTTCAGGGGGAGCAGATGGAGCACCAGAAAAGGGAACAAATGGCCATCAGACAAAAGGCTGCCAAAGGCTAAAACTGCCAAATTCTCATCTTTGTCTGGAAATGCAGACAGCAGTTGGTAATTCCTTTTGAAGTTGTCCACCTGGCTATTCTCTGGACCAGCCCCACAACAGCACTGCTTTAAAGATTGATCTGTTCTCTCTTTTCTGTGGATGAAGGGCACCAGCTCTGAAGAGACMGAGCGGAGGGTGAAGATGGGAAGACTTGAGCCTTACAGATGGTACTGAGGTGAGGAGGTGCAGGATGCTCTGTGTCAGGAGACACAGAACATGAGAATAAAATATTCCAGACTGTTAAGAAAAGCTCAAATATGACTTCCTTCCCTCACTGTTTAAAATACCACATCTTCCTCTGAAGATTCTGAAAATTAAGAGCGAAGGTATGAAAAAARACTGAAATGTCAGCACATTTGCTTTATTACAACTCTGTGATATACTGTTGCCCCTTATTTTTAGGATTATTACAAGATAGGAAGCAAAGTATTTAAACTTTAAGACTGGTTCATGATTTCAGAGACTAAAAATATTTATATTAATTGGTAAGTATAATTTCCAAATCAAAMATGTCTATCTACTATTTCACTTGTCTGGGTTTATAAATGCATTTGATGTTATCCCATCCTAACAGGAGTTATATCAAATCAACTGGCACAAAAATAAGGCTAGTACTATAGGGTATTTGAATAATTTATTTCCTTTACTCTGAGTTTTAACACTTCATGACATGTAACATGGCCTCTCCTTCATTSAATTTACTGGATTGCAAATTAGAAACCTTAATAGTGACTTCTTGTGGGTAAATTGCACTGTTGAATATATCTTGATAATCTGAAATAAACAAAACACGAGAGAAATTATCTAACATCATAATTCTTAACTTATAAAAGGAAAATGAGTATTTTAAAGAATGAAATTATGCATCTGTCAAGTACTGAACAGCTGTGAAACAGTGAAATAATGGGAACTGGCATCTAACACATTGTAACTGCTGCAGATAAATAAATGCAACATTATGACTACATGGCAAGTATGTTCACTGACATAAATTCTGTGGTTATCAAAATTAATGACCAGTATGACATTATTAATCCATAATGCTTGTTGTTCTTGAGGGATATCTGGAATGACTCATTTATTATGGTGTTCATGAGTCTAATCATGGGATATGTTTTTAAAAAACAATGATGGCTATGTCAAGAAATGTGGGTTGGCTATTCAGGTGATGAAAATTGATTGTATAAAAGGAGATGTGCTTCCTTTGGCTGAGACTCTGGGCCAGGTTTTCTGGGGAGAGGGGGAGTGCTTGTTTCAGTGTAAGGGCAAAACTTTTGAACACCTCTTATTCTTGGAGCAAAAGTATTTTTTTCTTTCCTTCTGACAGATTGTCACAGCTGACATACTACATTCATTTTGGCACTCTAATGGCTAAAGGCATACTTCCAGCTGAGACCACTTTTTTTTAAGTTTTCTCTTTTTTGGAAAAAAATATAGCCAAGGAAACATAGCTATCTGAAGTTCCCTTACAAATGCTTTAAAAACTAAATCATTGCACATTTTTTGTTTTGGTGCTGTTTTGTTTTCAGATGGAACTTGAGTAGAGCTCTGTGTAACTGTGAGTATGTATGGTCACACATACTCACATTTCTCAGCTTGGTTGATGCATCTGAAATCTGCTGCTTTCTAGGCCCACATGAATCTGGACTGTGACCTTTGAGATCTCCTTGTTAAAYGTTCCCTTTTCTGAAGGGTCTCACTGATCACGGCAGCCTTTAATCTTCAACCCTTTGTTGAAATTCCATGGCATTGATGCTTGTGAAGGGGCTGTGAAGAGCCATCACAGGAAGCACAGGAGTGCAGTGCCATGCAGGAGACAGGGGATGAAGTCCTGTCGTATCCTCTTCGACAGCAGCAAAAAGGGCAAGAGGTGCAGTGGTAAACCCACAGCACAAAAGCTGCTGTGGTCATGGTAGGGTCAGTGCAGTTCCATTACWGAGGGGATATTTCCACTTCCATGTCATGCCAAGAAATTGTTTCTTCAGGTGAGAAGACATTGACAGGAGAAGCAATGTGGATAATAAACAGATCAAAACCTACATGTCAGGACAGCAAGATTTATCTGCAAGATTTGCAGACAAATTGGATTGCTTTTGATGTGCTTCTGTGTTTTAGGTTATGAAAAATCAAGGTTTTGTTATTGCWGCTGTTAGTCATCATTCGAAAGATACCTGAATTGGAAATATGTGCCCAACAGACAGGAAAAAAATTGCTGGACAGAAATCAGGGGTGGGGGGGGAACCCCAAAACAACAASAAGAACATAAAGAACAAACAAAAACACACACAAAAAAAAATACAAAAAACCACTGTGGTGAAATCCAGCAAATTCCCTCCCATTCTCTCAAGCAGTCATGAAGTGCAACATGCATCACCTAATTTATTTTCTTCTCTCTTCTCCCACTCATAACACACTTTAAAATTAGAAGGTTTTAAGACTGTAGGAAGGACAAATTTTTCTTTCTCCTTTCCCAGCCTTAATTTTAATGGATTTTTTTCTTAGACAAATTTGGAAATTTAGTGTAATGACTTTGGCTAATTCCAGAAAAAAATAAACCTTAAGTGGTTTTGGGAGGGCCTCTAGATGTCTTTAAGAAAGGTTAAGCATTATTTATTTGCCTTCATTACTACCCAAASCAATGTGATTACTGAAAAGTTTTGAGATTCAAACTAGTTAAGGATGAGAAAAAGAGGAAGAGGGAAATCTTTTATGGGGTCCAGACAAAAGGAAGAAACATGAAAATGAGAAGGACAGGGAGTTGAAAAGTGAAGGCTGTAAGACTTATGCTGTAAGATTTTAAAGTAAATACTACCTGCTCCTCTGGCATAACGTGTTTCCCTGTCTTTTAACTGCAGCCCAGCCATCCATCACCTGGGTTTTCCCATTTCAGATTGCTTACAGGAAAGTGATATGAGATAATAACTCCTGGTGTTGATGAAAGGAAAGGATCTCCAGCATCCAAATCCTTACATTTTCCCTAGATGTGTATTTTGCATTTGACAATACTTGAAATACCAAATCCTGCTCCCTATACTCTGCTCAAAAGATTTCCAAAGGTGTTCAGCACCCATTTCCATTTCTTGTGCACACWCTGAGAAATATTTTAGCCATTGTATCAATGGAGGAGGGTAGGGAACAACTTTCTCCTTTAAAAACTGAGCTATCGAGACAAATCTGTCGCCCTATAATTGAAAATACTTTGCCTAGATATTGCAAGCATTCATGCATATTGTTGAAATAGAAACAACAATTTATGCAAAATCTGTACACTGCTGAGAAGAGAGTCGGCTTTGCTCATTTCTGCAAGAATTAAAGAGATTTATTTCATTCTAATGAAACAGAATTATATGGACATTGGAAAATAGAAAAAGTCAAACTGTAATGCCCCTGCATCATTCTTTAGCAGACACTGAATGCCTCTTGCTAGATTCTATGTTTGAGACCCAGCTCTGGAACAGGATGCYAATTGTGTGCAAGAATTGACACTTTGCTATGAGGAATTAAATTAAGATTACCAAAGCTTTTTTCTAATGTGAATTTGGAAAGGACTTCTGGGACTTTCAAAAACATTTGTTTGACAGACAGTAAGCCKGCTGTCAGATTGGGACTTGCCTCAGGTTTGCCTCCCATGTGGCATCCCCCTTCTTCTCTGCTAGACCCTTTACCCCCACTACTCTTGAATTAGATGTTAACTATCACATCAGTAGTATTGTTATACCTGTGCCTTAATTATATCATTAATTGATAACTGCAAAGTATTATGTAACTAGAGCACTTTGTTACTGTTATTTTSAAGGAAAAAGTGACAGAATGGGAAAATGTTAAGTGAAACTCTCATCATGCTAATAATAACTTTAGTAATTTCTCATGTCATGAAAGGTATAGATATGAAGTTTCYAGGCCTTGAAAAGCAAGAGGTTAACCTAAATTTTTATTAATTACAAGGTGTGCAGATCACTGCATTGAATGGACATGCTAAATATCCCCTTATGTTTTGGAAAAGAGCACCTTTAATCAGCTTATCCTGTCCCACACCCTGTGCAGGTATCAGTCCCTGGTGACCATGAACAGAGCAAACAGACACCCTCAGCCTACCTGCAAGGACCTTGTGAAAAACTGAAGTAACAGATACATCCCAAATAAAGAATGCCTTTGTAGACAGCTGGGGCCTAATTAATGTGCAGCACAGCTGAGGAAGGCAGAGCCCTTGGCCCTGCAGGTATCCCTGGATTTTGTTACTGCACCAATTATGATAAAGCTTTGCCAGCACAAGCAGCAGAAAGGCATTTGCTGTGCACTTGGAGAAAAGGGTTGCTAGTTTTATTAGTCTGCTAGAAAAGTGTATTGTGATCCTTTGTATTTTCTTTATTTTAAGTTCCTACTCCAGACAAACAGGAGATTTTCTGTGTTGGTTTTTTCCTTTCTAGTGACCAATAAACTGACCTCCCCACTGCTCCTGTCTGATCCCAGATAAGTGTGATCTTCAGCATGATGCTCCTGTAAGACAAGTAGACCAACATTCCTTATTTCATTGGAACCAGCTCCTTTTCTGACTGCTATGGTTCATTATGGTTAGTCCATTATAAATTACATGGTGTCTCCAGGGACCTGTTCTATACTTGAAATATCACAAGACAGCTGTCATGCATAATGCTGCAGAGAGCTGCTAAATTTATATCCACTAAAAATGTGCTTTATGTTGCAGAGTGACCCACTTTAACTTTGATGCATAAATGGGTTGGTTTTCCTTTTCTTTTAAGGAAATATCTGTTATTTTCTGTTTGTCCACAGAATTAACTTGCTTAGAAAAGGCCTTAGAAAATCTGTTATTTGTGCTCAGTGTATTTTGTGATTATCATTATTTTATAAAACTTGGAAATACTTCCAAATTCCCCTAGAGACAAAGCATGCAAAGGGCAATTTTTCTGCCAGCCCATGTAAATTCTATCAGACTACATAAACAGACAACAGTGGCAGATTGGCTCCTGGAGATTATGGTTTCCTCTGCTCTTAAGCAGTTTGCACAGCAAATAGACAGAAAAGACACTAAAGCACAAGTTATCCTAACATAGATAATGGCAGTTTACTTGTACACTTTTCAAATGTGCCCTATGAAACAATTTTAAAAGCTTTTTGGCCTTTTTTTGTTTATGAGAACAAGAATCCTTCCGATTCAMCCTTATTTTTAACAACATTTTTAAAATCAAATATAACTCTGATTTCATGTTAAATTTTCACCCTCTTAAAAGGGAGAAAGGGAGCAGAATAACTCTTAAAATGCCTTCAGGGCACTATGTATTATAAATCATTATCTACAAGATGTCCACAGGATTCTGCCATAAAACTTACTTATAATAAAAAAATATACAATAAGACATTTATGCTATTAATTCATATGGCTTCTTGCCAGTTAAATAGTTGATAATATATTCTACTCCATAGAAATTTATAAGTGAACATAGTGAAGAAAAGAGGCAAGAAAATTTGAAAATTTTCTAGTTTGATGTTTTCTAAATGATCTTGAGATGGTCAAAAATTATGACTAACAATTTTATTCCTTTCAGGGCAAAAATATTTCTTTGAACCTAAGTGATTGCACACAATATAAGAAGCTGGACTAGATGATTGCTGTAGGTCCCTTCTAACTGAAGTATTCTATTCTGTTTAATTCAATTCATTTTTGTCCTGAGAAAATGCATCCCCTGGCCCTGAAAACCATGGAACTGATGTACTGTGATGATGAACTCTTCTGGGCCATAAATTCCATTCCCACTCTTGGACAGTGTCTTAGGTTACAGTGTAAGATGTAACCACAGGAATGTGTTCTGTCACCATCTTCACAAGCTGTTAAAGCAGATGGGGCAGTGCTCCTTATCTCATGCAGGATAACTCCCTCTGGGGTCTGGCTGAACCAATGGGCCACCAAGTCTCACTGCATCACTCASAGAGTTACATCATCCCACTGGGAGATGCTCCACCCAGGGGGAGGAGCCAGGCATTCCYGCCTGGATACAATCTGAGGTTTGGAGCACCACAGACAGCCTTTGCCTACTGGATTCCCAGAGGACAAGAGCTGAATAACCACCACTGAACCTTCAGAGGAAGACCAGGCTATTGCATTTGCATTGCCCCCAGATGAATGAAGGTGTGATGAATTTGATTCCATGTTCTCAGAAGGCTAATTTATTATTTATTATAATACTATATTATTTATTATTTATTATAATACTATATTATATTAATGAATACTATACTAAAACTATACTAAAGAATACAAAAAGGATACTTACAGAATGCTAAAAAGATGATAATGAAAACCTGTGACTCTCTCCRGAGYCYTGACACAGCTTGGCCCTGATTGGCCAATGAGCAAAAACAACTCACACCAGAATCCAATCAGGCAATCACCTGTGGGTAAAYAATCTCCAAACACATTCCAGATAAGCAAAACACAGGAGAATCAAATGAGATAGGAATTGTTTCCCTTTTCTTTGAGGCTTCTCAGCTTCCCAGGAGAAAAATCCTGGGCGAAGGGATTTTTCCAGAGAATGTGAATGTGACACCAGGCCCGTCCACAGGATCACAGCTTCAACAGAATCGCATTCATCACTCCAACAGGACTGCAGCCACCATTTAATCAGACTGCTGCCACCACCCTGACCTACAGGGTGTCAGGTTGTATACTGACTCTGTCAGTTTAAGCCAGTGTTTTCTGCCTTTATTTCATTTTTCCTATTAAACTGTAGTTTCTGACTTGTAATCTCCCMCTGGTTTGCTTTCCAGCTAGTACAGACAGGCAGAGATGGGTGATGGAAGTTCTCTTCCCCCAGGTGTCCTGGCTTCATGTATTATATTTATTTGAATTTTGGACTATGGTACAGTGGTAGTTTTTGCAGTAGTAAATACCAAGCTGTCCCTGCTCTTACCCCTTCTTCTCTTGGAGTCCTTCTTAAGTGAGTAATAATCTCTCTGTTTAAAACAGAAGAGAATTGTGGAGTGAGTTATGGAATCCAGGGGAAGGACCCCTCACTGTCTCTGAATGCTCCTGCTGTTTCACTATTCCAAAGAGAGAATATCATATATCCCAATGTTTTAATTTAAAAATTCAAACTCTGAATGGTTATCCCGATAGTTTTACGTCATGTGTCCTGTCTCCTGATTTTTAAAATAGGTTTAAATTAGTTGCATTTGTTTCAGCAATGCACAGATAGAGTTGCATTCAATTAAATGTAAACCGCATTTTCAAAATGTGAGGGCTAAATAGGGTTTGTTCACGTGRGGAGTTAAAGTAGTACTGAAGTGCACACTAAGACATTTTYCCTAACAAATACTTTTCTTGCTCAGGCAATTTGCTAAACTTGCCCTTTCTGTGCTTGCATTTAAAAGAGCTGTTTATGCAGTGGTGTTTGCAACTTTCTTTTGACTTTAGAGTATTTTAGGGAGAAGATGTACACAAGTGAGGGTCAAAGAAATGTGCATACATATCACCATTTCAAATGAAGTTAGTGAAAATGTCAGGAGTCTGGGGCAAAAGGTTTTGAGGCTTTACAATTTGAACCTTGTAGGCTGTGTGGAGTCTGGAAGCTAATAAGCTCTACTTGATCAGTGGGACCTCACAAAAGTTCATGCATAACCTGGAGGTTTGTAAATAATAAAAAAAGTTTTTTAAAGCTGATTTTAATGAAGAACCAGAGTGTTCATGGGTTAGCTTTTGAATGGTAAAGGTTAATGTAGACTGCAATTACTTACTGGTTTTTGTTCTTGTCTGGGCTACTCCTGGATAGGAAAATAGTTCAACAATCTAATTAGAAGTCTTGTCAGACTTGGAAACACCAGAATTTCTTGACTAGATCTGATGATTCCACAGAAGGTATTTAAAATAGTCTAGAAGAATATTAAAAGGGATCCTTTTCAGTACGGTGAAAGAGAATGAGAATATGAATTTTGGGTTCATATTCACACTTTTTCTGGGAGTAGTAATTTCCTACCATTGGAAAGCATCAGCTTTGCAGAAGGTGGCCAGGGAGACCTGGGGACAATCAGCTGAGTGCAGCTCTGTGGTGTGACCTTGCCACTGTGACACCACTTGGGCAGTACTAGCAAAAGCTTGAGACAACAGCTAAGAGGGAAAGTCTCTCTTGGCAAATGATGGCTGTGTTTAAACAACACACAGTGGTCAAAAAGTCCTCTTAAAAATAATATACAATAAAACAAGGGGGAAAAAAAAAAGTAGTCTACTCATAAACTACTGCTCCAAAATCAAATTTTTCATTTTGCCCCATTTSTCTTTTTCATTTCATTGATAAAGGTATAGAAAATTCAGTGCAACTGGGATTACTTCAAGTTCAACACAAGCAACATAATTAAGCCCATTGTTCATACAAGTACTTCCTAAAATTATGGGTATGTTTTGTATCCACAGTGTCACATCACTGTGGCATAAGAGAAATAACTGAGAGAAAATTTTTATTTTTGACTAGACTGTCTCTTTACTAAATTTTATGGAAATCTGAATTGAATGTCATCCCAATGTTAAGAAAAGGAAGTCTCTGGAACAGTTTATATAATTTGAAGAAATAAGCTACATTTAAGGAAAAACTCTGAGTGCAAGCATTTAGTTCCATTACATGAAACAAAAGCCTACTTATGTGCAGAAGTGTGAATCAGATCCTTAAGCACTGTGCATTTTCTGGGGATTTAGGCTTTAAATGTCAAGGCAGTTTTTTCATGCAAGCAATACATTGCTTTGTGGCTTGCTCTTGTTTTGGCAGAAGCTGCATAAAAGAATCAATTTTTACTTGATTTTTCAGGCAGCTGCTGTCCTCCATCTTAATAACTGCTGTCTTAGCTACCTCTCAGGTCCCTTGTCTGTCAATATATTACCACAGAGTTGCCACTTTTTAAGGATAGTAAAGGAAAAGCTGTACTTTTCCCGATTTTCATTCCATAAATTCATAAATGTACTTTTTGAATCCATATAAACTGGGTCAATGCCATGTATCAGCAATAATCTCCATAGTTCAGTTTGTGTGAAGTTGCTTCTAATTTTGCTTTGAATTTGTATCCTAGTTATTTTGTTACAACAAAGAGTAAATRTTGCTGTTAAGTTTCTCATAATACTCATAATTTTATAGATCTCTGTTGTATCTCCCTTTCTTTTCTCTACCTGAATAATGAGAAGAAAGAGCTCTGACTCTTGGCTGTATGTTCATATTTGGTTGTATAAGAATTGTTAACAGAAGTATCATAAACAGTGTCAGTTATAGGAGCACTATTTTTTAGCAAGCTGAAAACAAAAAGCAAATAACCTGATGCTAGACACAACATTTTAGCTGCATCTTTATTTTCATTAGCTTTAAAGTATTTGCTGTAGAAAATTATTTGATCATTTGTGATGGTCTGAGCCACTCTGCATTTGAAATTGTGAGACACAGCTATGCACTGGAATGATCTTTGAGGCTGTGGTCACATGAATATCCTGGTGATTAGGAGAGAGGAGGCTGAAATGGTCAGGTGGCTCAGTCCAGGGGGTGTTGTGCCAGCTGGGATGTCAAGTTTTATTCATTAAGGGAGAAACCTTTTTTTTTTTTTTAATGCTTTAAGCTAATCTCTTGCCACTATTTTTTGAAAACTTGTCTGCTAAAAGTGACACCAGCTCAGTTGCTCTTCAGTGAGTGGCAGCAGAAACCCTAGATACTTTTACTTACTARCAGTCATGGGGGTTATGATAATGAATAGAGTGGTGGATGAAAAGCACAAGGGAAAAGGTCAACATGACAGCAACTACATTTTCCTCCCCTTAAACTTATCCAATGAGGGAGATAAAACATACACTTGTAAGTGGGAAGAAATCCAAAGGGAATTAAGGGGCAACCGAGTTGCTGCAATACAAAAATTCATTTTACTGGAGGGACACGAGAGAAGAGATGTGGTGGGGGGGTGAAGGGAAGCATCAGAAGAAGTGAGGCCATGGACTGGAAATAATGAGTCTTATTAAGAATATTTCCTTGGAATTTCCCTGCTTTACCACGGTAATACCTGCTCCCATTGGTGTTCTCTGAACTTTCCTTGGTACTTTTCTTAAGGTGCCACCTGTGCTGCTTGCCCGGGGTTTAGAAGGATGTTTGGAAATGCAGAGTCTTGGTTTGGCCTAAATGGGGCAGTTTGCTCCTCTGCAAATCAATCCTTGCCTGGAGCTGACTGTGCTTGGGCTCCCTGCAGCCCCAGGGAAAGATTTAACCGGAGTTTAGACAAATTGCTCATTTATACTGGTTTATACTGGAGGAGAGCTGTGTTTCAGGGGACTGTGTTTAGATTTTGTCTATGACAGTGTGAGTCCTTGTGAGGAAAAGCCTTCAGAAATGGTAGGGAAGCCTGCCTGAAAAATGGAAGCTGTGTTAAAATTAGAGGGGTTTGACATTTGTTCTTTATTCTGAACTGAAACAAATTAAGACCATGSAAATTAAGTTTGTGAAAACATCAGAGAGCAGCACTGGGCTGGCTGCTGGGAGCCCAAGGTTTGAGATGTTGCTCTTCCTGATTCATTAACGTCATGGGCGATGTTCCAAATCAGCCTTCATTAGTTTGATGCATATTTAAAGAAGTATGAGAAATGGCACAGAATACCAATATCCCAGTGATTAGGACTTCAACCAAACGTACAAGAAAGATGGATATTTGTTCCTGTTTTGTGTAAATCCTTGGTTTGAGTACAAGTCTCTGTATTTCCAGCAGTTTTTCTCTGAATAACACTTCTTAATTGTTTATCTGTGCAAAAATTCTTCACTGTAATCTCACATATCGAAAATGCTTCTTTTGAAAATGTATCCACGTATTCTAATACTGAAGAGCCGTAAAGCTTTCTGAGACTGCTTTGGAACACTTCACAGACAAAAACTGACAAAACTCTGTAATGAAACCGTACCTGAAATAAGTTTAATCACACTGTACTTCATCACAAAAAATCCAGTATCTCTTGCACAGTGAGGTAACAGGTTAGTACCTTGATCTGCACCGTGGCAAGAGATAAAAGGAAGTTTGTTATTCATTCCATGTAAAAAGAATTCCTCCTTCAGATGTATGACAAACATACTTAAAAAAATCACTGAAAACCTGATGTGCCTGCAAATGAATGCCTGAAAGGCAAGATTATTTATCTCAGTTCAATCCCATAGACTGTAGACATAACYGAATCCTCTGAGAAATCAAATATACAAACTCTGACTTTTAAAAAGCTAGATGTCTTTTCCTTGAATCAAGCCAACAATATGTGAGAAGCAGCAGTATTTATCTAATTAAAGGCATAGTGACRGAGAGAGACTCTGATCCTACGAGATAATATAAAAAGTATTTTTAAAAACCAGGTTTCTTTTTTTCCAACCTTTTCTTTGTCTAAWATATTACTTAAATGTCAATGTATAGAGACTTCAAAGAAACTGTCTTGATTTGGTTTATCTTATGTGAATTTTTGCAGCCTGCAGAACATTATTTTTTATTCAAACAGCAGAATGGAAGACATTAGGAGCTAGATATAGAAGGTAGGATAAGATACTTCTCTAAACATGGTTTTTCAAATCACTGCAAATTGACAGATGCAATCACAGGGAATGATTCAGCTTTTGTTCCACATCTCACAGCCCATGGATCAGGCTGCAGTGGTGGCTCCCACACACTGACCCTGAGGGACRATGGCTCAGCAAAGCCTGGAAACCTGATTTTGTAGTAGCCCACTTTGTTGAGTTAGGAACTGATAATGTGAAATACTGAACCACCCCTGGGTTTTCTTGGTTTTGCATGGTGCTTACTGAAACAGGCCACAATGTGCAAGCCCAACATCCTATGTATTGGATGCATGTGATTTTCACATGTGTTTAGTATTTGCCTTAATTTTTTTTTGATTGTGACTTCAATGGTGAAATATTCAATAAACTCTAGGCACAAAAGCAAGGTTTTTACTTAGGAAAGCATATACATTAATAATACATTATTGTCTTAATGATATGTAATTGTTCTACAAGATACAAATTTGGATATGAAATCAAGTGGTAAACTTTTACATGTAAACATGATCTACTCAAGAATTTTTCTCTCATCTAAACAAAGGAAGTAGTCTGACTGCAGTATTTAAATTCATAGTACAGCAGTGCTGACAGCAGAAGAATGAAGTATTACATGTACATTTCTGGGTTATGTAACTGTTGAAAACTTCCTTTAAAAACACCAGAACAAACAGAAAACCTGACTTATCCCAATTCACTTTGTGCTTTTGGCTTTGACTTTTGTTGGAATTGTTTTGTCTGGTTTGTTTTTACATATATATAACTTCCTGCTATTTTTTCAAGAATAGTTTGGTGACGATAATTATGCACCATGAGACCTAAAACTTCACACTCAAGTCCAGAGCTTTCATGGCATCAGTGTCCWAATAATGTTGATCCTAATGGCTACTTGGTGCTTTTGGATGGAGTAATTAAATTTCACAGGGAGGGAAAGGAGTTCTGCCAAAATATTTTCAGTGCTTTCTCAGCAATGTGGAAGACTTGGCATTTCTCACTGTTGTTTTTCATTCTCCAAGCACTGTAAACATATGCTGAAGAAGTATTTCAACTACCTGAGCATAGTAACACAAAATTGTATCAGTTCAAGTCCTCCGAACTTCCTAATTTGTTTTTCTGAATTAAGACACTATACTTGAAGAGAAACGAGTGCTGGCCCAGGTAGTCAACATGAAAAGAGAGAGTGCCCTTTGCATTGTTGTTACCCAGATCTATCCCAGCTCTCCATCATATCTTTTCTAGTATTCCAGGGATATCCTCGTGCCCTCTCCCCACAGCCACATACTCCAGAGCAGATATACAAATTCCTGTATTTGCAGAGAACAAATGATAAACTCTTCTAATTTTCAGATTCCTTGATTTGTCTCTCTATTTAATCCAGGCAACAGCACCAGGAAATGGGATGAGTGTATTATTGCAGTTTAGCACCAATGTTTGCATTGACTCAAGAAGTTCCTGAATTCCTGGAAGAGATGTGTTTTACGTATATCCTCTGCCATTTGGAGTGTGGGTGGAAGGCATGCTTGAGCTAAAGGTGTTAAAATGACACTATTAATGTTTTTTGCTGATGCTCTCTCTGTAAGAAMAAAATAGCTTCGACCAGTTAATTTTTTTTCTGCAAAAAAAGTAGAAAACTAATTTATTACTGACCTTGAAAAGGCAAGTGTGTGTGTGTCTATGTACAGATAGAAATCTATATATATAAACAGACCTACGGAGAAGGAGTAGTTCATTGCACCGAGAAAGAGGGTGACTTAAATGATTTCTATAGTATTCTTATTTATTTTTCATGCTTTTTCAGAGTCATTCTGTGCTAAGTTACTTAATACAAATGGAAGAAGCAGAGAGCTCATGGTGCCTCCTTTTTGCCACCCTAATCACTTCCAGCTGTGTGAAGAGAAAACTCCAGTGACCACGTTTATGGACTGTACAGGCTGGTGAGTCTGCTTTGCCTGTAAGAAGAGCGATAGGACACTTAATGTGACATTAATTCTCAGTGTTTCCTCTCTCTCTTTTTCCCCTATTACTTAGTTTGGGCTACTGGAATGACACAATAATGATTCTGATAGAAGGCCCAGAAAAAGATAAACTGAAAAAAACCCCCAAATTTCTAGTGCTATAACTAGAGCATTTTTTCTATTTGTTTCGTATAAAAACTAAATTTCCTTTATGTAGTCCATGAACAAAAACTGTGCTTAGCTGCTTACATGCCTGTTGCCAAAGAGAAGTTGGAGTTGCAGGTAAGCAAAAGACAAGATTTTGGTGTGAAACAATGAAAAAACCAAATTTTGCATTCTATGCAGAGAGCTCAAATCAATACTCCTAAAGGAGGATCACTGTGTTCTAGCAGTAAGGAGCTGTCAGTAGCTTAGCAGCAGCATCACTGAGCCACTCTTCTGGAGCAGTATGGGAAAGGATTCTAAGGTTTATGTCTTCTTTTTACAAAGATTTTCTTTAGAAATTATGTTGAAAATACCAGTGAGTTATTCTTAACAGATCTTTCCTTAAACTGCATTCTATAGTGTGGATTCAGCAACAAATGTCCTGACAAACTGGAGCAGAGAAAACGCCAGTGACAGCCAACCTTCAGGCTCAGTGCCAGTTCTCCAGACCCACACAAGAACCTGTCTCCAACSTCACACTTATGATTCAAGACACACTTTCTGACACATATCAATGATTTCTCCTCCAAAAAATGTTAAAACAACTTCCAGATAGATTTCTGATTATGTTATTTTTTCATTTAGGTGCGTTTGAAACAACAAGAAGAAATCTTTTGCTCATTCTCTCCTTTTTTCCTCAGGTTGGTTTTCTTGTTATTGGCTTTTTGTTTTTCTGGTCCTCACTTCACACTATAGTGCAGGTTTGTGTCTCAGAGCCAGAGAGAAATTGATACKGAGTCGTGCTGAGAATGCATTGTAGTTACCAAGGAAGTGGTTTCCCAAGCAACAGTAACCACAGGGAATTTGACAGAATTTCTTCCTCTGTGTCTGTATCATGTTTGCTGCTTTGCAGGAGGCAGTGTGTGGGCAGCTTAAGTGATCTCATTGTTAACTTTACTTTTTGAAGCAGATGTCATATTTCTGTATTTGTTAAAGAAAGCTTCAGTTAGAGTTGAGTGCTTGGGTTTGTATCTGTATTGTTTTTTGTTTCTTTGGGGTTTGTTTGTTTGTTTTAATTTATTCTCCTGCTAGCAGATAGATTGTGSATAGGCCAGATAATCCTGCAGCATGTGGGCAGATGCCAGAGGCAAAATTCTCAGCTGTTACACGCTCAGTGATGATATTTACCATTCAGGAAAGCCATGCCAGCACCTTGGTTTGCCCCAGAAAATTGGATGAGACACTTGCCAGCTTGATGATGTCAAAAAGTGTAGGAAATATGCACATGTTCAGAATTAGTGGAAGGCTGTGAACCAAGGCAAAGACAGGGGCAGAAGTCCCAACTCCTCAATGATTGGGCAAAATGAAAGACTGTGTGACAGCTGGGCCTCAGTCAAATAAGATTTTCAATATTTTTTCTTAACTTCAGCAGTGTGTCTTAATACCTACTTCACATGCATAGCAACATCTTAAAAAAGAAAATGTGCTGGTATTTACATGGGCAGAATCCCAGAGGAAGGTGTGTATTTGAAGCAGGAATTACATTACTGCARTACTTTGCATTCATGTTGTGCTAGTTCCCTTAAATGTTTTCTGACAAGTTTCTGCTTTGTCTAGGATAAAAAGACTGGGTTTAACTGTCTTAAAATATCAAATTTTTAACTCTCTTWTCTTCTGGATTGCAGATAACAATGAATAAGGCAATGTTTGAGCTACGAAAGCTTTTGAAGTGTATGAAGAAACCATGAAGTACATTATGAAAACACTGAGGACCATGGATCTGAGCCAGTTCTTTGTATACCCAGCTCTAATGAACCTACTGTTTACCCATAATTGCAAGGCTCCAAGCAGAGACAGTGGAGTGAATGAGCAAGGAGATTATTACTGTTGGCTCTGGATCTGTATCAGCCTCACCAGGTACAAGATGGCTCATAAAACCTTTTATTCTGTTCCATCATTAATATTTTTTTCTACCTTCCTGAACYTCATACAAAGAAACCTTTGACTTTGACTTTGTAACCTGTCTCTCAACCCCTCTTCAAGCTCTTAGCTAAGCATCATGTTCTTTGCAGAGAAAGCAGCCTCTGTCCAAGCAAGCCTCTCATTTTACCAGGAAATATGCACTGGGGACAGACCTGGTCGGGGTCTACATTCAGGTTCAACTTGTGGAAGTATATAAAAATAATTTCAGATTTAGTGGATAAAATGTTTGAGATCTAGTGCTGTTTACTTAAAGGTTTGGGATTTTCCCTCAGTGTGGTGTTGTGTGTGGTATAATACCCCCATGGACTGAGTGTCAAAGGACACCACGGTGCCAAGACCTGGAATGAAGTGTTTCCTCCACAGAAAGTCCAAGGATAGAGGCCTGAGGCTGCTACTGTGATGGGAGTGAATGAAAAGCTCTTAATTCCTGAAGGAGGAGGAGCTCCCCTTTCTCCTCGCCTCCTGGAATGGCAATAGTWCCTTCATTCCATGACATGTCAGCTGTTAGGCAGAGTCTAATGTCTGTAGCAATGAGAGGAAGTTAAAGGAACCAAGAAGCTCTGGCTTTGCAGCTAGAAAAGTTTCCTATGAGATAAATGAGACTTGTAGCTGTGTTTCAGGACTTTTTTTCTTCCAGATGTGAATATATACCTATGGATAAAAAAGTTTTGTGAGAGGCTGGATGTGAATGTTGAATCAAAATTGAAAATTCAGAGAGCTTTTAAACCTGGCAGTCAACAATTATTTACCCAACTAACCTGCCTGTTGAATCTCCAAGCCATCTACTACCTCACCTTCTCTTCTTGTCTCTATTCCTCTATACACYACTCCTTTTCCTCTTTGTGTGATATGATTTATCACAGGCTCTTCCTATTCTAATCTATCAATAGACAAGTTGTCTCTCCCTTTTCTTTATTCAACATCATTTGCATCCCTTTAACCCCAGAAATTATGGTCTACATTCCTTACTCTTCATTGTCCCTTTTTCCCTCACTCTAGCACTCTTGCTACRAATCTACTTGAGGCCTTTATTCTATGTCTCTTTTCCTTCACTTCCATCAGCCTGATCTACAATCAAATTTATTCTTCCTGATTATAACCATTTATGTTTTCATGGAAATAGCACTCAGCTGATGGGATCTAGACTGGTCACCCTGAATGCTGCTGTTGARCTGTGTTTTTATGAGCTGTCCAATGCAGTGCCAAGCCCTGCTCATCTGAGTGCATGATGGGAACAGGTGGTCCAGGCACACACAGCAGTGGGAAGCCTTTAACTAGGAATTAACAAATGGACATTGGCTGGAGGACAAAAACCCAGCCAGAAGGGTAGAATCAATTTTTACCCCCCTTCTTTTTCAAAGTCTTCCCTTCCCCTTAAACATTAGCATATTTTGTGTTTGATATATTACAGAATACGGAATTTGTTCCTGTTTTGCTTAGAGTAGGGAAACTTCTGTCTCCTGGGAACAAAAAAATGTAAACATTAATGCAGAATCAAATATGGTGCTAAAATGCCACACATTCAAGTGCCACCCTGCAGTSAAAGACTGACAGATTTGCCTTAAAGTAATTTGTGTTTTCTTTTTTGCTTTTGTTATTTAATGGAACTTTATTTATATAATTGGCCCATAATTACTGCTTGATTTCTATCTAGAAGATTCTTTGATTAAAAATTAAAAACAAAGCCCAGTAACAAAACAAAACCACCCTGAAGTACTCGATGTTTTTTGTTCAGGACTCACATCAGAGTGGTAAGAGGCCTTTTTAATACAATTTGTAGGATATCTGGTCATTCCAAAATTATGTGTTACATTGCCAGTTGCAACAAGGCAAACAATAGTCCCATTTCAGTGCTCAAACATATACTTTGTGTTAATTTTCAAGGTAATGAATCTCAGCATCTCCTTGTGGGGTCAGGTTGAAAATACAAGGGAGACTTCCAGAAGAGGGCAGCTACAGAGATGCTTGGGGACCCTCATCAAAATGTAGGTCAGTGAAAACAACATCCAGGCAGAAAGTCTTTCTATGTAAGGTATGCAAAACACATCTGAGTGCTCTATAAGCACCCTGAAATGTTTTAGCTGGGTGATACCTCTTGAAATTGGGAATTCAGATATTCACTTCCTGGGGAGCCTCTTTCAGAAAGTGGCAGTAACTTGAAATCCTGTAATTCTGGGTTAACACACCTGCAGAAATGTTTTGCAGTGACAGGCATTAAGCACAAGATTGTCTCTGGGGGGACAGGACAGAAGTTAATTATTTGACTGGATTCTGCAGATTCATATCAACTATTTCCTTATTTTTGAAAAACATTCCACTCTATTCACCTGTTCCACCCTATTGGATTGTAACAGTAATACTGTTTGCTGAAWGCCATTATTTCAGAAAAGCCTAAATTCCACCAGCCCACTCTTCAATGTTTCCTCCTCGCTAGTTGGAAACATCACCTTTCATCCAGCCCATGAAGCCAAATTTGCTTTTAAATTATGAGATTCTGAAAGGATGATGCTGAAAAAGTCTTTGCACATTAAAAACTCTTGCTTGTTGGGCAGCAACAAGCATTCCACTTGGGCTTGTTGAAGCCCCAGTGGAATACTAAAGCTCTAAGAATTCAGATCTAATCTATAATGTATATATACCTTCATTAGCTGATAACCAGACTTAGGACCTTCAAACACAAATATCTCAGCAGCTAACATCTCTTCATGTTTTCTGTGAAGACTTGTCCAAAATGTGCCCATCTTTTTCTCAGATCTTTTGGGAAGCATGCCATTACAATATTTTCATAAGATGTAAATAYTTTTTGTTTACTTATTTCCCTCTTGTTTTGCATAAGCCAAGAAGATTACGAGTATTGCTCTTTCAAGATGTACAAATCCTTCACTCAGGTCTGCAGGGTACATGGTATCCTTGAAACTCACGGAAAACAGTACAGGTCTGAAAAACCTATTTTGCCCACTGTGGTGATGCGTTAGAGGTATTGGAAAAGCAGAATTTCTACTGACCTGGGAAAACAGGAAAATCCTCTGTATGTTTCTCATTGTTTAATGAGCCACATTTATTGTTAAGGTTARGGGGAAATTACAGATTTTTTTTACCCAGGCACTAAGGGTAAATTATTGTTTGCCAAATCATTTCCCAGGTCCTTTTCTTCCAAAGGTAGAACCACTTAATTATTCAAATTGACCGATTTTCCCAGCAAAACCTTTGTTTCACTCAGTGCTTTAGCTCACCTGTTGTTCTGCAGAGTCACAGCCTAATTTTAAAAWAATGCCATTTCTAAATCTAAAGGAAGACTCAAAATCACAATCATTTTCCTTCTTTCACTTCCCAATCTTCTCTTGATTCTGTTACACTAAAAAGAAATCTTTAATATGAAAGTGAGAATGAGTACCTAGGAGGGATGGCTCTGCTTTCAAGCAGTGCTAAGTCATGTGCTTTAGATGTTTTTAGCTTGTTAATTCCACGTGGGGCTTTTTGTGACAGATTAATTCACTTTAAGGCACATTCATTCAAGAACTGTTCAAACAATAATTTATGAATGAAGCTTTTATCTTGAGGATTTAAGAAATAATACCAATACCTTCTGGCATCAGCAACTGCTTTTGTGCATAATTTCTCAGAAAGATTATTCTTGAAGTTTAAATGATGAATTTATCTTTATTCATTMATTTATCTTTAGTCATGTGGCATCAAAATTTTACAGAAATATTCTCACTGGAAAGTTTCTAGAAAGTGACCATCTACTTAGTTCACACTGACTGATAAGCACATTCATGTATTTTGGTTTTCATTGAATATATTTTCTAGAACATTGGCCTTGATTTTATCATTTATACTAACTCAGAATTGTCTGCATTACATTTCATATTTAGGTTATTTAGTGCTCCTCACAATAATGAAGATATAGTGCCTTCCAGAACAAGCCCTTATGATTGTCCATGTTTTAAAATGGTATAAAGTGACAAATATGGAAACACATTTAATTAGAAGTCATTTCATTAAWTAAAGCAATATACACCATTTCCAGGAATAATTGTTTGCAGTTAGTCTTCAAATAATTAGACACCTTCTTCATAGACTTCCATTTCTTTCATTGTGGTTTGGTAACACTTTTCTCCCTCAGAGAAAGCACATAATCTGGTTTTGAGATATTCAGTACTTACTGAGATACCATGAATTTTCACTGGCTGAGATGGAGGTTTATTTCTTTATAACAGAAATTCACCAAGTTGCTGTAAGTAACTCTTAAATTCAGGCACCAGTTGAGACTCTTTGTATAAATCATGCAAGATAAAACTGAATTTAATGAAACTGAATTCACCTGAGTCTATCTGACCAGTCTAACAACTTTTGCACTTGACAAGAGAAGTTAAGATAGAAAATTAAGTGGRCATATTAGACAAGAGGACGCTGTCCCAACCATTATTTCACCCTTGTCCAAAACCTTCAAGGCAGACCAGACCATTGACAAGAATTTCCTGGATTATCTTTGATTTGCTGCTGATATTATTGCTGTGACTAAAACCTCATAAGGAGTTTTTGGCAKTTACTAAAATATTTACCTGAAAAATCAGGAGGATCTGAAGAGCACTAAGATGTCAGTGAAACTGATCATAAAAGAAAAAATGACTCAAGTGAACCCAAAGTTAGAACATATTGTAGAGAAAAACTATATCTTATTTAAATCTAAAGGGAAAAAAATTGATTTGGAGAGAGGGAAATACAGGACTAGTTTATTTAAATGGAGTAACGTTTATCCTGTTTATGATTGTACTTTGCACTGGGAGATTTATTTTACTCTGAGCTATTTTATTACACCAATAAAAGGATACTGTTGCCAAGAAGTGCGATTCTCATGATAAGTAATCTATAAATCATGATAGATAATACAAAAAAAAACTTATTTTCTGAAGCTGAGTAACCCTACATTTAAATACAGTATGGAACTGTATTTGCAGASTAAAAAGTCTGGATAATAGAGTACAAAGTACATATGGCAATTATGAATRTTCTCATTTACAAGCAAATACCTGATCAAAAACATTCATAACATTTTCAAATCATGGTATTTTTTTACTCTGTGGAAGTGAAGATGGTGTGAAAGGACTAAAGTTGCTGTGGACACGAGTACAGTGCATTTTTTGAGGGGAGGGGAGTCTCTTCTCTGAGCCCTATGAACTTCCCACCACCTTTCTCCTCTCTCATCACTGCCTGATTGCCACAGATCCAGTTTTAGTCTCCTGGGGTGTTTTAGCTTTAAGATTTTTGTCAGAGATTGTGGCCATAACAGCTGATGAGCTGCACGTGCATGTACAGCAATGTCCTTTTCTGTGTGAAGCTTTGTCTTTGTTCTTTTTTGCTTTCTCCCAAATAACTGTCCCTGCCTCAGTTCTAGAATTCTAGATCGAATCTGGCAARCAGAAAGCCCAAGACCTGTGTGCTGTTTGTCAGAAAAAGGCAAATCACCCACAGTTCCTAATGGAAAATAAGTAAAGGCCRCATCTTCAGATGTGTGACAGTGTGATCTCACATCCTGCAGTCAGATCACACCAGTTTACAGTCATTGACATTTATCTGCTCTTYTTCTAATTATTTGTAAATTAGGCCACAGTGACTTGATTAAGGTTTGGGGGTTTTTTTAATAAAGAATTTTTTAAGGCACAGGGATTGAGTTAAAATATTAGMAAAAGACTTAAATTACTATTGACATTTATTTATATTTGACAACAGGAATTAATACAAATTATGTTAATATATGACAACATATCCCTTGAAACTTGTGAATTACTTGGTATGAAATTCCATTTTTGTAACTGCTTTTATATATTGACTTTAAAATCATGGGAAATCTTTGTCATATAAAGCTCTACTCTTTTTTTAAGTTTGTACTTCTTAATGAGATTACTCTTCATGGTTTTTGAAATGTTTTGTCATAAAGTGGTCATTTAATTCTTGTATTTTAATTGTAACAGGCCATGATTGCTGCTGATTAATAATATGTTATCCTCTTACAAGCAAATTTAATCACAGGGGCTCTATTTCCCTCTAATCTTTATTAGTACAGTGGAGAGAAAATTCTGCCACATACATTATTTGGCAAACAACTGAGTATTTTCAAAGACAATTCCTGAAAATCAGAAAAACAAAATTTTGTTAAGTGGAGAGTATCTTGCAAATAGCTGAATGACTAAAGAAAAATGCCTAGAAGAAGAACATGGCTGTCTTCACTAGGAATTTGACAATTTGGAGTTGTGCTTACATTGTAGAAAAATTAAGGTAGAAATTTACTTGAATAACTTCATCTCTGATTTTATGTCTAGGCATTCTTACCCCCCTAATATTTCAAGTATCCTAGATTGAGGTGGGTGGTAAATATATCAGCTGTCATATCTCACCTGGTCAACGGGACTGCTTGTGTTTGATCCTGAGAAGTGTGAATTTTGCCTTCATGTTTGGAAGAAGGCAAACATTGAAACACAGGTTATATTCCTAAACATTTTAGTTTATAGATTTATGGTTGCAGAAACCCTTTTTTTTTTTTAAGGTTGAGCATTAAAATAAACAATGTGTCAGGGCAGAGCAAATTGATTCCAAACACTGAACCAGAGAAAGGAACAAATTCTAATTGAATTCTAAATTGAAATGAGAAACAATTTCATTTAATAACCAAACATTTGAATTACTTACTAAAAGTCTCATAGATATCTGTACCGAGAAAATCTTATGCCTTCAAAACAAACAGCAGAAAAAGTAAATGCTGTTAATATAAGCAGTGTGTTTTCAAGATAACATGAAAACAGAATATTTAATAGAAATGCAAATACAGTGCTAGTTTCTTTAAGAGATTTATCTTAGGAAACAAATAATTTAATTATAGACACAAAGCTTGCAAAAAAGATTTTTTCCTAGAGGTAAGTAGGAATTTTCTGATTATACATTTTTTCCAATAAGGAAAAGTTTATAAAAAYGGAAACATTCTATTGGAGTACACTTCTTTCTTATTTTTACAAAGAGCCATTTTCCTGTCCTGAGGGTAATCTCTGTTCAGCCAAGAGATGGATTCTGAGCAAAACAAAGAATTTTCTTWCCCAAAGTCTTTGTGTGCCTGTGAAAGGAAAAATATCTTCAAAGTTCCTGCTCTCAATACAGAAGATTGAAAACCACAGTGCAGGCTCCCTACAGTCTAAGTGAGCATCCAAATAGTAACTACAAATGTAGTTTTGGTCTTTTCTTCCTCTTCTGCCCTCTTTCCTTTGTCAGGAAAAGCTTTGAGAGTGCTTTAGTTTGTTGTAATATACAGTGGGAATATTCTGAAATTTCAAATGTCTGTAGCAATACAACTCCTGCCCTGCTTCTTTCTGCRCAGTGCAATCTTCAGCTCTTTGCTTCCCACAGTTCACTCCAAGCAGATCAATAGCAATAATTGGTAATAGTTTTGTTCCTGTAGTGGATTGACCCTGGCTGTGTGTCAGACACCCACCAGAGCCTCTCTGTCACTGCCCTCTGTCACAGCTGCACAGGAAAGGGAAAATACAACAACAAAGACCTTCATCATAAATGCAGGCCACAGGACTAAAACAGATTAGGATGAAACACAAACTAGGAGGGTTTTGAAGTTTTAAAACATTAGAAATGACTCAATAAGTGATAAAAATCAGCATGATCTGGATTTGAAGGACTAATTACCTGAAATAGATCATACACAATTCCTTGCATTCATATTGTTTCACCATCAACCTCTGAGTTTAGTTTCAGTGCAGGCMCTCGCCCATCTCATGTAGTTTTGGGATATGTGGTACTGGGCTGCCTGTCAGTACAGGGGGATTTCAGCCTTGTCTCTCTGACGTGAAATGTAAAATGATATCACAAAAGCAAGTAAGAATGGCAAAGACTGCAAGGCCAGGCACAGGAACCTTSACTCTTGATTGCATTCTAAAATTTGGGTCTTTCCCAGGTTACCCATGTGTGCTCCTGAATGTTTCATGTAGGAGCCAAGTTCCACAGCAAGGGAATTTCATTAGCTGTAGCCTTRTCTTAGAGGGTTCACTGGACACGTAGGAAATTTCTGACAGATTTTTGTAGCTCATTCCCATGGTTATCTGAAAAAATATAGAGTTCTATTGAGTTCTGCCCCCTGGGAAGTGTCTTTTTCATTTGTGGTTTTAAATTGATGTTTTATTAAGGAATTAAAWGCAGTGCTTCCATTTCTGCAGTTTCACACAGACCTTCCCACAAGTTTCAACATGAAACAACAGGGGTTTGGTCAATCCTATGCAACAATTCAAAAGCATGTAGTCAAGCATGCTGCCTTTCAYTTATTTCTAGCCATTCTATCGCTGAGTACAGAAGCAAAAAATTTGCTAAAGTACCATAAAAATTTGTACACACAGAACCTTCACTAAAACTATAATAGTATATTAATTTTATCTTAAAATAATTGGATGCAGGCAACCCATTATATTTACCCAAATATGTTTGACCTATGAACTGAAATTACTGACAGCAGTAATGGCTCTGATTAATGTTCATTAGCACTAAATGTGATGAAGGAGCAGCACAGCTAATGGCTGTGCTAGTGCTCAGAACCAAAAGTGTCAGGAATCTTGGCTTCCATGAGGACTCCAAAGAGTTTCCTCTCACAGCCAAAGRCTTTCCTGCTTTCTCTTGCATGAGTTTTGTCCCACTTATTCTGGTTGTGGAATATCTTCTCTACCTCAGCTTGTCTTTCTTAATTTTCTTTATTATTTACCTATGGGCTCTGTTTCTCAGGCTTATTGACTGCTTTGTRGAATCACTCTTCAGGTCATGGTGTGCTGAGCTCACCAGTTTTCTTTTCTTCATAGTATTTCATTMTATTCTCTTTGGTGGCTTATGTGTTTTGTGTCTTCCCTCCTTTCCAGATCACAGCCCTTCCCTCTCCATCACCACATYTCACTGCTGGTTCCTTCCCTGTTTTCTCAGAGCAGCAACTTTGATTCCTTTGGGCCTGTCTTGGACTGTGTTTTGTGCATGGGCTGCACAATGAGCATCTGGCCTTGTTTCCTTCAGTACATGGCTGCACTGGAATTTCAGACCAAAATAGAAACAGGACTCAGTGCAAACTCRGAGCAAGCGAGGGCACAGGAGTCGGTCAGCACTTGGCACTCGGGGAGATGGGGCCTGCCTGGGGAGCGTGAATCACTGAGAATTAACTGCTGTGCAGCACCTAGGGTGTCAGGGAGAGGAGAAAAATTCCTTACTCCTTAAAAATGAGAGATGAACTAGATCTGATTGGGTTGAATTATTGTTTGAAYGTAGTTTGCTTGCTTCTGATTCAAATTCATCGATAAATTCATCATATTGAAGATCTCTGCCAGAAAATATGAACAGTGAACACATTGCTGAGAGAACTACAATGAATGAATGGCAAACCCAAGTACATTTCAAAGCTTCATTTTGTATTGAAAGATATTAATTTTAAAACTTTGAACCTCAACAGGASTCAACTTATTTGTCATTCTTTTTAAGCTGTGTTCTCTGTTTCAGAGTCTGTGAGGTGCTTAGAGCAAGGTCATCAGAGCTGAGGCTGAGATTGTAAAAAAAGTTTGTTCCATTTTTTTTAACTTTGTTTAATGTTGAAAATATTTTGCTCTATACTTTTCTTAAAGAAACATTATACTGTATGATTACTTGGGTATCACTAGGGGGAAGCCATTTCAAACTTTATCATGGAAGAAATGTACATGACAGAATAGTTAGCTTAAGCCTTTCTAAACTCAGAGTTTGATTTCTGACTGAATTCTGATTATTTTGTGATTCCTTACCTGAAGGCTATTGCTTTCCTTGGTAATTTTTATTTTTATATTAAAAAATTGTCCTCAGTTTCYTTCTCCCACTACTCAGTTAACCCTGCAGCAAATTGTTCTCCTTGCCATAGATGCACAGTGAAAACCCATCTTCCCAGTTCTCCAGAGACTGTAAAATGTTTAAAAGGCTTAATTAATTTTAAAAAATCTCCTGAAACTATAAATATAGTTCAAAGTATGCTAGAATTGATTTTGGAATATTATGAACTGCCGTGAATTGTTACAGTTTTTCAGGTGTCAGTACTATTTTTCTTCAGATGCAGATGAAAACCTCTCTGATGCATTCCTGCTAACTGCAGTATTTTCTAAGATTACTGAACTAGGTTGTGTTAAAAGGCTAAATGCGTGTCTGATTTTTCTTTCTCTAGACCTGCTCCTAAGGTATCTGGCACTTACCTGTGTGGATGCAATTCCACAGCCTTTCCACCAYGGGCCATCCCCAGGGCTGCCCTTTCCTGCCTGCCAGCCACCCCTACACCTGTGCCTGCAGCTCTGGTAATTCTTTCCTTTGGGGTCCTGTGACCTTTTAATTAAGAAGCAAAGTAATCTCTTTTAAAACTCATGTATTTGTTTTAAAAGATTAATCTTTGATTTGATTTGGAAATCAACTGTATGAATAGTAGAAAGAATTTTTCCTGTATGTAAGCATATCAAAAATGTGTTTTGATAAAGTAGTTTACAGGCGTGGTTGAGTCACTGGAGGGATTGGCATCCCCTGATAGGAACTGGGTCTGACCTAATTTCTGAAGCTGTCTGTCTCTCAGCCTACTCACTGCCTTGAGCAGCAAACCCTCCTGAAGGAGGTTCAGTGATTTCCTACTTCTGTGTTCCAGGATGTGGGCCTTCCTGTTTCCAAAGATCCAGAAATGTAACCAAGGCATTTTCTGGCASCTACACCTACACAGAGTGACTCTGTGAGGTGCATCACCCTCACCCTGCCCGTGTGATACAGCAAATCTGCCTTTACCKGGAAATAAAAGACTTTGTGCTGTCAGTAAGGGAGAACTTCTGTTGACCATGGTAGGGGACTTGGAGCTAGATGACCTTGAAGGTCTCTTCAACCCAAACTCTTCTGAGATCCCATGATTGTCTGTTGGGCCACACTTTATGAGTGGGATGCAATCTGCGACAGGACATGGCCACAAGCCAGCCCTGGCGTTGTCCCACCCATCCCTGGCACAGTCCCACCCATCCCTGGCAGTGTCCCACCCATCCCTGTCACTGTCCCACCCATCCCTGGTGCTGTCCCACCCATCCCTGGTGCTGTCCCACCCATCCCTGGCACTGTCCCACCCATCCCTGGCACTGTCCCACCCAGCCCTGAGGCTGTCCCTTCCATCCCTGGCACTGTCCCACCCAGCCCTGGCACTGTCCCACCCATCCCTGGAGTCCTTTCCCTCAGTTCTGAACTGTTTCTAGCCTCAGCAAGAGGCTAGAACCAGGATCTCTTGAATTTGTAACTGTACATAATACTTCTCAGTCTGTGCATGTTTAGTTTTGTGTAACCAAAGTTTTATTTCTTTCTGCTATGAATGACAAAATTAATTCTTGATCTGCTCTTCACTTATATATTCAAGGAACTAATGATACCAGTGTATGATGCTAATCTCAGTCTTACAGCTCCCACTCCCCACAGATGTTTAGGAGCTTCTTTCACTGGCAGTAGCTGATAGATTATAATATTTTATAATATTGAATCCACTGTTGCAATAAAGATCTCATTTGAAGCAGTAATAGCAGACTATTATTTTAAACAGCCTTAATCTTCCTAGCTGTAACAAATCATTGAGAATTATTCAGTGTAAARTATGTAGGTGAGATGTTAATAGAGAACCTGTTAGCCCAAAATGCTTTTTTAATCAAGAATTTGAAATTCAGACTAGAGTAGAATTTGATACTATAATAACACCTTTCATACTGAAGGCATTCTAAGGCAATTTCTGTAATGAGCTAGATAGTGTGGGTGCTCTGACTGTGTGAGGAATACAAATATCAATAGCCACAATTTGTTCAACATAACCTTTCTTACACAGAAGTTAGAGTATGRAAATATGAGGCATTAAATACCCAAGTTATTTTTCTGCATTTTCAGCAGTCATTTTGAGGGCTTCACATCCCCCAGTACCTCAAGCCTCAAAACCAGCCCACACACATTCAACTTAACTGTAAACAAGGTAAGGAAACAAGCAGTGGCATAGCTAAAATCCAAAACATACCAAAACAGGGGAAAACCAAAAGGAGAGAGTGCATAAAATGTTTCCAGGGTGTCATTACTTCCAAGTTAGTGAGTGGATTGTAGCCAAAAACTGTCAGAAAGTGGAAAAAAATGTTCTTATTTTAAGAAAAGGAGAAAGAAAATATTATTTATTCTAGTATATGGAAATAAGTATGGTAAAGATGAATTATACCAGGGAATAAGAGAGAAAAACAATAAATTCTTCCCAGTTTAACGGCTTATGCACTGGAATTCTTTGTGTATTAGCACCTTGTAGCAACTCTCTGGCAAAGAAGTCTCTAAACTTCTGATGGATGCATTGTTAGAAGATACCCTCATTGCTCAGGTGCRTGTCTGTAGGGCAAAGAGCAATATCTTTATACACTGAACAAATCTGCATTAGCTTCACTAAGCAAGAATAATTAGAGTATCTAAAGTAAGAAAAGTCTGTTAAATACAAAGTGGAAAGCTAAAGAATATGTGATTTCATTCTGATTGAAAAGCTGAAGTCAGTTTCAAAAAGCAGTTTTAATTAAAAAAATATTCAGAAGATCTGGTATTATTTGATAATAGAGACAGGAATATGAAAATGTTTTAAATTTTTTACTTGTAAGGAAGTAGCAATAAAATCTTTGGCCAGTAGAACAAAGATTTTTCTATTCTAAAGATCAAATATTTCATTCTTACTTTGTGACAAATGCCAGTAACTTAACCATGGATTTGGGCATACCAGTTCTTTGGCTAAAATGGGATAAACCAGGCTGACTTTCAAACAGAAATATGAGGAATAGTTACAGAGGTACAACTTTTCTGTACAAGATGGTGGAAAACTGTTTCCTGTTTTGACAAATACTTCTGTCATCAGTTCAAGCAAAAATCTGGAGCAATTCATCTTTAGTTGGAAGACCAGATACAAAATTTCTTTGTTTCCAAATCTACTAAATGTTCATGTTGAATTCCTTCCTGATTTTGCAGGGAAAGTGTCACAAGTTTCAGTCAACTGATGCGGATGAGGTGTTCAGTGTCACAGTGAACTTCTCACTGACAGACCCAGAAATTCAGATGTTTCTTTTGTGGCAGTTTTGTCAAGCAAAACATTTCCCTTTGGATCAAATTTCTTTGAATGTTTGGCTTTGATGACAATCAATCTTTGTTCATAACAGATCCGAAAGGCATTTTTGTGCATTTGTACAATTTAAATGTCTCCTATTCTGTTAGCTAGCTCACTTGAAGAAGTGACTAATGTGTACCTTAGCATGCTCTGCAGTTCTGCTCTCCAGATGARCGAGGTGAAAAGGATAATATTTTAGATTTATAAGTTTTAAAGAAGAAAGTGTCCTGTGGGAGTTATTTTCCAGCCTGCAGATTTTTGTAACAGGCAAACCAATGGAAGCTTCAAGTCTTCTTAGAGAATATTGCTTCCTTGCATATCAAAATATTGTRTATGGCAGAGACCAGCATACTACAGTGAAACAGCTGGAGGCAAAAGGAGATCTGCTCTTTGAGTAAAAAGATGAAAAATTAATGTTGCATTCATTATTTGGTGTTAATTCCTGCTTGCTTAACACCACTTTGGATGGAATAGAACCCCCTTTGTTCATTATCTCCATGAAATGCCTTGYTACACTCTTGAAAGTTCTGAAATACTTTCAGTGGAGCATGAGCAAGGAAAAATTGTATTCCCTAAGCAAAACCCTTTGCTRCTAAACATTCATGTTTTCCACTTTTAATTTTATAACTTCATAAAATTTATGGCATTTTTTTCTGCATGTTTTTGAAGTTACGTACCTGTACTTATACTGTTCTGATTGCCTTTTGTGGTTGCAGTAATTTGTAACATATTTGAGCAGGCTGTCTGACTTAAAACTCATCCTATAAGCACACGCTCTTTAAAATATTTAGKTTTTTCCAATTGATTTTGCTTGGTTTTATTAATAATTTTTCCAAATGCACATGTATGAATGTATTTATGTGTTAAGGGACAGAGGAATGATAAGCTGTGATTCATCTCTGAGAATGGCATTTTGGTGTTCACTAAATATATCAAAAGCTGCCATGCTCAATATGAAATAATTTCCTCAGTATTTACCTATTATATAAGTAGTTCTTAAACATGCAGTACATTACTGCCTGCCTTATTTGCATTTGTCATGTTCCAGGGCTATTCCCTTATCAACATAAACCCCTCTGCAGYTGCACTGCTTGCAATAAATTACTTCTGCTTTTTCTTTTGTTCTCAAGGTTGTCCTAATCTCTCAAGAACACTTAAGGACAGTAAGGCTGTGAAGAAACAGAGACTGACAACTGAAGTTCCATTACAGCCTAGTGAGTTCATGATTTTAACRCTGAAGAGTATAGAAAAGATATGGAGATACTGCACTATCATTCAGGAAACTCTTGTTATCACTGCACTCTCAGCTGTGAACAAAGCAGTGCAAAATGGTGACACAGAAAATTTTAGTAATTTCAAGGCAATCACRTGTCTGGTTTTCAAGAATAATTCTTTTATTTGAAAATTGTTGGGCTGGGGGAGAGGCAAAGATCGATATGCAATTTATCTGATCAGATTATAAACATTTAAAGATGCCTGTTCTTCAGTTAGGAAAGGGATTGGGTGTGACTGGTTCACAATTATTAATCTGGCATTTAGATGTCTGAGTTAAGCCACATCAGGCCCTCACTGTGTGTCTAACTAATCATTTCTGAGCTCAAAATTTAGGCTCCTAACCCAGTAAACAGAGAAATGTAGCTCAAGCAGCCAAGTACAGAGAACTCAGCCTTTTCTCATCATCTGTGCAGAGGCAAAATGATCAATACTACTTGAAAATGTGTCTATTGCATAAGTATAAATAATTTTAAACCCACAAAATATTTATAATTGATTCAGTATGGAACAAAACTTAGCTAAGGAGACTTTGGRTATGATGGCTACAGGTCAGAATAAATATATTTATCCTTAAAAATACAGGAAATCACATAAGGAAGTAACAGAAGACAATAATTATGTAATATTTTATACTATCAGTATTTAAATTTTTGGAAATAATTTCCAACTTTTGACATATTCCTGCATGTATTTTAGTTTACAATGTCAAAGCTAAATTTCAGATCAGTCATGGCGTTTGTGCGAGAATTATCTGAATGTTACTGATTTTAAAATGTCATGATTTCAGGGATTTTACCAAGTATATCCATCRTATCTTTGGCTCTCAGAATGCTGAGAATTAATTTCAAAAAGATTCATAAAACTTTTGACACTTTCTTCAATTACATTGCTGGCACTACTGACTGATTTATTCCTTCTCATCTCAAAACTGAAATAATATTAAGGGCTGATTTAAATGTTGTCACTGACATAAGCAGTGCTTTTAAGGTACTTTTTAACCAAATAGAGTATTTTTTGTAAACATGGTATTGTGAAATAACTGTTCTCTACTTGCCTGAGAAACACCTCAAAATGTGGTTTGTTCTGCTACACACTTTAATRCAGTATTGCTTAACAATCTATGTCAGGAAGCCAATCTACATCTTGAAGGAAATATTACTTCCTCTGCTTTAAGTCCAACTAAACATTTAGACAATTTTTAATTGAGACAAGGCTGAACAATGTAGCATGAATTGGGAATTAGGAGTAAAAACAAAATTAGTTGCTCTGGCGCAAGCTCTTGGCTTGTTATTAAGTAAGATGATTACTATAATTAGTGGCAGAGAAGATGTACAATTGTTTTTATGAAATGGCCRTGGATGATCTCCAAAAAATTATCGTGCTGTCTGTCTAGCCAAAAAAATATCACAAGAGGACACCTGTGTTCCAGAGAGGAGCAGTTGTAGATCTGTTGTTGCACAAGCTGTCACTGTGCTGTCACAAACTGTACCTGCTGCTGGAATCAGCATGGCGTGGGGAATGGGGAATACTTCTTGTTCCAACTGAACCAAAAGTCAAAGAAGAGAGATGGATAACATTTAAATAAGATCCCTTTTCCTTTAATTATCTTCGTTAACGTTTTGAATTATATTTGTCTTTTTATTCTGTAGGTCAGCCTAGAAATCCATCTCTCCTGGTGGCCTCTGTTATTCCGAGCTCAGGGAATACTACCCATCCTTTCTCCTTCCAATAAATACCCAACAAGCAGTGCCTGATTCTTATATGGAAAATGCCACAGCTCCATAGGAAGCTTGAAAGCACTTCTGTCTTTACCTCTGTATATTTTCTTATCTGGCAATTACATAGGCTTGAACAGCATTTTAAAGGCAGAAAGAGAATGAACCCTGGGTCAGTGTTCCAAAGAGTGAGCTTTAGTCTAAAAGCAAGGGAAAGGAAAATCTCACTCTTCTCTCTTTTTCTGGTCATTTTGAAAAGCAGAACTCTTTCTGGGAATTTTTTGTAAGAGGAAATGAGTCTGCAGTACGCATTAAAACCTTCTGGCACRAGTTCTTTAGAAAGGGAGGCAGAGAAATGCAGGTTAGTCATCTGCAGTGAGGTACATGACACTTAACTCTTTCAGGAATTTATTTGTCATCATTTAGAGAACTTAGAGATTTTTTATCTAGAGAAACTTTATATTGAGCTCCCTCTTCAGTTTATGCTACCTAAAGTCTGTGTAATCCATAGTTTCAAGGTTGTGTCTTTGCATCTGGGAGTTCAAATTCCATGTAATTTATGTATTAGACATTTAAATCCTTTTTCAAGCTGGAATATCTGGTTTGGGGTGATTAAAACATTTTACATGTGCTGTATTTATTTGCTCAGTCAAACAAGACAACTGTGAAGAGACCTGATCTGGTATTTAAATGCAATTTTAAGCAAAATATCTGTAATCTTGATACTGTGGCATACATTAATAGTCCTATGTATATACTTTATCTTCTCTCTGTAACTTCCAGCCATTATTCATCCCATATAGATTGTTTATCTYGCTGTTACAGTTTTGATACCTGTGGTGTGGAAATAATGAGGAAAAGCTTCTAGCAGTAGTGCTACACAAATAGTACTTTGAGACTAGGGAGAGAAATACAGTGCATCCAAATGAAGATTAAAGAGAATTTGTAGAGAAAGAACTACCTGGTTTGGAATGAAATCAGGAACCCCACGGCTAATGAGCTCATCCTTGGGGAAAAAAACGCCATAAGGTAAATTATGAACTCAGCCCCAAATGTACAGGCTATTAAAAGTAGATCATTAATTAAATTTATTTAATGAAATACATATATATATAAAATACTATTCAAYGGGATCTGACATAGTGATTTCAATGATGGTAGCATAACATTTAAATCTAAAACAAATTTTGATGAGAAATTTTGCTGTCCTTCTGAGAAGAAATTCTGTTTCAATAGATGACAGCAGGGTCCTTCTGCTTTTTTTTCTTTAATCAATTTCAAAGGCCAACAGATATTTTATAATGGTGCCTTTCTTTCCTAAAGCAGGCATCTGGTAAGACATTGTATTTCCCAAGCTAAAATCCCCTGCCTTAACAATTGTTCAAGGTGAGCTTAAATAGGGCAGGACACATGCTGTTCTTACAGCTGTATTTGTTCAGGTGCACAGTTCCCAACTGCATGGGGCTGCCCACTCCTGTACTGAGTGCCAGAGGAGAGAAAAAAGGGAAATGGGTAGGGAGGAGAATTTTATTTAAAGGACCTGCTATTGTTAGAACAGTTATAGTATCCAAAAGCATTATGATAGTACCAAACATACAATTTTGTAAAAAATTGGTGTAAAAATCCCAAGTTATATTAGTGGCTGCTCATGGTTTGGTTGRGTGCACTGTTCAGTGAGTAAAAAACAAGCTGGCCAGACCCAGAGTGGTGGCTAAATCCAGTTGGTGACAGGTGACAAATTTTGTCCCTCATGGCTCAGTACTGGGGCTATTAACATCTTTATTAATGATCCTATTTAACATCTTTATTAATGATCCTATTCAACATCTTAATCAATGATCCTATTTAACCTCTTTATCAATGGTCCAGAATAGGAGTTGGATTGCAGCCTCAGGCAGTTTGCAGGGGACACCAAGCTGGGTGTGTAGGTGTCCTGAAGGGCRGGAGGGCTCTGCAGAAGGCCCTGGACAGCCCAGATTGATGGGCTCAGAGCAGTGGTCTGAGGGTCCACAAGCCCCAGTGGCAGGTCTGGGGTCACAGCAGCCTCTGCAGTGCTCCAGGCTGGAGCCCAGCCTTGCACAGGCAACAGAGTGGCAGCAGGA
>JACDOX010000032.1:4551259-4778308 GCA_014549065.1 Cardinalis cardinalis
CTGGGAGGGACCTCAAGTGCTGTGTCCAGTTCTGGGCCACTCTTTTCAGGAATGGCACGGAGCTGCTGGAGCAGGTCCAGGGAAGGGCAGCAGATCTGGGAAGGCCTGGAGAGCCCTACAAGGAACAGCTGAGGGGGCTGGGGGTGTTCAGCATGGGCAAAAAGGAATATCAGAGGAGGTTTTATTGTTCTCTACACTTCCCTGAAAGATGGTGGGAAAAAGGTGGTTGTTGGTCTCTTCTCCCAGGAAGTACAAGAGATATAGAGGAAATGGCCTTAAGTGGTGCCAGAGGAAGTTTTCTAATGGGATACTATAGGTTGTTCACTGGAAACTGGAACAGGCTCACACAGCACCAGTCTGCCAGAGGTCACAGAGCATTTGGAGAACCCTCTCAGGTACATGGTGAGGTTATTGGGGTGTCCTGTGCAGGACCAGGAGATGGACTTGATGATCCTTGAGCAGCCCTCTCAGCTCAGGATGTTCCATGATTCTCTACTATGAGGAAATCTTTTTTTCACTGACAGGGCTGTCCAGCACTGGAACGGGAGCCAGAGAAGCCATTGAGTCCCCATCCCTGGAGGTGTTTAGAAGATCTGTAGATGTGGAGCTTAGGGACATGGTTCAGTGCTTGCCTTGGCAGTGCTGGGTTAAGGGTTGGGCTTGATGACCTTTAAGGTCTTTTCCAACCTAAAACACTCTGTGACTCTTTAATAGAGACTGTTCAGATTTGTCTGTGTTTTAAGAAACAGAGGAGTGCCATCCTCTTGCTTCCTAAGGAACTCTATCTTTTCCTCTTGTATTTTTTTAAATTTCTCACAGTCTTTATTAAAGAAAATTAATGTAAATGCAGTGCCTCTAGCAGTATAATTAAAACTTTAAGGCTTGATTAAAGTATGCAGACTGTCAACTGCTACACCATAAGAGATTCTGCCACTGACATGTTATAATATGCAATGCATTCAGGGGAAAATATCCCAAAAGAGGGTTGCTTTCTCCTAAATGAGCATAATTCATGGCAAAATTTAAAGAAGAAAAACATGAAGTGGACTAAAATAAACAAGACACTTCTGTGTGAATCTTAGTAATGTTTGACCAAAAATTGATGCTGCGTTCCCAGGATAAGGCACTGTACATTTATATATAAATAATGAGATGTTATATGAAACATATGTGCTACAGACAGCATTGGAATCTGGACATCTGCCTTGCTTACTAATGAGGCTAAGACACTGGAGTGAGTCATGCTGCCAGGGAATGTGTTCTTGCATTTCTGAGAGAGATTTTAAGATCTGGGTGTTTAATTCAAAAGAGGAGGTTTGTGAGGAAGGGCCAGTAAAAGTGTATGAAACATGGAGTAAGAGGTGAGGAGGCCTTGGTGCTGTACAAAATGATTGTATGTTTTAATACAAATTAGCCTTTCAACAGAGTGTAGCATCAAGGGAGAGTAAAAATAGTTCACTTATAAAAACTCAGGCTAAAAATTGTTCACATAAAATGACAAGAGAATATGATCCTATAACTTAATTCTTTGTAACAGTCCTACTTTTTTTYTCCTATACTTTTTTTTGCTTTTTGTAAGTGACCCTGGAATTTGTCCATTTTTTTAAGAAACCAAATACGCCTTGATTTACTTCAGTTAGCTGTTTTCTCTGTACACAGATTGAAGCTTGAAACATGCTGTTTAGTATTCAATAAGAAACTAAAAGTTACCCTACAACATTTCACTTCTTTGCTTTCTGGATTGTATTTATGCAGCTCAGGTCTGCACCTTGCTTAGGACTAAGATCCACAGAGCATGAGAGTGGCTCTGACATTGGTGTGACACTGCCCTAAGTGAATGTTCTCACTGTCAACCAATTCTTTTGTAATGGCTTTGCACACACCAGTCTGCTACTGGATCTTCTGAATGCTGTTTTTTGCATTTTTTCTGTATTATGCAACACTTGCCCCTGGATCCCTAGAAAGGTTTTAATAACTTATCAGGCAAATAAAAAAGACAAACTTTTTTTTACTACTGCAATAATATGAAAACTCCTTCCTGCTAATAGAGCCTTGATATATAAGGCTCAACTTCCCTTTTTCTTGGGATAGTAATAGAAATATGCAGGTGCACCAGGATCAGCCACTCAGAGCCTTCCTTCAGCAGGATGCTGCCTAATTCCTCTGGCTTTGTGCTGGGCCTTATTAGTTTAAAAGTGAGCTGTTTTCCAGCATGAATCATACCAAGCAGAAATAGCCCTCTGGAATACTTAATCTTTCTCTCACTACACTAATTTTATTTAAAGATATCTCTGGTGATTCAAATTCAACTGTGGTTCAACTTTGAAACTTTTGCCATATGGATTTCCCTGAGTTGTTATGTAATTTCTCATAGGCCGAAGAACCTCAGTTATTAACATTTTTCACTTGAAGCAATTTTTTTAATGAAGTGGGGAAGATAAAGAACCGAAGGAGATTTAGTGMTGTTTATTTTATATTCTTTGAGAGCCACAGGATTATGTGCTAACTTGTAAATGGGCTGTGAGTTTATTTTCCCTCAAGAACAAAAATGTCCCTGGAACACTACAAGGAAAAGGGATTTCAAGACTCARATCTAAATTTAGAACTGTGATTAATTGTCAGCTTCTGTGAGAATCAGTGTTTTATAATGGTTGCTCAAATGAACTGCTTTCTAAACTATCTTTCCATTTTGAAAATGTTTTTCTCATTTAAGCTTTTGGAGACATAATGATCTTGGCAGAACTGGAACATTGTCTTTGCCCTGTTCTAGGATGAGGATGGTACCAAAAAGTGTTGCTAATATGACCTGTGACTAAACAAAGCACTGTAATAAATGAAAGAAAGAACAAGTTTCAAATTTTAATAGACGTCACAAATATGTTCAGGCTTAAACACCTTTGTCTGTTTCATGGAACTTGTCACAGATGGAACTTTAAATCTAAACTACCCCTTGTAGAGGAAGGATAAAAGAAAGTTTTCAGCGTTTGAACTTGAAAGAAATTTGTAGATAATATCTGTTAWGGGTTTCTGGTTATCCATTCCAGTTTATTTCATTCACTATGATCTAGCAAGGGAGAAAATAGAAGTACAAGACGCAGATCAAAAAATGCAAATATTTTTTAAAATAGTCAATTTCATAGAAAAGAACTRAAACCACTTTTTCCTTTTTAGTCACAGAGGTGATCAAATTAATGAAAAAATTTCAAGTCCTTTTAAGTAGCTCTGAAAGCAATTGTATATAAAAACTTCTGGTACTCGAAGTAGCTGAATTAATACATTTTAATTAACTTAAGATAATACCTGAATAATTTTGCTGTGTTGTACAAATAGGATTGCCAGATAATTTTARATTGGTACACACACATTCTGAAGAATGAAGTGAAGTAAGAATTTGTCACCTTCATGATTTTTGAGGAATTTTACGTAGGAGCTCAGTTATGAAATTTTTGTATTACCATTCTTTTTATTTCTCCTCAGCTGTTTTTTTTTTCCTRAGTTGAAATGTATTGATCTAGTTACTCTGCTGTTTTGCAAACATTTAAAGCCAGCATTGTCCCTGAAAGGTTAATCCCAGTATCCTTCCATTCATTTAATCCCTGTCCCCATGCTTCTTTCTCACTTGTTCTGGCACAAGTGCTTGCATGACCATATGGTGCATCTGATGGTGGTGCTGATCTAATGAATTACTATTGTTTTTAACCAGATTTGGTCCAAACCACAGTAGTTTCCAATTCATTTACTGTTCAGCTGTATAATCTCCTGTATAGTTACTTGTCAGCCTGGTCCTCACACTTCTGKTTTTTCTGTAAAATATTTTTCATTWGGGTGACTGGAATTTATAAACATGTCTTAGTAGTGCTAAACATGCATRTTGTTTTGCCATCAGCTCTTTTATTTATTTCACTAAAGTTCAGAACTTTTCATTTTGTTAAAATGAAAAAAGCTGACATTTTATTGGCTGAAACCCTGCACTGCACTAAACACTTGTGCTGAGTTGACAGAAGGGATGAGTCTTTTAAAGAATATCAGTCCTTACTCTGACTTGTATGATATTGGGTATGCAGAGAGGCATCTTTCATTATTCTAAATCACAAATCCCTCCAGTATTTCTTGACAAAGAAATAGAGTGCAGAGCTACTACTATGGGTTAGTGTGGTAAATGGAATCCCAGAATAGGATGCTATTAAGAATACTGGTGACAGTCATTCAGGTTCTCAAAACAAACTATAGCTTTGAGATTTAGGCAAGAAATCAGGAATAAGGTCTGGTAGGGTCAGTATATATCTAGGAAGATKGAGTGAGTCATATTGTCTCCAGTGTTTAAATATGACTTCCTTATTTTCCATCTGGCATGTTGGGGGGATGAGGGGGTGGGAGCCTGTGTGCATTCTTTAACATGCCCAAGTTAAGCTTGGTGGATTCAAAGATTCCCTGTGACAAAAAGAGAAGCATGTTGGGAGAAGAAATGGAGGGGAAYGTCCTTTCAGACAGTGAAGAAACAGAAATCGTTTCCTTCTATGTTCTTCCACCACACTGTAAGAATGGGCTTGATTAATAGGGTAAGAAAGAGTGTTTCCAGGTGGTTAAAATTTTCCTCATTGAGGTTTAGATGATGGTAATTTATCAGAGGATTCAGGCTGGTTTTTAGTTATTCTATGAACTTTTTTTTCTTCCAAAACAAAGGAAGAATGTTTGAAGAAGGAGAGGAGAGAAAGAGTGGGTAAAGAGAAAGTAGACACAGATTACTCAAGAGGAAAGACTAAGAGGCAGGAGAGCCTCACTGGAAGAAACAGACATGTATCAGTGGCTGTAGGTGCTTTTGCTCAAATGCAGTCTTTTAAGACACAAGGGACAGAGATTTAAAAAAAAAAGTAAATGCAGAAAGGAAATTGAGTTGAAGATACGGATTTTTAAAAAGTGTACGTGAATCATGGGATTTTATCAGCCACTAAAATTTAGAGTAGTTGAATTTTCTGATATCCTTTGACTACCCAGTCCTGGAGAACTTTACTATAATAACCTTTAATTATGTTTTTATTTATAACTTTCACATAGACTTAATGTCACTTATTTTAATACTGTTATCCAAGACTTTTATCAGCACAACAAAACGTAACATTTTTGTTCTTTTTTTTGAACTATAATATCAAGACGTCATTATTTGGGATTAAATATCCACTGCATGTTCTGGAGGTCACAATTTTTCCTTTTCTTTCTCTCAGRGAAYTTTCTCCTATTTGTTGCACAAGAGATGATAACAACAGGTGCTTAAGAGAACAAAAAAGGGGGATGGAGGAAGAGGAAGGGTGCAGCTCTCTTAGCCGAGSTGTTTTCTCTTGGGAAGGGCAGAGATASTGAGAGCTTTGGGCTGGGGCTGAGGGGCTGGGCTGCGCTCGGGGCTGGAGTGGAGGCAGGTGGGATTGGTGCCCAGTGCTGCCCAGAGGATTTGCTGCCACTGCAGAGCTTTTGTCCTCCTGATGCTTCTCCTGCTGTGGGTGAGCCTTTGCTTGTAAGAGCAGCTGTTGGACCTTATCAACCCCTGACCTCACTGGAAAAGGGCCCTCACCATCCACTGGGGTGCCCCAGAGCCCTAAGAGAGGTTCCCACCTTTCCTGGCAGACACCTKCTTTTCAAACCATCACAGCCTGGTGTGTCTTTGAGAATTTATTCTCACAGGATTGCTTATGTGAAAGCCCGCAGTGGAAATAAACTTCCCTATTTACCGAGGTCCAAATAGAGCCAACAAGATTCCTTTTTTTTAAAAAAAAAGAGGATCTGGTTTCCTTTTCAGTTTGCTTGGATAGCTGCTTTCAGGACCTTATCTTTTAACTGCTGAGATATGAACAGATTAGATCCAGTAGCTACAGCAGAGAGAGATTATAAACTACCACAGTTACTGACACACTTGGTGATTTAGAATCTCTTGACCTTCAAGTGTATTGGAAAGCCCATCTGCTTGGACAGGCTTCTGCCTGACAGGGGGCCACCTTTGTCTAATTTCAGTGCCATYCCTTTTGTCATGTTAACTAAAATAAATTTCATATGCATGCACATAGTGCTGTTCAGTGGGTAACACTGTTTTCCTCAAGTCCTGTCCCCAAAAACCTCMTGTAACTTTGAATGTAATGTATGCCTGTCTCTGCTACTGACWGGAGACCCATGTAGCTAAAACTGTCTTCCTAAATGCAGGCTAAGGGAGAAATTCTGACAATTACGCCGTCATTTCACTCTTTTAATAGCTTTACTATTGGCTGTTCCAATGCATTAATTTAGAATGAAGTTAAACTGAATTAGTCATATCTATAAAAGCTCTTCAGGGTTGCACTTGTTATACTAAACTGAAGGATTTCCAGCTGGTGTGGCAGTTTGTGAGGCTTTTTTGGCAGAAATGTYGTGTAATTTACCGATGGGTACAAAATAACAGTTCCTTCCAATTTGTTTTACAGGTTTTACTACATCAGYGGTAAGTGCAGTTGCTCGAGGAGGTTGGGAAAGATGCTGCTGAGACATTTCGTACCAAACACCATGTTCAGTACCTTGCTGTACCCACCTGACATGGAAAATKGAATGGTCCTCAAAGAGCCTTTTGTGTGATGTTTCTTCCCATACATTTTGGWAAACGGTTAAAGATAATAAACCCCTAGTGATGTGAGTGATTTCTTAAAAAAGAATGTTTTAATTMTTAGAGTTGCATATATAAAACAGCAAACCCAGGAATCCATGTCTGTACCTTGGATGGTGAATGAGTTACGAGTCTGAATCATCACCCTTTAAACTGAATGCATAGATTGAGTCTTTTCATTCAGCCTGGTCAATGAATGAGTTCTGCAGTGATGAAAGCAATAGAAGAGTGATCTTGGGCATTGTAGGATCTCAGGCCAGGCTTGACTCTTGAAATGAAAATCCTTGGATTCATTCTGCTCAAGAACATGATGTAGCCCAGTGTTGTGTTAAGGACATCAGAAGTCACTGGTTTTTGATAAAGGACAGAACCTTGCACAGACTCAGAATAGAAGGTATTCATTCCTCACATATTATGAAGAAGAACATTTAAAAGTCAGTGATTATTTTCCTCAACCAAATTTTTCACTTATTCAAAACTGGAAAATTTAAGTTGTTKCCTCCAAAACATTTCTGACAATCAACTAAAAAATAGCAAAATTGTCTATTTAAAAAGATTTCTCCTTTAAAATATGCTCAAAAAAATTAAATTAAGTAGTTTGCCATTCTAAATCTAAATTTATAAAGCTAAATTTAGCTATCTTCACTTAATAAAAATGGGTATCTAAAGTCAGTGGGGCCTAGGGACTGARATGTAATGTGTCCTAATGGGAAGCCTAATAAAAAATTGCATGTAAATTTGCTCTAGAGATCAAGTGAACCCTCCTCACTACAAAATGCAATCTCTCTGCCTTTGGATCCTTAGCAAGAGGTTTGCCACCCTCTCTTTTCTTTATGTGTGGTAAAACCTTGGTTATTATACTGACTGGATTAGATGTTTAATAGTATCAAATTATCAAATACAATTTGAAATATATCAAAGGCATGTATTCTTTTATAGTCTAGTAAAAAGTCTTAAAGTAACTGCAAAGAAGTCTTGATTTCCTGGATTTCCAGGTACTTAAATCATAATTCCTATTTAGTTATAGATATTTAATRCATCATATATTTATCTTTAATTTTTCTTCTTTAATAATTGCAATGGATTTTCACAGAAAATAGCCCACAGATTGTAAATTTGTTCAGTTCTTGGCATTTGGCTTTATTTTTTTTTCTAAGAAATGTTGGCATTTTCCAGGGTACTTGATCAAAAAACTCCCCTCTTCTCTTTTCCAGAGTTTCAAATATTTCAAGCAGTCAATGAAAGATAAGAACTTGAGATGCCACATGCATTTCTGGCTTACGTGAAATGAAAATTTTCCACTTGAAGTAGAGCTCAGAAGAGAGAACTGCCAAGATTATTCCTATTCTTCCTTAGTGTCTGATGAAATTGTCCATTCTAGATTTTTTTCCCTGAATTTACTTCAAGGAAGCCTTCCAGAGTTGGAGTTCCATTATCTCTTCCTGCACACATCTCTGCTGCTTTCTCCTTTATTTCCATAACGTTTATCACCTTGCTATATGTTGTTAAATCTAAGGAAGAATATTAAGTCCAGAACTTTTCCTACCGGTAAATGCTTTTTTCCCTCTAAAATTGATTCCGAGCAYGAATTTTAAGTAGCTGCATTTTTCAAGGTAGTGAGGAGATTTTTGTGAACTTAGACCCAGCGTTTCAACAGGCCTAAATATTTTAAATATTTTTAGGAGGTTAATTTTGAAAATGTAAGGACGGAGATTAAATTCTGTCCTCATTAAATTCCATGGAAGCAGGATTTAATTCTGCAGTTTCAGCTCTATGGAAACCCTTTTTTTCCTCATTCATATATTAATCAAATTGCCCTCATGAAATCAGACCTACGTGAAGAAAGTGCATTATGACCAGACAATATTATTACATAATAGTTATAATTTGGTTTCACCTCTTTCTCAGTTTGACCAAAAGCTCATTTTCTGCCTGTTGATCTGAAGTCAGAATGGGTCAGTTGGCATATTAAAGATATAATAAGACGCTGTTAAAAATTCCTGAGAATTTCAGTTTTAAACAGAACTGAAGGCTTCTTCCTTTCACTTTCACAATATAAATCATTTATGTTATCTAGATCTGATGAATATTATATTATCTATGGAGGACATCATATCAAGAGACTTCTTTTATTATCAGAATGACTGCAGGGAATTATGGTCAGTCACTTGAGTGAAAAGTAAGTAGGGTAAAATAATAAAATATGGAGATTGGATAATACATCATTTTAATCAGGTTTGAAAGTAACAAACATACAGGATGTAAAAAGCTAGAACTTTGCTGGGGCCTTGAATTTCCTACTCCTTATTTCTTCTTAGCTCTTGCTTCTGTAGACACATAAAATTGCAAACATCACTTCATTCTGTGGAAACATAGCTTTACATCCTCTGTCCAGTCAGGATGTCCAATCCACTGTGTGAGCAAATGTCTGGGAACGGAGGGGGGCTGAATWTTCTGCTTTTACTCCAGCCTGAATTACAGGTCTACAAAGAACATCCATCTCATTTTTTTTCCTGTCTGAGAAGCAGATTATTAGMGGCTGTTTAACATTTCATCTGATTCTGGAAAAAAAGTTGTCCCACTGGTGTGAGTATGTGAAATAGAAACCATTATATCCTTACCCTTTTTGTGTCCTATCCCTTTGGAGGCTGGACCTGAGAATAGCCCACTTTTTTTCCTCTGCCTTTATTTCTATGCCTGTGCATTTCTTTCCTACTACTTTATTTCCTTTATTAAGGCAGCAGTTGAGCATATAAAGCAGAAATAAAGTATCCTTGTTGAATGAAAAAGGCCTGAAATGTCTGGAGAACCAGGYCTAGGAGAAGGAATGAGCCTACTCTGAGGATGTCCATCAATGTCCTGTATTACCCAAGGCTTCTAACCACTGCACCTTTGGCATGGAAATAGAGTCTGTCCTTCCTGAGCCGTTAGGGTGAGAGTTCCACAAGGAAATTCACTCTTGCAGAGACATGTTTGAGTTCTCCAGCCATGTAGCTCATCAATGCATCATTAAGGTRATCATTAAGGTGCCATTGCAAAATTGATCTTTAAAAACTGAAGTTAATCAGGTATTTGACTGGTTTGAAATGTTAAAATGGGGGGGTTTAAGTGCAGTCTGGGGGTTTTTTGGTTTGTTTTTTTGGTTTGGGTGTTTTTTACATTCTTTAGCTGTATCATAACGGAGAATCTATTAAAAAAAAAAAAGAGGAATTACATCAATTTGTCTTGAATGACCCCACACAGGATTAAAGCAATAAAAAAGATATCAAAATAGAAAAACACATAAACMTAGCAATTTAGTCACTGCAGTCCCGCTGCCCTCTTCTGTTAATATTTATCCATTCAAAATAAATACCAGCAAAAATCATCTGTATTTTGTTTTCTGGTCACAAATTTRTGTGATCTTTGCAGAGCTACCAGGCGGAGACTACAAAGCTCCAGAGTCACAGTGGAGAACGTGTGAAGCTGCTGTCCTGTATTTCTGAGTGCTGCAGCACCCACACACACACAGAGCTCTCATGTCCTACTGTCAGAACATACTACAGCAGTGTCACTTTTAGGGTTATTTTTGCTTCCCTTAATACCAAGAAGAACTGTCCTTTTGTTCATTAGTTTTACTTTAAAAGCCCAAGCAGGCTAGCTGGGGGATGATTTCATAGCCCATGTGGGCCATCTGTTTCAGTGCTTAGCAATCCCTGCTGTCTTCCCTGTCCAGCTAAAGACCTTTGGGGTATTTTTAATCTTATCTGTGTTGACAGGAAGAACAGATTATTTTCTTATTCTTTTCAGGCACTTGCTGTGTATATGAATTTTTATTCTTCACCTCTTCTCCCTGTATTAAACAAATTCCATTTCTTCAAACGATATTTATATCTTATGTTTCCAGGTTGCTTATTATTCTTGCATTCCATGGATGTTTCTCCAGTCATTCTACCTATTGCTTAAGTTAGACAGTCTGCAGCTGAGATACAAGTACCACATGCAGTGAATTGATTACTTTGGTTTTCCTATGTCCCACAATGTTTGCTTTTCTTCCAGAAGTGCAATATTCTTGATTTTTCTCTAGTGGAGATCAAACACCTGTTTTGAAGAAATTGACTAWTGACAAACAGAGAACCTGCATTTATAAATAAAAGATTGCTTCAATAATATAATAATTTGTTCTAATCCTGTCTTCTGATGTTTTTCAGACTTCAAAGAGTGGTGTTGTTTTGGAGCTTAATAAATATATGCATTCATCACTCAGGTTTTCATCGTATTTTAAGATGGCATGAGGAAAATACCTCTGGCTCAAAGTCTCCCCACCTTTGCAAGTAAGTACTCCAATTTTAAAAATGCCTAAGTGCAACAAACATTAAAGTCATTAACAGAATTTAATAACAATGCTTGACCTGTAGGATAAGATTCATAAGGGCTAATGATAGAATAGCAATAATAACTTTTTTATCAGTGATACATTCTTTACATACTTCATAACTTTACCATTTACATATGTTTGTAAGAGTCATATGAAGCACACTGAAAACAGAAGTTAATAGCAGTTCAGCAATAACAACATTGACTTAGGCTTGGGCACCATCACAGGCAATAGTCAGGTTCTGTTCAGAGTCASTACTGCAGCAGATCATTCATCTATAACCATCTTATACTTAGGAGCTAAGTATCAAAGGTTCCTTAAAAGTATCTCCTTAACTCATAAACAGAAATGTTTTAAATGGATGGATGAAAAATGGCTTACTGGTTTGGTTAGTATCCCTTAAGTACAAGTAACAGAAAGTTGAACAAGGTGTCAATGTCTGATCTTCCTAAGGGGAGACTCCATTTGTTCTTCTGGATAGCCCAGCATGCCTTAAGATAACACASTTGAAATTCAAATGATGGTAGAGCCAGGCCTTCAGTCAAAACCAGCACTGGGAGAAGAAATACAGGTCACTTTTCAAGTAAGCAGCTGGTAAGAGGGGCTGAAGCCAGCAAAATGAAAAGAAAAATGAAAAGAAAATATTAGAATGGAGGAAAAAGCTAATGAGAATAKGATGAATTATACAAATCAGCTGAAGTAATAAACCAAAGGAGGTTGTAGCAAAAGCTAAGATTRCAGCTAGCAGTGCTGAATAATGCTACAACTGAAGAGATAAAACTTCTCAGCTCTTGAATGCAGGAGGTACAATGCAGGGAAAACAAAAGAAAACCTCGGAGAGCTCAGCTGAGTCAACTCAACTCTTCCCAAATAATGGCATAAGATCTCCCAAAGGAAAAGTTTATCCACAGGTACCAGCATGGTCACCACATTCTTTAATTAGCATTGAATACCCAGAAGCATTTCTAGAGGTTCAGAAGATAAAAGTAAAAGGGAAAATCTGCTTTAAAGTTCATGTGTGATTGTCACTAGAAGGAATTGCTATTTTGTGAATTGTTAATCTCAAGTGAATGTTAAGACTAATTTGAGGGGGCAGACTCCAATAGTTAACTGTTCACTATTAAAACATTCACAGGAAATTCCTAAAATATGTTTCTGTGCGTCCTGACTTAATGCAATTGGCTAAAGCTAGAGAATCTGTGTCCACCTGTCTGTCTCTCCTTCTCTTYCTCTCTCACACACCATCATGCAGAGATATTACTGGCAGGCCAAGTCCTTCACTTTAGTGAATGTGATTAATTATGATCATGTAAATTCTGAACCACAGACACTCCTAATGTGTCTTTCTTTCCCTTAAAACTCAAGTACCATTAGCTATTTAAAAGTATCAACTTTCCAAAAATAAATAAAAATGAAAAATAAGTAAGGTCATAGACCTCTTCGTGCGAATGAACCTTTGAAAATGTGACCTGAACCTCTATGATACAGGGTTTAGAAGAAAATTAAAAACAAAGGAACTGTAGTCTTTAATAAATACTCAAAAATCTTTAGGTTGCACCTCATGATTATTCAGTGGAATATTGACGATGCAACTATATCAATTCATTAGTATTTATTTTATTTTAGTTCCCAGAAACTAATCATGGACCAGAGCACCTCAAGCTGGGCACTCAGATGTCCATGGCCAAACAGATGCAGTGTATTGAGGAAGTCAGTGGTCCTCTGGACTGGCCTGGCAGCCACTCTTAACATCAACCATATAAATTATAGTTCTTCTCTTTATTATATTGGCCCACACTGAAATGCTCAGCCTATGAGTCACATCCATCCTCTGATTCTGAAAAGTAGAACACATCCCTTTGAACTGCTCCAAGCTAAGGCAATGCAGAAATAAATCTGAAACCCTTTTGCTCCTGTCCTGAATTTGTTTCTAATCACAGATGGCCAAAGTTGCCTACCAGCAAGACAGGACCTGGCGCTGGCACTTTGTTCTGCACACACCTCAGAGCTGGGCAGACCTGAGACGGATGGTTGGAACCATGGGAGGATCCCCAGCCTCRAGTGGCAGACTGTGCTGATGGTCCCTGAGCCAGGGAAGGATGAACTCAAGGTCACATTTCATTGGCAATGTGACTGTGGGTCGTGTCTGCTGCCTCCTGACAGGTGATTTTTTTTTCCCTGGGGCAGAGAACATGGAACTGCATAAAGTACTGACTCTTACATGGTTTGTTAACATATTCTTGCCTTTTTAACAAACACACAGACTGTTCTAATAGTTTTGTAAACACTGCATTGCAGGCACAAAACCAGATTTTAAGGTCTGGGTATGTATCTCTAATCTCTGTCCCTGCAGGGTATCGTGGTAATGATGATTTGTTGTTTGGAGTTTAATTAAGAAAAAGTTAAGCTCTACTTACTTGTGTTCTTACAATTAAATGCAAATAGGTTTAAATGAACCTGCTTGGCTATGCAAAGCTGAATAACACTGACAATCCAATAATAATAAAAAAAAGTATYAAAAAGCAGCTTAACTCCTAAATAAAGCAGAGGCAACAAGCCACACAATAGGCTGTTYTGTATTGATTTGCAGGGACTGAAGTGATGGGTAATAAATAACTTTAAATCTCATTCAAAATAATAGATACTAAAAAGTTTTTTGTCTTMATCAACTATCCTCCTGGTCATTCGATTGGATAACTGTTCCTATTGCCACAGGTCTTTTTCCTAGTGCTTTCACTGACTCTGATATGCTTGTACATTTCTGTTAGTTCATTTTTTCTTAAGTAATTCTTGGTTTGTTTTCCATTGCTTGTGGAACCTGCTCACAGATCCAGACCATCATATTTGGCCTGACCCCAAGCAGCATGAATACACATTCTACCATTTTATCTGTCCTTAAGTCATGATGGGTAGCACATTATCCTACACACAAATGCATATGCATGCAAATATCTCATCATGAAAGTAATGAGAACTAGATGAAAATAAATCTCAGTTTTAATATTCATTAAATTAATAATGTGAAATACTTGCATTAGCAATTCTATCACATGGAGAAGCGTTACCTTAAGTTTCTCCAAGGGRACATCAAGGTCTTCAGTACAATTTTGTATCCCTTTTCAGCTTGGTACCCTTATCATCTGTGCATTCTCATCAGGATAAATCAGACTGCTAGGRCTGGGGACTTACTAAATCAGGGTTTTTTAATGGAATTTTCAAAAGTACCAAAGGAATTTTGAAAATCCATTTAAAGGCACTATTTCCATCCCATCTGGTTCTTGGCTGAATGTGCATGACAGAAAAGGCCTACAAGCCTGATGAGGAGCTTTTATGAATATTAGGAGACCATTTTGCTGCCGAGGAATCAAATACAAAGAGTTAGTATGTTTGAGTCTGTTTGACTCTTACCCATTAAAAGAGTAATTTTCTAGATGAAATATAGTGAAATTAGTTCAGAGACGTAGTTTTCTCAATTTCTCTGCTGTATGCTCACAAATTTATGATAAATTTAGGGGACCTGTGACTTTAAATGACAGTGAAAAGATATCATTGATGTGAATGGGAGATTCCATGGTTTTGCTTCAGTGGCAGTCTATTACTAATTATTGCTGAATATTTTGCCTCCAGTTTATGAGTCATRAGTCTCAGCTGGTACACACCAAACCACAACATCAGAATGTGTTCTATCTATTTAACCATAAATGAGCTAGAGAAACGATGAAAAGAAATCCTGCAGGTACATTTTGCTTGRTGTCTTTTGTGATGAGGAATATTCATGACCATTTGGACACTAAATGCACGAGTTTTAGACTGAGCCTGAAAGACTGAAGCCTCAAGCTTAGGTTTACTTTAAAATACAATTCTGAAATATGCCACAGGCATATCTCTGATACACTATTATTATAAAACTTCAGGACTGGTTTAATATTTGTACAAACAAATGATCATTCTGAATGCAACTGTTTCACTGTGGRACACTTAATTTTCCTCTGTATAGCTTGGAGACAAAATAGTGACAGTATTGGGTCCCATGAGTTTCTGGCTATGCCAGATGACAGACTTGTTACTAAGCACTGAACCAAGCACAGGCTGTGTAATTCTGCAGCCTGAATGGCAGGAGATAACTTACTGAAAAAGCTGCTCCCTGGAAGTTATTCCAGTTTGAGTGACCCTGAGTTAGGGCCATTTCAAATTAATAGAGAAATAAGCCAAGTGGATTACTAATTACAGTTTTTTAATTATTTCAAAAGGGCAAGCTTTGAGAAATTAAAGGAGCTCATCAGAGAATTCAGCTGTGCTGAAGAGCTCAAACTCTTCAGTGTCAATGAGGCTTGATGTTTTTGAGGTTGTTGTTATTAATCAATATTRCACAGCTTCCCAGAGTTGTCTTTACAAACTTTTGAATTTCTTGCAGGAAATGGTTTCAAACCTGCTGGGTGAATGACTGCTCAAGAGAAGAATATCACAGGTGTGAGAGATGAGGTAATATTTTGCTGCAGCCAAAAGGTTATTAGGTAAAATAATGAAAGTTGTTGGTTCTGTATGTTGTTATTTGTGGTTTGGATTTGTTCCAGTTAATTTGTTGGGTGTTGCTGGGAGTGGGGCAAAGACATTTATCTACTAGTAGTTTCTTTCTGCCCTTATTCCTGTGTACTATTAGTTTAAGTCCTATGTCTTATGTCTGTTAGTTTTATGTCTATTAAAKAAAWAATTCATTCTACAATAGACCAAATYATCCATTATTAAAGAACTTCCAAATGAGAGTGGGGTTTGGGGTGCTGGCCACCCCAATAAAGCTCCTGCCCACTTCCAGAGACCTGGGCAAAAGGCAGAGAATTACCTAAACCACCACTACTGTTCATAACAATTCCTAACACAATTATGCAGAGAGCCTGTAGGGAATGGAGGGATTGATCAGTGAACAAATGTGATTCARAAGTCAGAAAGCTTATTAAAAAGGTAGGAACTGGAAAAAAAATATTCTGGTAAAATTAAAACWATTCTATCTGATAAAATAAAAACAAATAATGAAAGATCAAGGCAGTAAAATATAACTTCTACTTTCAGTGGGAAATATGTTGCTTGTTTTTCAATGAAGGCAGTGTTGAACTGGAAGAGGAGACAGGTCATTCCATGACACAAATAATCAGAAGAGCCCTGAAAATTTGCTAACCTTGGGCAAAAATTAAAGGGGCTTTTTTTAAAGACTAAAAGACTAACTGCATGATGTGGCATATGCTTGGTAGAAGTTTGAAATAGGTGTTCTGCTTTAGAAGTGGATGTTGAGTTTCCTTTAATATTGTGTTCCATGCAATGGATCTCTGCAATATCTTAATCAAAAAATCAAAGTGTGATTTATTCCTCYTGCTGTCTTGAACTGCTTAATTTCCTTGTAATCTAATGATCACAGGTTTTTCATAGCATGCCATTCCTCAGTGTTCTTTCAGCTTTTCTCWTCACTTCTGGGAAACCTGTTTCAAGGGCATTGTAACTTTGCAGCTATTTCAGGCAGGGWAAGACCAGCAATGCTCTGAGGTCTTTTTGTTTCTGTGCCCCAGTCAAGGGTTCCAGCATCTCCTTATTTATTGCTTTGATTCTTGGTGTTCATCGATGACATTTAACCTTCTGTCATAACTCAGTGTGTGGATGGGTACAGAATGATCTAAATTTAATATCATTTTWCAATATTCTTAAATTTTTGAATTTTTATATGTTGTGTATAGAAAACCTTGCCACTGTTTGTTTTTTTTTTTCCTGCCATAAAAATGGACTGGTAATTGGCTTGTGAAACAAAGAAGTCCCATGCCCCTGTCAAAACAGAATATAAGTTTAACAAAGACTCTTGGTTGGTATCCTTTCTGAGTGTGGATTTATATGGGAGTTTTAATGGAGTCCTTTATGCTGGAAACATCTTTGGAGACAAGTGGAAATAGTCTGTCAGTTGCCATGGACACATCTGTGTGAAAACCCCACATTCCTCCTTTACCGTGTGGCTGCATACTGATGTGTGCTCTACAGAACTGAGTGTCCCCAGCTCCATCCCTAACGGGCACTTTTATGCAGCTCCCCACACTGCTAATTTACACAGCTTGATTTTGATGCAGTCTGTATCAATTTTGTCAATTTCTTGTGAGAGCCATGGCACCACAAGCTCGGTGATAGCTCATAATGAGCCAGGATCTTTGCTGTAAAGATAACTGTGAGCATCATTAAATGAATGCTGTGCCAGGGGGAATGGGTATCCTTCCAAAAAGCTTTTCATTTATCCTGTGGTGTCATGCACAACAAACAAATTGTAATCAGCCTGTGCTGCTTGGGATTTCTGTGATTGGAAATTTCTCCTACAGTGAGAATTCAGAGCATTCATACATGAGGACAGCAGTGCACCCTCCACCTTCTGGTAGCACCTTAGAAGTCCTCAGCTAAACCTAGTTTGCTATTTGCTTCAAAAAATCCAGCCAGATGCTCCCCTATTGTTTTATCATTATAACAGTGTTAACAGTTGAGATGAAGGGAATTGGGAGCATGCTGATAGATGGGAATAATGTAGAGAATGCATTTTATCTCCTTAATTTTTTTATAAACAATATAAAAAGGAAGCATGTTATGAATGGGTTATATATGTTAATATCAGTATAAGAAATGAAATAAACTGAGAAAATATCACTGACTGTATCTCTAGCAAGTTCATTTACTATAAACATGATTTTATGAGGACATAACAGTGTTGTGCTGGAATGTCCAGCTGACAGGTCTGCTACCCCATTCACCAGATACAGCCTATTTGGTCCAATATGAGAAAAGTCTATGTTTAATTCATATTTATCCTATTTATTTTGGGCAAGTTTCAAGCTTGTAAAAATTCTCAGAGCTCTTCTGAGGCCCTTGGGGGGACTGAGGACTTACATTGGGGTTTGAGTGGTTCCTTGAAATTGTCTACAAGTCAGAAGTTTAAAGAGGAGAAAGTAACAAACTTGTGAGCCACATACATGTACAGCAGTGTCCCATAGTTTAAATAAACTGCCCATATGCAGCTAATAATCTCCCATTGAGATGCACAAAAGAACAATGTTGTTGATTAATTCTACTCTCTGAAAACAGCTTTGGCAATATTCTCTAAAAAACTCACACTTAATTGTATTTCAATAAAGGAAAARTCAGCTCCCAGTAGTGAAATTATTTAGTTAAGAGTAGAGAGGAATAAAGAAGCGCTCWTCTGAAAAATGGGAGACAATATACCATCTAGCTCATCCTTTGTGAGAACAAGTCTTTATGGGGACAAAGGAGAGTCTGCAGAGCAGGAGGAATGTTTTTGCAGTTTCCTAATCATGGATGCCAAGATGCTGCAGCCAGCTGGGCTGCTCTGTATTGATGTTGTTGCAATGGCCTCATTAGGAAAATGGAATTGCCATAATGTGAGTATACTTGCCTCCATCTGCCAGGACAWTCCCTGAACCTTTAGTGGAAGCACAGGGGCGCTGCTGCAGAGTCCATTGTGCTGGCCTGCTCTGATCTACCTGCTGAACGCTGTGTCCTGTGTGTCACTGACGCCACTGAGACTGACACTGAGCAGCAGCCGTGCAGGAGATGCGGTTGGAACGCTTGTGCCGCAGCTGTGGAAAGCTCGCATTCCATGGGAGCAGCAGCATTAGTGACCCTGGCAACAACAAGTAGCAGGGTCAGGAAGGCAATAAGACAATATTCATGCAGTGCTATGGTAACTTATGGACAGGTTTCATGACTAGAGGCAGTTCAGTGTTAAAATACCTGCTCCTGCCTGGGCACACTCTCTGCCTTGTACATTTGCAGCTGGGGATGCTTTCCTCCCTTTTGCCATTTGGAGCCACATAAGAGAGCAAGATGTCTGCTGTAAWATATTAGAAAAGAGAATGTTCTAGACATGATGTTGTGAATAACTAGGTAAACTCTTGTTAAATTAAGACAGGATTTATAATAATACCAAAACTGTGGTATGTAAGAAGTGTTCTGGATTTGTTGATGTTTTTTCTTTGCTGTAGTTCAAAACCAGAAGAGGTTTGCATAGGCATTTGGGGAGTTGTTCACTCCTGTGGTACAGCTGATGAATGGAGCTCTCCAGGCCATTCAGAAGTCCYGAAGGGCCCCTAAAATGGTAATTCCAGCCAATCAGGTTGTGTTTGGAACACAGAAGGCCAGGGATAGCAAAGGTTTTTGGTTTGTCCAGTGTATCAGGAGAGGTGGGAACAGGAAAATGCAGTAGTGTGTATGTATCTCTGCTCTGAAGTCAGTAAACTGTAAAATAATATTTTTAAAAGTACAAAATCTTCAGATCTTCAAGGAGCTTCTTGCTTCCTCTGCGTGATCCTGAAAGCTTCTGGCAATTCAGTGGGATTCATGATATCCTGCTCCTGCCAAAGCAAGAGATTCACATCAGTTTATATAATATTATTATCTTATTGTGACTATTAAATATAGATTGCTACCAAAAACATCTCTTAGAAAGCAGTCTGTAAATGCTGAGCTCTTTACATGATCCTATTGAAGAATTTTTACAAACTGATTATATTTTTAAAGCAAATGGCATTGTTTCACATGAAAAGTGAACTAGCCTTATGAGTCATAATAAAAAGTCATCCTAGAATTAATATTTTTTAATTTAAAGCTTCTCTGCAAAAATATTTTTAATTTGAGCTCTTTTTGATATACAAATGAAATTCCGTGGTCCATTACCCATCACTGATGAACAGAGAAGGAAATCCTTGGGCAAATTCATGCATAACACATTGATGTTTAATTCAGTGCAACCCTAAGGTGTATCAGAGAATGGATGGAGCCATCTGGAAAAGGGGCAAGGTGGGAGTTATCTCCTGAGGGAATTCCATCCTCACCAAGTGTCTAATAGGTAAGAAACTTGYCAGCTTCATGTAATTCCACCACTTCAATACATCTGACTCTGCACTACTTAGAAATAGTCATTGGAAGGAGGAGTCAGCTTTACCCACCTGTCCTGTGGTCAGTAGAGAAGCAGGACCAGATTCCAAGTCCTTTTACACTTACAATGCAGAACTGCTGGAGGTCTCTGAATCCAGATAATTTCTCTTCTTTTCCTTCCCCTACCTTAACCACCACTTCCCTCACAGGAGAAAGGATCCAGGCTGTCTAGGCAATAGAATTTCTTTTCTCCCTGCCTGCACTGGTTCTGACTCAACTAAAAGTGAGTTTATGACTGAAATTGAGTGTCCAGAAAAGCACTTCTGAATTAGGTGAGAATGGAAGGGTTTAGTAGTTATGAGACAATTGGTCTGATCAGGCCGAGGTCAAAAGGTGTGTTTGAAAATAAATTGTGCCTGGTTTTTGTAATCCAGGGAAACTAAAAGAAAATGAAGGATTAGAGATATTGAAATTCAGTAGTATACTTTTGATACCCCTTACAGAAATTGGATAAATTGAGGCCTCTTAAATTCAAAATGAGGTAACCACAATCTCAGAAGACAGTGATTAAGACATTAAAGGGAAATGTTCTGCCATTAATAATCTGAATTGTCTAAATCTCACATGTCTAGCTGCAGCACCTGTTTTCAAAATGAGTAATTGTGCATAAGAAAGGGGAAGAAGCAGGGAAAAAAAGCTTAAGCCATGTTTTTATAAATAGTGACATTTAAAGAAAGAGTAATCCTTGAGGAAGTTGGGAAGTTAAATCAAACATTAGTCCTTAAAAGCAAGCAAGAAGTCCTCAGATGAGCTAAGTAGTAAGAATAATAGTTATCTTCATTTTATAACTGAAAGGAGGGTGAAGGATGGATAAAGACTTCTTTCATAATGATAATCAGAAACCAGCAGCCATCTTGCTTTTCAGTGGTGTTTTATTTGTTGACTTCCACCTGCTATTACTGGACTGGTGTCAATATTGAGAAGTAATTTCTACACCTGTATTCAGCAGTAGAGAATATATCCTTAGTGCTTTCACAGGACCCATTTATTGAATTTCAATATGTATATAATGTTGTAAGTGTACAATTTCCATTATTTTATATTCTATTTTCATTGTTTTTTTCTTTTCTTAAAAGATGTCTCAATATATTTTTATATTCACTGCTTCTATCAGTTCAGGTTGCCATGGTAATGCTGCAGAAATATTCAGAATCACAAGACATTCATGAATCATTCTAGCCAGGTTTCTGAAATTAAAGTTAAAACAAGTAACTTAAAAGTGACCCTGGAATCTGTGTTTTACATCCTGAGATCAGTTTTCAGGACTCAGGAGGATCTGTTTGCAGCTGCATGGATATGCTGTTGGTATAATGGAGGAGCTCTTATTTTTTAGGGTTATATTTCAGGGTTTTCTTCCCTTCTGCCGCACCAGCCCCCCCTATTAAAGAGAACAAGGTTTAATCACACGTTTCCTCAGTCACAGCTCAGTTTTGGTACAGAAGACAAGCACCACAAGGTCATCTCGACTGCTCTCTTCCCCTGTCTTCAGGCAGTGTTGGCAGTGCTGCTCCTCAGGGGTTCTGTAAGTCACTGTGGTCTCCAAAAGTGGATGGAGGTTCAGCTTCACAGGGAGGCTCACAGAGACATTGTCCTCACAGCTTTTTTCTTAATGTCTCTTCTGAGTCCTTCCTGAAATTTGTTTCTTTTATTTCTTGTTCTGTTTTTTACCAAGTGACAAGAAGAGATTGCTCCTTACCACTCCCCAGGATTCTTTTATGAAACCTCTTAAAATATTTTCCTTGCATCTGTCCCAACACTCTGTACTAGAAATTTAGCACATTTAGGACCTGCTTCTAAATCTTGTGTCGTTATCCCTATCTTCTTCTTGGTATTCCAACTGGCAGTGCCTAAAATCAGATCTGAAGCATTAGCTGGGGTGTTTTCAATGTCAGTACAAGAGCAGAAAACCAACTTCATGCCTGTGAAGTACAGATCTGTTTCTATATCATAATAGAGTGGCTGATTGTACTCATTATCATGACATATACTTAACTAAGGCTCCATAACACTCCCTAGAACATCTTTTGCAGAATTGTTGCTTACACTGACTTTAATGTGCCTTAAAATTCTTGCTAGGTATTTATCTTACTCTTTTGAATAGAATCTTTTTTTTTTTTCCCAGACCTAATCTCCCTTTTGTCAAGATCAATATGAGTTCTGAGCATATCTTCCTAACTACTGGCACTCTCTCTTAGTCTGCAAATTTAATAAACTTAATCTTTATTTTGTCTGCCAGAACAATATGAAATTAGGGAATAAGAAAATACACTTGTGGAACCCCATGCCCATGCTTCCTTTTGCTTTGCCAATGCTTCTTCCTTCTTCTTTTTTAAAATTAAATGGAGGAAACCTCAAAATGATGGAGAACTGCCTCCATTGCCTAGGAATGTTGTATCTCTGTGTGTCTTCCAGCCTTGAATTTTATTGAAACCAGGATATGCCTGCATTGCTCTGAAATATGCAGAGTAACTGAGGCAGATATCAAGTGTCAGAACTGCTGCAGATGGGGCAGTGTGGAGCTCTGAGGGGCACAGTGTGGATGACCAGAGCTTYCCATGGTGCCTGCACTGCCCTGATCAGGCTCTTCTGGCAGTCTGAGCTGTACAGTAAAGTGCAGGGATTCAGGCTGCTAAGAAAATGAGGAGGTTTTGAAATCTTTGCTTCATGACTGTAAGTTCTACAGWGTCCATGAAGTAAAATTCAATACATTGCAACACAGACATTGCCAAATGGTGTCCAGGAGAAAATGTAACACCTTGTCTGTCTGTCTCGAGAGTCATCTACAGGGTTGACTGGTTTTGTGACTGAGTCAACTTTTCTTTCCTCTTTTCCTGAGCTGCACAAAACCCATTTATTCCCACCATGGAATGTGCGTTCCCTTTCAGTGCAGTATCACATGGCAATATTAATTTTGTCTTAACAGAAGGAGAAACATGAGTTATTCCCACTAAAATTAGGAGTCCCCAAAGTTATTTCTGACAGACCTGTGGGATATGTGTGGCAATAGAACATAGAGAATTCATCCCAACGTGCTGCAGGTGCCTGCAGCAGCTACATCAGARAATTCTGAGAACCAGAAGTTAGAATAAACGTTACTGTCTCTGATGAATCACAACATTCTTTCCAAGCCAAGGTCAAAACCAGCATTTCAAACATAAATGAAGGTTAGTTTGAAATCAGAAAGGATGAGATCATAGGAGATGGTGAGGAAACATCACCTCTTATGTTCAAATTATTTACAGTCTTCAGCACAACTTCTGCAACGCTCTTTTCAAGACCAGGTTTCCATTGTGGTTGATTTTGCCACTTTTCCTTTTGTTAGGAATTTCATTTTAATGACATTGTTGTTAAGAAATCTTTTATGTAATCCAGTAGAAAAGAATTCAGCTGAACTAATGAGCTGCTACAAAGCTCAGTTCTTTGAGAGGAGCTGTTCCTTTTATTCTGGTCTGGAGGAGTCCTTGAAAGGTGTGCTGGAGAACAGCTGTACCTTCAATAATGGTATTTTTCCTGTTGCTCTGTGGTCTGATGCTGCTCTGCTCYTTTTTCAGCCAGTTCATTTTCTTTTTGAATGTGTGTGTGTGCTCTGTTAATCTTGAACTCTCCTCATGGTGTGACTCAGGATCACATGCGTATTTAAATGCTGCTACTTCTTTATAACATTAGTAGCATAAATTTTAACTTTTGATAAAACTGCTCTGTTGACTTTTCTTGTGGATATATTGCCAGTATTTCTCAGGTTGATCATCCRCTGGAATAGCCAAGATAATTAACTATAGAGCAAAGGAGAGCGCAGTAGATGAAAAGCAGTAATTATTAACAAAATTATATTAATGTATAATTTTAAACCTAAATCCCAACAGCTAAAATATATTTCATTAAAAATGAGAATTAAGATTTATTTCTTCTTTCTTATTCAACATTCTACACTGATTTTGCAATTTTTGAAATATATTACAATTGATGGCTTCTAAACAGTATTTGATAGGAATCTTAATTGGAATTAATAACTTTATTAAAGGTGGCATGGTCTATGAGGAAAAATCTTCTCAAATACGAAATTTATGGGGACTTGGAAAAGTACATTTTCCATTTTATTTTATAGTGATAAAATGTAAATGTTTCAAATTAGCTGTTTAGCTTTATGTTTTCACCAAAAGCCTATGGAAATCCTCTTACTCAGTTACAACTAAATTGCATTTAGAAATGTACAATTAAGAAAAGTTTTCTTTTTTGTAAGTACCTCTTACTAATTATTTCCATATTAAAAAAAAAAAACTGTCTCAGCCTAAGCTTCACCTAATTTTCAGAGACAAGTTATTTAGCAGACTGTGTGCATATTTTTCCATGTTGAGATGCAAGATGCTAAAAAAGATAGGCAATCAATTTTGCTGCCTGACTTGGAATCTTTTCAGTGTGGGAGGATCTAACTTTATTCAGAATGTGCTGAGTACCAATCCACAGGAATTTGGCTTGAAAACAAAGGTTGTTTTAGAAAGAAAACCCCATCATAAATATGTCTTTCTGTTTGAATTTACAAGACTTAACAATATAGACAGTGATCTGCTATTGTTTTAGCCAATAAAAAGGAATAAAATCCAAAATAATAATATTGCTCAAAATTATAATATTGCTAATTGCATTGCAAAGCATTAATTATCTGACAAGGCTTTAAGGGTCTGATTCAAGAATATTGAAATAAATAATAAAAAAGATACTTTGATGTTCTTATGAAATTCAAAAATCATAGCATCAATTCACAATAAAGATCAGAGATTGTTTGGGCTGTTTCAAGATGTTCCTCCCTGTTCCCATCCCCCTATTTCTCTGTAAGCTTTAAGCTCTCTCCTTTATTTTGCCTTTTTTTTYCCCTATTTTTTAATGCAAACTGATGATTCATAGTGAGGAATAAGGATATACTTTATTCATTTTCAAAAGGACAGCTCTAGATTCCAAAACATGGCATAGCTGAGAATGTGTACWTGAACAGAATTGAAAATCTACTGCAGATCCCTCTGCTGTGCAGTGATAGGGCTTTCTTGGTGGTTTTGTTTTATGAGTCCCACTGCCTGAAATATTCTAATCTTTTTATTGCCACATATGATTAAATTCAATTTCTTATTGTTGTAGAAAATGAGGATATAGCAGAAATGCAACTGGAGTGCTATCTATCTTTAATTCTGAATTCAAATGGGAAGAGACATGTTTAGAAAATCTGCCTTAGTTTCTGTTTGTTAGTTTTTACTTTTCTAATATTATAAAAATTATAATTTTTATAGTTATAGTTTTTATAATTCTTTTATAGTTACTTTCACTTTCACCACATCATTAAAGTGTGCACTTTGTGGAATCAATATTTTRAAATTAAAGCCATGGGATTTCCAGGACATTGAAGCATTAATTCCTTATGCTCTATGTCSATAGCTTGGAAAGTTATCTCATAAGGAGCTCTACAAAGTAAAGGRTCTTGGGTTCAAGCATCTGTTATGCTGGTTCGCTCTGCCACCATATTCCTGTTGAGACCACCTATTTACTTTTATTTTAGAAATAACTGATATAATGGCACAACCTTTAGGTTCCTGTTGGACTGTGTGTCTCATTTCATCCTCCCTGTTCTGCTGTAGCAGCTCTGGTATATGATACCCAGAATTAAAAAACCATGATTGATGGAATTGTCAGGATAAATTGAGTGGTGGCAGGAGGTAAGAGTTCAAGAGGAGACAATCAGATTTTCATAAACAATTTTTTTCCCCTCAGATTAGGGTTATTTTTATTCCACTGCTTCTACTGAAGGGTAAATAATAAAATGACCAGATTGTGCAGTTCCAGAGAGATTCTGTGAGTTGCCTTTGTGTCTCTTTAGTCCTCTTTCAAGTGCCAGTATGTCTGAATGTCACAGGCAGAATCCTCTTATGAAATGCCACTTCAGCAATTATAGTTTGCAAAGAAGTGCAGAGAAGGAGATGAAAACTGCAAATCAGTTTGGTTTTATGTTGTAATTAAGATTTTGATCAAACATCCAGCTCTTTTTCCTGATCCCTGCTGCTAGATAGAGAGGAAGAAAAATGTGAATATGTGGGAAGGATCTTCTCTTGTAGGTTATAGAAGGGAGGAGGCTGCCTGCTCCTGAAGGACTGAACCCCCTGAAATTCCAGGCTGCTGCTGGAGCCTGGGCTTAGGGTGTCTGTCCCTGGACACAGCAGCACTGAGCCATCCTGCTGTGCTTTAAGTCCTGGCTTCCATTATCCCCCAGTTCTCTTCTGCTGTGACACCCATGAGAGCACAAGTCCTTCTGAGATCAGGGTTGATGGAGGGTGGTRCTGAGCAGCCTCTTCTTTCTCTCACCTGGAAATCCTGATTGGTTAGAGATGTGCAATTTGCACCATATTTTTAGTTTCTCCCCCAACCCTGTATATGATCTTACGTGATCCATGATTTAAATTTGGATGGTCTTCAGTTGTCTTGGATTCTTTTATGTTCTTCAATCCAGATATTCAGACATATCAACTTTCAGAGCTCTCCTCACAACATCTAACAAATTAGATTCAGTATTTATGTTATTTTCAGCTTCTAAAACAAATAAGGAGGTTAAACCCAAAAATTACTTCATTATATGYTTTTAAAACTCCCATGCTAGTAGACTGTAGTTTGAGGTCATCAAATCCCCAAAAGCTTTGAGATTCCTTCGGTTGGAGTCGACAGCAACCTCAGGGTGGTGTCCTGTAAATCAAKACCTGAATTTGTGCTCAGGGGTGGCACATCTGCACAGATGGAGGAGGGAGGGAGTTCCYTGTCTCTGTAATGAGACCAAAACAAAGATCCCAAGTCTGGTACTCAAGGCCCAGATTCAAAGTTCTGTCTTCAGGCTGTAGGAGGCCATGGATGCTCAGTGTGACTCCTGTCATTTTAAAACACAACTGTTTCTGCAGATCAGGGCAGGCTCATATTAATGTTGTGGTTTAAGTCCATTTTACAGTAATTCAGAAAAAAAAATTGACAACTTTAGTTCTTGTGTACCCAGAGATGAAAGCAGGAGCTCTATTGATGTTGGCAGTTCCATAAATTGATTAGAAAAGGACCGCTCCATTTGTCATTTCTTAGAAGAGGCACAGGGCAGATTTGTCTTAGTCACAGTCTGGTTGAGTAATGTGACTAAAAGCACAGCACATTAGAATATTCACCCCCTTAGAGATTTTGTGTTTTCTGGACCGTTTTTATTGTTGAGCTATATTTAGGATGCATTTTTCATGTATTCTGAGTATCTGTTGATGTATATGAGGGTTTTGCCCATGTACTACTTTTGAATTAATAAGGAAATTATTTTCTACAATTTTGAAAACTATGAACAAACAAAATTATAGAAGCGGCTTAAAACTTTTTCGTATGTCAAATCCAATGAATGCTAGAGGTGAAACAAAAATAAAAAGGTTGTTCACATGACTTATGAGGTAAGCTATTATTTTGCAAATAAATATTTCCCCTTTGAAGTTTTATTGTCTATTAGTGTGGTGTGCAATAAATAGGAGTGATATTAATATAAGAAGATTTGAAATTAATAGAGGCTTGTAGCTTCCTGTRGAGTGTTTCTAGCAAAGAACGTGTCATTTATTAAAAACTTCACATAATGCTTTTTGAATTGTGAAAATTCAAATTATATCTAGTGTTTAAATCACATTGCTATCAATTAATGTAAATAATTAATATTTCAAACCCCATGGAAACAAATGTCACAACATRATAAAAGCAATCACTGTATTTGCAAGCATTTCATTCCACCTTCTGCAGGTTGCAATACATAATTTGAAGATCTGTTAATCTGGCTTCTAAGGGGAGATGTTCTTTCAATAATAGATAATTGAAGCAGTTCCTTGAAGTGGWTGTTTTTCAGCATCAGTCTAACAGTTAAACTCGGCTAAACTTTTCTAAGCAAGATAATGCTTTAAATGTAAAGATGTGAAAAAGACACTTTGGAATTACATATCTAACTTACACTTCAGTACTGAGCCATGAGTACTAACACCATGAATGACTGGGCTTCTRGATTTTCTAYGTGCAACAAGTTACTCCTGTATATATCMAATACACAAACACAGTTCTTTTAAAACTCTGACAATGCTCTCACTTGTCCTGTATGTCTGATTTGGCAAGAGATTAATTGTAAAGCAAAAAAGACATAAAAAGAATTCCTATTTTAAAACATTGGTCTTGATAAAAACATGAAATATAAGTTTTGTTTCTTGCATTCTAGCCAATAATACCCTTACCTAGAATAGGAATTGCACTGCATTAGACTGGAGATACAGGCRTTTCATTCTACCAACTGATTTCTATCCACATATGGCAGAACTTCATGAATAATAAGCCAGATTTGCTTGAAATTTCAGGCTACTGAGTATACACAAAGCAATTATTTCCCTCCTACATTGCATTATAAGCTGCRCTGATAGCAAACACCTTAACACACTATGAATATAAAATATATTTCAGTCTTATCTAGACTTAAAAAGTTTTTTACAGGAACTAGGATACTTTATGTAGCTGTTTGGGGTTTTTTGTATATTAAGTGAATATTTTCTCTGAAACTGAAAMTAATGGACTGACAAAATACCCAATAACATTTCAGGCATTATATGAAACGTATTCTGTCCTGACTCACTGTAGAGTTTGGTTGTAGTCCCTTTGTCATGCTTGTTTAGGTTCTTGGCTCATCTACCAAAAAGTTCAATATGTGTTCCAGCTAACACCATTGGTGGTGTGGTTGTGGAGATGTGAAATTGCAGTGGGACTCTTGTGGCAGCACCTCCACTGTCAGTCTGGCTCTTTGTTTTGCTCCTAAGATCTGCTCACCTACTGCTAGAGAGCCTGATTTGCCCCCAGGGCTCCCTGCAGAGGAGCTCAGGCTGTCTGGGGGTCTGTGCACAGCTGCCCACAGAGGCTCCAGGGCTCTTCSCTCAGTGCTGGGCTCACTCAGTGCAGTGCTTTGACTCCCACTGATTTTTTTCTTTCCTCAGATGCTGCTGCAGCTGCTCACACACCCTCCTGCCTCAAAGCTGGGGTGCCAAACACCCACTCAAAGAGCCACCCTAAACAAATACATCTACAGGAGTAAAATCCAGACAGTCATGTATTTATTCCAGGGTTATGAGTTCATCCAGAGTAAGGTCTCAGTATTTTCTACTTTCCCTCTCTCTCTCCCTCATGATTTCTTGTACTGTTTCCTTGGAACCCAGAATTTTCATTTCTGTATCCCACTCTAATGCTAACCTCAGAGGCTCAGAAAATCTTGATTATTTCTACAGTGATTGGAGTTGGAAAAATGGTTGACTACAAGTATCTGTTACCTGAACTGTCCTTTAGAAGCATTTGTTGCTTCAGTCACCTCAGTTATTTCCCTGAAATCAGTATGGTGAATGCTGTCCACTGGTCCCTTTTTCCAATCTGCTGTTTCCTTCTTCCACTGTCATTAAGAGAAGTAGCAGGGCTTCCATCAGTCAAACCTGAGGCAGTCTGGAGCAGAGCACTTGGGAACAGCAGAATGTTGTTCCTTTTGACATTTATGGTTGGAATATTATGCCATCTCCTTCGTCACTTTAGAGCCTTTTATTTATGTGCCATCTAATATTGCACCTAGCTATAAAARAAAGTCATTAGTGAGCGAAACATTGGCACTCTGAGGCCCAAAATTCCTTCTGCAAGCATATTTTCAACATTTTTAATTGTTTCKGAGTGACTAATAAGGATAGTTTTGTTTCCATTTACATTCCCACTCTAATGAACATGTYTATCCTGTGAATTCACAAAATCATAGAATAAGCTGAGTTACCTTAGCAGATGCTATTAGTAATGCACTCCAGCATATTTATACCTTTGAACAGTTCTTACTTTTCTTTTATTCTTTTGCTTCTAAGAGTCCTTTCTGTATTATAGACTAGGAAAAAACCAAAACTTCAGGACAGTAAAGTTCAGCTTCCAATATTCAACAACACTTGAAATTTAAACCAGCTGTTGGTAGGGATGAGACCAGGCAGGCTGGAAATGTCATTGAAATGTGGCCATTGTCAGTGTGRTATAAAAAGATATGATGTGCAGATTTTGCCCGTGAAATCAGTTTATTCCACAAAGAGCCCATTTCTATCAGTTAGATTTTCCTCCAAATCTAGATCTAAAGATTTTCTTCTCTTTAGCTTAGAGAAGAAATAAAACAATTTCAATGAAAGAGATGGGGGAAAAGAGTGAGATGGACAAAAATTGAAACACATTGTAAACACAAAAATACTGTCTTCATCTTCCCAACAATTCCTGTGTACTATATGTGTCCTTAACTGTTCTAGAGCATGCATTTCCAGCAGTTCTCCYATGGAATCAAAAGTGTTAGGTAGGTAAGATGAGGTAGCTTCAGTAGAGTAGAAAAGGTTCCATTTCAGAGCAATGCAGAAGTTTTAGTGCAGAGGTTTTCAGGCTTTATCTCTGCTGGCAGCTGTGACACAGAAACATGGTGGGAACCCATTATGAAATACCTTTAAGGGTGGAACACAAACTTTTGTGGACATAGGTCCAGCCCAGCATTTCTAATTCATTAAGTGTTTGCACTTTGTCTCACATGTGACTTGTTACAAATAAGCAAGGTGACCTCTGTGTCATAGCTGAGGGGAGCAAGGTGACCAGACTTGCTCACTTGGGGGTTTAGTGTCCACACTTTCACTTGCATTCCTAAGTGTGATGCAGCTGAACCTTCCACAGAGAGAAAATCCTTTAACTGAGTCTTGTAACACCCTTCAGCATCTGGAGGCAAAATGAAGTCAATAAGCACTGAGTAAGATTTCAGAAGGGATAATGCTTCTGTCACTGCTTCACTGAATGTAGAGGCATAATGGTGACATTTTATCTGCTTTTCTGTAGTTCTGATAGCACTCCAGTCCCCACTGTGCAACACTAGTGACTTCAGGAGGCACAATTTGGCTCCATTTTAGAGCACTTATCTCCAAACTGGTAATGCAAAACTCACAGGAAAATTTTGTTAGATCATTAGATCCTCCATCCACTTTCTTCTTCATCTGTAGCAACCCTTCTGAAAGAGATATCTCTGCTTGTTCAGGATGTGTCTGTAGTTATTCCTTTCTTTCAAACTTTTGCATGGAAGCAGAGACATATACAGGCACTTTTTCTTGTACATTAAGGCCATAATACATTTCCTCTCAGCTAGATTTGATCAAGTAGGCTCAGAAAAAAAGTTTTTAATGCACTTCTGTTTTGAGAACTGTCTTATAATGTTTTTTTTACATTTCTTATGGAGTTATCTGAAGTAATGGTTTGTGATGTCTGAAAACCAGCTGTCAGTTTCTTGCTATCAGGGAACTTTTACCTTCTAGCCTATTCTTTGTTTCAGGGACTCTTTATTTTCAAGCTTAAGGAGTAGAGAAAATGAGTTCTGAACAAGTTGAAATTCCATAACCTCCAAGGTTGTATTTGTAACTAATTCTGCTTCAGTGCTTTCTCACTTCCAATTGGCCTTCAGCAATTAAACWAGTTAGCATTCTGTTCCCAAATAATTTTTAATAGAAATTGCATTTTACAGATGTCTTTTCTAGACAGGCACAAATGAAGCRTTTAGTCTGGGCTCCCATTACTGGGAAGAAGAATGTGTCTTCATCAGTGATTTGTCCTGGGTCTGCTGGATACTGGCTTGGAAGGCAATGGGTCACTCCCAAAAAGCACTCCTCTCCTCCAGCTGAGGACACTTACAGTGGCAGCTGAGCTGGTTAAACTCGGGTGAGATAAGTATTCCTAGCATGAAGTTTTTTACAGGAAATATAAAAAATGTAATACATATAAAAGTGCAATCTATACACATTCATAATGCATACAGTGGGAAAAATCTGCCAAATCCTTCTGCATTTGTCTTTTTGAATTTTTACTTTGGACATTCTCAGACATTACTCTGACAAGAATTGGATGTCCAAAGACATTTCTCCCATACAGTGTTAAACCTGACTGTCTGCATAAATATTCTCCTTCTCTTGTATAGCATTACATCTGATGAGAGAATAACTTTTATCTTTTTGATTGAGCCATAATTTTGCTGAGTCTTAGCGGCCTGTTCTGGATAAGAAATGCATCCATTGTCTGTAGATTATATGACTCTTTACTGAGCCCTACAGATTTCTTATTTCCCTCTTAATGTGACCTGAAATAAACCAGACCATATTAGATAGGAGCAGAACTCGGGATTTTGCCCTTTTATGGTGCATAGATAAATTTCAAGATCTGATTGAATATTGGATTTCAATTCCAACAATTCTGATGATAGACTAATTTCATTTCTGCTTAAATTACAAAAAGATTTCCTGCAAAATAAGCTTATTGAAGTACTTAATTATCAGTTGAGTGAAAATACTTAAGTTGTAGGAAATCTCCACCATTTATTAAAAGCTGATGAATTTAATGTGTTTTTGTGAAATATTTGGCGTCTGTGTAAACAACAGTGCACAACAGTTTGCTTAGAGAAAGTGAAGCCTTCCCCTCCCTTCAGGAGTGAACTCCCCACTTGTGCAAAGAGTTCCCCATCCATAAGGGATGTAAGAATGTGTGTAAGGGATGTGAAGAATCCTTTGTATTCTTTCCAGTGCTTCCAATGAAATCTTTTGGCATTGGGTCCTTACACAGACAGGAGTTGAAAAGATTTCCATCTCCATTTCATTTAAAGCTGTTAGGATATTTGCATAAAAATATGAATTGCATTCTCTTCTTTTGAGACTCTCCTATAAAACTGGCCATACCACAGGATGGGAAAAGCTGACTCACTGCTCTAATTATAAATCTGAAGACTAATTAACCTTCCATGACTAAATTAAATTCCAAAATATAAACGAACAGACAGAAGACGCCTTTAAACAAAGTTTTAAAGCCCACTAGAATATAAAGTACCAAATATATTCTGGAGGCTGTTTTTGAATATGACATTGATGAAGTTGTACTGTATTTGAAAATGGTACATGCAACACTAGCTTGGGAAACAGGCATTCACACAGCTGGGACAAACACTGCCACAACTAAAATGTAGTACTGCAAGGAGCTCCGTGAATTTATAACAAAACACTTTCCTGCAACATTATTTCAGATCAAGATTTGTTTTTTCATTGTTTAAAATCAAAGTGGATTGATCCTATTTTTACTTTTTTGGATAGGAAACCCCACAGAACATCTGATTCCTGGCAATGTTTTTCCTAAGTTAAACAAAACTGCCTTGTATGAGCAGGAGCATGTTTGTGGACTGGGCAACAGAATTCCATTTCCCTCACTGGAGCTGAATCAGCTTCATAAGTCCAAAGAGCAATAAAATTTTCCATCTGTCAAAAAAGCAAATAGACCTGAYTCTGAGTGGATGAAGGCTGTTTGTGGCATACTTTTGTTCATATATATTCCAGTAGAACCTTAATTCAAGATTTTAGTACGTCTCTGAAATAAGATCATGAATAAATTAATAATGGCTAAAATGATTYCTTCATTGGTCTTCTTTTCAAGGTTTTATTTCTAGAGATTAAGACTGAGCAAACACCAAAGATGTGAGGCCTTGCCTCTGAGCCACTGCTTCTGTCCTGGGCACTGGATTACTTTGAGTGGATGTTCTGCATGATTCCTCTTGATAATTTGTTATAGGAMTGCCAGACACTGTAGATTTTGCCAGTAAGGAACTCATGAGGGGACAACTCAGAAAAACAAATCTAAGTAAACTCACATCCACCTTGCTAATCTATGACTTTTTGTGAGTTCTTTAAGAGTCAGGCGTTGAGGGGGAAGAATCAAATATCAATTTGCTGYCCCTGGGAGGTTGCCAGTGTTTTGTTTAAGTTTCTTGTCCAGCTGCAATATTTTTTCAATTTCTCTAATTTATGTATCTTGTGTACATATAGAAACTAATTATTTTTTTAATCCTGAGCAGAGGATCCACCTAGCAAAAAGCCACCCAACCTGACAAAAATCCAACATTCTTCTAAATGCAGGCTGCCAAAGTTTTGTTACCTTTGCTAGAGCTTAAGCTGGGTCAGTCTGCACTGAATTTGAGGAATAATACCTTAGCACTGAAAAGCTCTGTGGGTGTACCTATGTTAATATGTACATTCATTGTCAAGGTTGTACAGCAGTTTTATTCCCCTTTGGATGCTCTAAGCTRTGACTGATGATGGCCAGAGCATGCTGTGTTTCAATAAGCTTTGCTTGTAACCTGCTAAGGGATGACTTCCCATTCCTCTGCAGGATTATAGGATTATGAAGCTGATAACTTCTCTGAAACAGCCTTCACTCGGCAGAGCTAAAAAATACTTTGACTGAAATGCTGCTTCCTAAAAGGGATAGAATTTTGGTTGACATTTATCATCAGGCTTTTTTTGCATCAAGTTGTAATTGATGGGAGACAATAAAATTTGACAGACTTTGAAATATTTAGTTACCAAAAAAAAAGTTCTACATGTGAGACCCATTTTTTTCTTTCTCAATTTTAAATAACAATTTGAAGTTAAATATTTGGAGATGGGGGGGTCAGAACTTCACCCTGAAATATACAGAGCTCTTCTACTTTAGATCCAAAACCAAATATTAATTTCTTTTGGAAATTAGCACAATTGGTAAAAAAAATCCACTATAAATTGCAAAAAGAATAAATCTGAACTGAGCCCAAAGATCTCCAGATTGGTATAGTGTCTTCCAGTTCTATTGCACCTTAAAGGTTTTCATTTTCTGTCGTTGCTTTCTGTTGCTTCAAATAGCTCTTAACTTTACAAACATGTAACCACACAGGTRTGTGGGGGGATAGAATGTGAGAGACTAGAGATAGTGCAGAAGGCAGTCTCACCCCTGAGGAGCTGCAGCTGCACTGATCACCAAAGATGAGGCACAGGCCTGCCCCTAGCAGGCCACAGCTGTGTCCAGTGAGGGTGAGGGCCATAAAGGAGTGGGTTAGCTGGGTGAGGAGGGAGTTGGAGTTTGTTGGCTGGGATGTGAAGAAGAAGGGGTCAGTGCTGTGAGGAGCTACCCAGGAGAAATCACCAAGGTATGGAAGTTTTGTAATAAGGTGACAACACAGGTGCATATTTGAGATATTCAAAATTAATAATATTGCATGTAACAGCCCTTACTCTCCATGTGATCCAGCAAAACTTTCTATTGCTGCACTGCRTAAAAAGATGTAATAATAGTGTTGTCTGTTCAGCAGCATTTTTACAAAGAGTTCAGAATGATGTTAAGGTCAGAAATTCCAATGGAAAAAAAAAAACTATTGCTTTGTCTTTTGATTCTTCCATCAAACTTTTGTCTATGTCATRTCTCCTTTAGTTATAAAGTTTTTTACTATTTTCCTGTGGTCTTGGTGGTTCAGGAACCAGTGGAATTTTATCAAAACTGTGAGCTGAAATCTAATGTACTGCTTTGAGCAAATCATCCCAGCCATCAGGGAAATCAAATGTTTACTTCAAGTGCCAGTGTTAAGAGATTATAGCTTAGAACTTTGAGCTTTTGGCCTGCTTGAAAGTTCTAACAACTAGAAAAAAAGGTCTGAGAAAACATCATAGAGTGTTTAAGTCTGTCATGCCCTCTTCATACTCAGAATGTACCATATAATTAGAAAATGTTTCCCAGGCAATTTCATGGGTGTTGTTTTTTMTAAAGGAGGATGTGGTGGGAGGGAAGAGATTAAAGATTTTAAATATAAATTTAAGCATTTGAAAATAGATGCTATAATCTAATATCACAGAGTTGAATCTCCAAWACTTAGCAGGAAAAACTTCTTGTTCACACAAAAATTACTTTCATGATCCCTTCTGCATGGAAAATGGTTTGCTGCAGTGTTTATTATATTTTCTTTTCAGGCTGATCACCTGACTACTGTTCTCATTTTGTCATTTTCTACATCTCATATATGACTCAGTGTTGTTCTCTTTCCTTATAGAGATTTTTCATTTAAGTCACTCATTTGTAACTATTTCCTTTATGCTGCACAAATTTGCAAAGCACAAATGAAACACCACCTAAATAAAAGTAATTTTTATTCAATTACTTGCAAGGCATTGCTCTTCACTCGGAGCTGGAGCATTCTCTGTAACTACTCAAATGTGAACTCAGGTGAATTAGGGTTCTTGCAAGCCCTGGCTACTGTAGGCAATAGAAGTGACAAGATTATGGCTGTCAGTGGGAACTGATGACTTCACACAGCATACACTACTTAAGTAAACCTTTGGCAACRTTCTGTGTTTTCCCAAATGTGCCTGGCATTTCACTGCCTCTGATACACTCGTGTTTTGACAGTGGCAGCTGGAAGAAAATCAAAAGACCAAATCTTGTGCTATAGGTACTGTTGAAAGGCTTGAAGTTGAACTACCAAACTGTGAAAAACACAGGAAATTCTTGTAGCACTAGATAACTTCAGTAATTGATTTGGCATTTAGAATTGACTGAGAGAAATATTTCTGTTGTTGGATATTCTCAGCTACAAGGCAGAGAGAAGAYTCACAGCAGGAACTGTTGTAGCACAGGTTCAAGACTGCAAAAACTCTGGAGCTCTCCCATGGGCACATAGAAGGCAGCTGAGTGATGCTGCTTTACCTTGTCTTGTAGCACTCCCACTGCATTCTCACCTGTAAATTGATGCATAGATCAGATCATGGGRAAAGCATACAGCATTTACTTTTAAACAGGTTTAGTTCAAAAGGTCTATCAGACGAATKATGCACTTGATGCTTTCTGCTAAGGACTTGAAAGGCAAGATGATGTGGCTAAAGGCTTAATATTGTTACCTAGGATATTGGGACACTGTATTTAGCTTTAGCTAACTTACTGGTCTAGCACGTTTCTGGTGGAATTCTACATGAGATTGTTTTAATGTTAAAATGGTAAGTACTTTGCCTWAAGTTAAAAGATATTTACATTATATTCTGTGTACTTATGTCAATGAAATCCATTTTTGTAGGCTTCTGGTACTTCCAAAGAGAAAAATGCTTTCATGGGTATGTGAATAGCAGTTTACATAAAATGAAATGTGTTTGGTTTACTCTTTACTGCTTTATTCACCATGACAACCAGTCCATTTCTCTATTATTGCACCAGACCTTTTCTAACCTCTATTCATTACAGTATTGTTCAAAAATGAGGTTTTATATATATAGTAATACCTATACACAATGTCTGGGTTTTTTTAAAATAGCATTTAGTAACAAAGCATATTTTTCTGGGCATCCAGATATGTGAGCCCAAACTAGTACACATTTACAGCAAGCTTTATGAGATGCTGCTCTGATGAAATGCAAGGCTATTAAGGTTTGGGGGAGGTTAGAGAAACTTAACAGTTGATCTGTGGCCATCTCTAAATTAATTGTTAAAATCTGTTGTGAGGTATGGCATTTSAATAACTTCAGTGGCTCCTCTCTGTTATTGGGGAAAAGCTGTTTCTTGAAAGGTGAGTGCAGAGGCAGAGACTTGAGGCACAGCATGGCATGCCAACATGATTTTCTTGATAACAGAAAGAACTCAGGGCAGGAATGAGAACTAGTCTCCCCACTGAATGAATTATCTGMCTTTTCCTTGACTGGAGCCTACTGGTAAAGGTTAATAATTTAATACTGAATACCTACATCAAGAGTGAATATCTATAGAGGCTACCTATCAAAAACAGGTAAATTATATCTCATAAGTCCCAAGTAGCTGCAATATTGATGTAATATCAAAAATRATGTTGATAGATGTTTTGCATATATGCTTTGAAGGCATTAGTGGAATGTTTCTTCTCAGACCTGGATGATATTTTTCCTTTCTTTTCTTCAGTGAATTGTCTACTGATTAAATTATTTTAATGGTTAGCTGACGCTCATTTTTCTTGGTAGATAGGATGCTTCAAATAACAGAATAATTGCTTTGCAAAAATACCAAAAAAAACCAATAATTCTAAAGTTCTCTTTAGGGGCTAATCTTGAGCAATACACCTTTTCCCTATAGGAAACCACAGTAGTGCACAGGGACATCAGCCCATCTTTACTAACTGGCTGGAACATTAGGAGAGAGAGTTATTTACTTATGCTCCCAAGGCCAGTAATAGAAGTGAGTGTTAGGAAAACATTCATGGCTGTGAAGTGGTCATAGATCCTGAGAGTGCTCATTTCCCACGTGCCTTAACAAGCCAACCTTGTTAAGGTTGGCTTAACAAAATAACATTGCTTCTGTTGGAGCCTGCTTGCAATTTAGTCAAAATTAGTGTGATTTTAGTAAGTACTTATCCTCAGGTAAATCTCCTATATTATTTTTTTTTTAGTGCACTGGAGTTGAACAGTCTTACAATTTCTTGATATTTAGTTCCTATTGCTTCTCTCAGGAAGTAACATATTTTCCTGTCAGTGAGTTTTTCTCTATATATAGCTTGCATTTTCTTTGACATAATCTAATCTGTTTCTAGTTATGCATTGAGTACCACACTAAGTAATCCATTCCCACTTGGAAGTTAATAGCCTAAAGACATGTTATGCCTGGGATACAATTCATTTTTAGTCATCACTTACCCAGACAAGTAGCTTGAGCTGGTTTTTTTCTGTTTTTATTTCATAACCCCCTTTAATCATCTCAAGAAAAATGTTGATTTTTATTTTCCAGTTTACTTAATTTTCTTTTTCTAAAACTTCCTCTACTTCTTCTGTCAATTTTTTATCACATACTGTCAAAAATTATTGAAATGTCTTCCGGAGTTATTTAGGAGGGTATTTTTTAATTTGTGATAGGCAGTTTTAAATAATCTTTGTCTTGTTTTGAAGGCATATTGCATGGCACACAGGTGCTAAATCTGCTGTCTGTCATTATTTGTCATGGTTTGGTATTGGCCCAATGCCAGGCACTCACAAAAGTTATTTGCTCRCTCTCTGCTGTAGTTKAGCAGAGGAAAAGGAAAAAATTAACAAAGGGTTCATGAGTTAAGGACTGGCAGAAAAAATGCTCTGAGGGCAAAATATGTTCAAATTTATTRTTAACAGAGTCAAGAGTAGGATAATGAGGAGTAAAATAAGCCCTTTTCCACACCCCAGCCCTCCCTCTTTCTCACCAGCAGCACAGGGAAGACAGGGCRTGGGGGTTTTGGTGAATTTGTAACCCAAGATCTTTTGTTTGCTCAGGGAGTCTTTTCTCTGTTGTGCCAGGGGGTCCCTCCCGTGGGCAAACAGTTTACCAAAAATAGTCATGCCCTGGGTCACTCCTCCATAGAATATGAGGAAGATTCCAGCATTTCAGCAAGTCCAGTATGGGGTTTTTTTGATATCTCATATTTGGCATAGAAGTAAAACTTTTTTTTTTCATGCATTTTTCACTGGAAGCACCCTTATGTTCATTGAGCTAAGTCAAAACCTTTGAAGCATTGAAAAGAACCTTCTGCACTAAAAAAGCAAGTTACTCAGGTCTTTCAAAACTCTGTGTTCTGTTCCTCAGGGTTAATGAGTTCTATTCATGCATTTGAACATTTTACTGTAGTACTAAAACTGATAAACAAAATAAAGTGGGTTCCTCAGTATATTAACAAGAAAAGACTAGTAACTTGAATCAGCATGACCTTACAAGTTTGATTTATGCCTTTATGGGTTAACATTATTTGTAAGGATTATCTTATCCAGCACTTCCTTTTTCATTGTGAAATTCCTTGTGCAAATAAGTCGCATCAATGCAAACAGGTCTAAACTGCTTTCATGCTTATTCATATTTCATGCTTATTCATATTTCATGCTTATATCCACAAAAGGGTGAAAGGCAGTAGGAAATGACTTTCATACCTGCTTTTTCTATAGAAATATTACTATTGTGGAGAAGTAGGGAACAGATTATTCGTTATTTCTCCCATTGTCTTCATTAACTGTTGTTTAGCAGATGTACTCTTAAGACAATGTGATGGTTTCTTGGGGTTCTGTAATGCAATTTATGTTTCTTCTGTAGAACATATTGCAAACTTTAGTCTGTCAGGAAAAWATAAATTTGAGTCCTTCAGCAAATTCATACAAAAGTCCACCTCTGTCTATAAAACCGTGATCTGAATGCATCCTCTGTCTCAGGAATTGCTACACACTCAATGCACACAGAGACAATATACAGGAGATTAATCCCTCCTTTATTGCCTTTTTATTGATGTTCTTTACCATCTATTGTTGATTCATGTGAAAAATAGGTCTCAATTTTTTTCTGGCAGTTTTTATGTTCCTTACARTATAAATTCAAGTCATCTAGGTGCACTGTGTTGATGCAATGGTATTAATGTATAAATTGACAAGAAAATAGGAGTGGGAGAGGTGAGCTATTGAGTAGAATGTTACCTTTGCTTGGAAAAGTGTGGAAGAAAGTGACTAACAGTGGCTAGTGTGTCACACAATCTATGTGAGATTTTAAATGTGTCTAAGGAACTAGAGTTTAAGTCTGGTGTCCATATTGGCCACCAGAATAATGGTGGCCAAGAATTAATGGACATGGAGATGAGTACAAAAGAAGGGCAGAGTTGGTAAAACCTGACAAGTGAAGTCGTGGGTCATAGAAAACCTATTTGCGTTCTGTGAGCTGATAGCAAGAAAGGTGGTGTGGGAGATCCAGGTGAGGTAGTCTGTGTTGAGTACTAAAGTATATTTTACCAAGTTCCCCCAACAGAACCTCTGGCTAAGCTGTCAAAGRCCAGAAGAGTCAAGTGGTCCAAGGATTGGATAAAGAAGCAGCAGCACAGTGAAAAACTGATGACCAGTTTTGATGGGGTGCAAGGTTCTCAGCAGAGAGCCATTGTCACCTGTGTTACAGGGTACGGCTGACAAAGCATGTAGGAMAGAAAAAATCTTTCATGGTGAAGCAGAAAAKAAATATTKCCTTTCCCTGTAGAAGCAGCAGTCYTCAAATAAAATAATGGATGGTAGATTCAGAACRAAATTGAATTATACTTCATGAAATGTGTAGTCAAACTATAGAAATTSCTATTACACTGAGCTTGGGAGCAGAGCACCAATGGAGCTCTGACCCACAGGCAGAGCTCTTAGGATGAAGAATAACAGCACAGGGAGGGGAAAATTACTAATTATCAATTCACCTAATTTTAAAAGGAGTGTCCCTTAAAACTCCTTGCACTCAGAGGTTTATATCTGCCATCATAAACTTTCAAAGCCCAAGCTATGGATCAGATTTATCTTTTCTTTTGGCCAGTAGCAATAGCTGAGTGGTTTATCTTTAGAAATTATCTTAATTACTTGTCATTGCCAAACACTGTTTGATTCTTGAAAATTTGCACTTTGTTTCTGTCCTTGTGGACTCTATTGTRTTCTTTTGAGTCAATGCTTGTTCTCTTTTAGGCTCTCTGAGACTTTTTATCTGAGACCTGGATTTCTTTGCCAAAGTGTAATTTCTTTTGCTATGGATGCAGGGATTTTCTCTACGTTGTTAAACTTTCTAATCCCCTCTTCATTAAAGGGAAGATCAGGCACCTTTTTAGCACAGGTTTGCTTCTTTGTGAGRATGTTTTCCATATCTCAAGTTTAGCAGTTATGTACCAAGTATTTCTGTTGTGCCTAATTTGATTTTAACCATGAGGGAAGCCAAAGACAGATGTGATGCATATACAGAGGTCATAAATAAATTGGTGTTATGCTAAGATACACCTTCTCTCTGATTTCAGGACCATATAACACTGCAGCTACTTTACACTGCAATAAGTTTATATCAGCCTTATTCATTTGCTGTTTCATATACTGCTTATCTCAAGGAATACAGAAGAAACAGCAGAATGTGAGTTAAAAATTGGCATTCTTTGTTAAATAATGAGCAACTGCTGTGTGCCTATATTTTTTAATAAATAACCCTTGCTCAAAGAGAGGTTAATTTTCAGGATATGTCAATACAGTTATTAATTGTGTAGAACACTATTCTTAGAAGGCATATTACTTAAGATTCAATTGAAGAAACTTCAGCTAATTAGTGACCATATTTGCCTGGTTATTTCCATTGTAGAATGTATTCTTCCTGTATTGAATCCCATAAATCCATTTTTAGCTAAGGAATCTSAGGCTATTCAAAGTAAAGCTGTTGACCTTGTTACTGATAGGCTAACTCAGTCCAGTTATTCAAATCCATGTTGCAATTAATTATTTCCTGAGGTTATGAAGTCACTAGAGAAATAGAAGTAAAATTTATTTTCCAGCAATTGATATTGATCTAAACTCATGTGTTTTCATACATTGCACTTTTGGCCATGCAGGCATTGTATTGCAGGCCATGGAAGAATGTTAGTTGTAAATGTCTTAAATGTTTTGTAAAGATTGCTTAAGTCATTGGATAATATTGAGTYGAAAAATTAATTTCTTGACACAGTTTATTTTTCCTAATTATGTTCACCCTTGAAACCTCTTAAATTMTTACTTACTGTGTCCCAATTTTAAATAATCAATTCTAAGCATTCTAAGTGCTTAGAAAGATTTTTGGTTAAATTTGACTAAATGCTTGCAACTAGCACTAAAATTCTGACAAAATATTTGGGTTTTGTTTGGTGGTCTTTTAAAAACCTCACCTGAGGAGAAGAGAGACATGATTCTCTCCTAGCATCATATRTAAGTGTATGTCTAAAAGCCATCATGGCCTTAAGTATAAAAAATAGGCATCTGAATTATTTAGAGAAGCTGTTTCCAAGTTGTAAAATATTCAAGTGATTTGGGCAAGCTCTGGTATCCTGTAGCAGTTGATGGTGTTTTAATGTGACAGAACAAGAGTGAAATGACATAATGCCACTGTAAGTGCACACACTATATSTGACCTATATAACCATCCCAAACCCAACCCAGTTCTCCATTTTTAACCTGCTTTATTCCACTCCTTTGCTGCAGGTGCAAAATGAAAAGACTTAGCAGATGGTATTGATCTGYTATCATACAATGCTTTAAAGGAAAACCACCACTGAAAATTGGTGGTGACTTCTGCTTTCAACTGCTCTGTAAAACTCTGACTCATTGGTTCCAGAAGAGCTATATAATGAAATGGGAAATTTGGGGTTCAAGGATAGTAAACTACACCTGGAAAATGCCATTATGGCAAATGAATTGTAATTTGAGTTTTAAACTCTGAGCTAATTGTTTATAAGAAAGTAATTTTTTCGCCAGTAAAACTTTTTACTTCAACACCTTAATGGAATTATTATAAACCTGAAGAGTACAAACCAGGAAGGTGGAACTATCTGTACTTTGTTGATAAAATATGCTTCTGTATATGAAAACAATGCAAGCTGTCACATGGCAAATGCTGCCATTTGTCTCCTTAGCACCTGGCTAATGATCCATGAAGGAATATCTGAGCTGAGTGATACCTGTACAGTGCTATCATCGGGCATTATGGCACAGATTTTACACTCAGGGCTTCACTCATGTTTTTAGCCCCTTTTCTGTTGAAGGCTAACATTGAAAGGGCTTTCCTGTCCAAATAAATTTGTCTGGGTGACAGAAACAATTTACAAAGCTCTAAATGTGTTGTTTGGCCTGTTATTTCTAAGATCTGACTGTGGAATATTCAACATAAATAACATTCTGGAAGGTATTGTTATAAATGTCTGATTTATACTTGCCTATAAAACTCCATGATCCATAAAGAGGTGTTCTCTCCACCCTATTCTGTCAGGTAATAAAAGATAGCTAGATATGGTTTCAAGATGCCTCTGATACCATGTTTGCTCAGCTTTCTAACTAAGTTTTTGTCACCTCTCACAAGCTAACAAAGTATATAGTTAAATGGTTTCAGAAGAGCAGTCTGCCAGAGAAAATGGCTTTGGTGGAATACCTTTCAGTGCCTGAGTATTTTTGTTGATCAAATGATTTTTTTTAAAAGAAAAAAAGTAAAATCACCATGCCTAGAACAAAAAAAAAGTCCAATTTGGATTTATGTGTGTTTTTCTAGAATTTATCAGCATAAATGGGATTTGCCTAAAAATAGGCCCTYTTTAATGATAATCCTGTGACAATCCAGCATCTCATCAAGGATATGACTGCCAAGCTGCTTGTTGTTGAAGACAGCACTTACAAGGGGCATGTTTAAATATGCCAAGCAGACAAGCTTGGCCCTTTCAGCCTCAACGATTCTGTGTTCTCCTGAGATAAGGCTGACAAGTGATTGAGTAACAGGGGCCAGAAGAGAGAATCAATTGTGTTAATGAGCATGCAAGGCTATCAGGGAAGCAAGTAGCACACAATTGGTTAGGTTCAAGACAATATTAATCTACTCACAGGGGAAGGGAAGAGTGATGCTGACCCTGTGAAATGCATTGCACAAGTTAATTTTTTTATGTAAGCGTTCTTGTTTTTCATGTCTTAAGCAATTCTGCCCTTGAAAGTTATGTTGTCCCTGATTTATTCATTAATAACATTTGTCTTCCACACTTATCTTGGTGGAGCTCCTGTAGTGCCACAACATAATCTCTTATTGTGTGCCCCAGTATGGATGGAGAAGGGATTTACTGTCAAGTTAGTCCATAAGTTAATAGCTTGGTTGGAAACATCCCCTTCCAATAATGAGGATAGATTAAGCCCCTTTGACCAGCTTCATTTGGACTACAGCTATCTTGGACATTCACTCTTTCCCCAGATAGTGTGAAGGAGATCTATATGTTTTAGAGTGACATTCATCATTGTGGGATAATTGAGCTTTTTGCTTGCTTTACTGTAAAATACCTYAGAGTGCATTAATCTATTTTGTGATCCCAGTTTGTACACTTGCAGTATTCTCAGAAGCAGTTCTGTTGCTCCTTCATGCCCACCCAGGGATAGAACCAGTGTGGGTCCCTCTGGGCGCAGGGCAGGCTGCAGATCAGGCACATGGAGGGAGTGCAGAGTGGAGCTCTCTGCACAGGGTTGTGTTTCTTGATGTTTTCTGATGGTGGTTGTGTCTCTGGTTGAAAACAGGAGACTACAAAGAGGAATTCAGTGCATAAATAACACTTCCTGTTTCACTTGCTGTGCCAATCYCCACTCAGGACCTGGCCTGGATCTTTTTCTTTGGCAGTGTTGTGTTTCTAAAAATAATCACAGCACCTGTCTCTGAACTGCTGGCAGTGCCCTCTCACAGTTCACCTGCTTGAGTGACTCATGSTTTCCTTGTAAGGTGAGAAATAACCCTGTTCTCACTAATCATTAATTAGATCATCTTTTATCYGTGATGAACTCTTATCACCTTGACTGAAGGGACAATGAGTTGATTTAAGATCCAGAAACAGCTCTGTGGATTTGTGTGTGGTCTGGTGCTGTGCAGRCTCAAAAGTGCAGTCTATGAATGCCAAGCAACCAGCTGTTGTTATCTCTCATAAACTGGCATAATTTGTCTTGCAAACATACCCCATTGTCTTTTAAATAAACATTCATACTAACAAAAGTTGCAGTTATCACTGACTGTTTCCCTGGCTGGTAGCCTCAAACTTTACTTTAGAACATGGTCTTTTACAAAAAAGTCAAGGATAAAGTTTCAGAGAATGCAAAGATAGCAAAGGAACAAAGAACATGTGGAGAAAACTGAATTATGGTCAAGCTATCAGTCCAGCTATTTTTTGCTGTTAAACAAAATTATGCATTTAAAAGTTGTTCCCTGTGCTTGAGTTTTGGGGTTTTTTCCTAAAACTTCTAGATGTATGGAACTACAGGGGAGACAACTTGTGAGYTGCTGAAATCATTACAGAAGTTGAGAGAATTCTAGACGAATTAATTTACTTGGAACTGTTTAGCTCAGTGTTCCAATCACAGATAGGAGCCCTGACTGAATTTTACCACTCTCCCACTACTTTGCRGTGAAGTGGTCAGTAATTTCTGGTGTGTATGAAGAGCAGAAGAGGTTCTCTGCCTGTGTTTTTYAGAGTGACCAGTGCTTATATAATATGCTATTTAAAAGTGTTATAAAGATAGAGAAACAATGTGGACAAAAATCCTGTTTAAATAAAGAACATAAATGGCACAAAGGGAAATCTTGGATGCTCTTCATCTGCAGTTTGAGGTCAGTTAGCATGAAACACGTTCTTCTCTCTACTGCTTCCTTTCCTGTACCTTCACTTAGGTCACTCAACAGTTGAGACACAATTCTCACAATCTTCAGGCAAATATCACCTGGACCTCTCCAACATGATGCACTTCATCATAAATGTTATCCCAGAGGCTTATTTAATCCTTTACAGCTGAGCAAACTAGGACTGTGGACCAAAYAGAATAAATTCAGTGTTGTAGCTTTTCCTCTACTGAGTCAGAAACCTTCTCTCTATGCTGCTGATGTAGCTGTTTTCTAAATTTAACTAGGGTRGTTTGAATAACTGAGTAAGTCCATCTAAAAATACCTCCTGGTCCTAGTTTCTAATCTACTACTTAGTAGATATATATATAAATTAATTTCGGTTTTTTGAGTGAGCAAAGACAATTAGGGAAATGGAGCAGCTGGAAAACAGGACATGGGACAACAAGTAATGGAAATAGAAGAGCTCTAGAAATAACTTTTAACCTATTATACTGTAATTATTGGTTAGTACATTACCCTCAGCCATTGTTCTTTGAAGAAATAGGAAATAGCTTTTTAATGTTTGCATGGATGTAGCAGTCTTAGTGCAGTCCCTAGTGTTGACTGGTGCACTGTGTGAATTGGTTTTGAAGCAGATTCTGGTGCTTTGAGACCTCTAATAGATGGATAGGATCTGAGGTCACTTGCTGTAATACAATAGTGAATTTGCATTTCATCACTTTGGCTGAAACAGAAGAAAATAGTTACTTCCTGCTTTAGAAATCTAGCTTTTAAATTTAATTATTTATATCATAATATCTAAAAGAAAAGGATGGGTTAATGGGGCARGTGACATTATGATGCCTATGTTTGTGCTCAACACATCTTTATATCGACAAAATAATATTGTGGCTAGTTACAATAGGAAGAGTTGCCATTCAGGTAATCCATGCAGTTGGTTTAACASTTTGAAAACAGCCTTCTAGGAGTGAAAATGTAGAAATGCAAATAAAACAAACCTTACCAAGAAAATTGCTTTCTGTTGGCTGTTAAAAGCCAGGTCAGGTACATCCCCCCACTTCTTCTCTAGTGCCCATAGGTGTCAGGGATTTCATCCCATGACAGTTGCACTTATCCAGCCTTAAGATCTGCTCCATCATTAAAGCATCCTGAGCAGTAGAAGAGTCTCTCTCTGGCTGAGAAGGTTCAGTTCCTCACTGAATGGCAGCAAGATTTGTACCTCTGGCAAAGCTCATGGCTGTGGGTCAGATATACTTTCATTAGTGTTTTCATCATGGTTTCAATCACRAAAACAAATGATTGAATTTAACCCTAAATAAAGAAAGCCTATATATTAGACAYCATAACATTATCTCTTTAAAGTCTTCAATGTGCAAACAGCAAGTGGATACAGGTGTCTAAGCATCCTAAATCGCATGTCTTGTGTTGCAGAGCTTTTTTCAAACATAAAAATTTAAAAACTTTAGTTAAATTAGTGCTGAAAGATATTTTTAATAGCAAAGCATATTTTCAGCATTAATTTTTTCCAAACACTAAGTTTAATTTTTCCCTCCTTTCTTTGGCTTATACTGTAGTTATGTTTTTAAGTACCTGGCAATAATTCTGGTATTCACATTCTTAGTCTTTCAATTTATCCCTCCAGTTAATCCAATGGGTAGAAAAATCCATTATTCCTCATTTTAAGTATTATCAGTTCAGGAGACAATCTAATCTAAAGAACTTCAAATACTTTTATAGCCTTAATCTGTGAAAGAATTATACTCCCTGGCTATCCAAATCTTTGTTCACATTTCCCATATTATGTGCTAAAAGGCATGCTGTGCCTCTGCCTTAATTCTTATGTTCACAGCTAAGTTGATGAAGGTGTATTTTGGGTACTAATGTGCCATAAAACTGTGGGAGTTGGGGTGTCCATTTCAAAACTATTAGATAGGAGATTTAAAGTTCCAAAAAGTGTATAAATTAAGAGTAGAGATGACTGAAATATGTAACCTGTAGTCAGAACACTTCATTGAAAAAGTGGATTCAATTCTGATTTGAAACATAATGAAAAAAACCCAAGCCTTTGATTGAATGTTCTCTTTAGTAAAAGACCTTTGGTACTTYCCAAGTGAAATGTGCTGCCTGGCAGATGGGGGCTAGAGCTGAAGAGCCTTCAGCCAATTTTATTAGGGCTTATAATAGGTAGCTATTTTGAGACTGACTAGCCTTTGATATCTATTTGTTGYATGTAGTCAAAGCCATTCATTTTGCACCTCTATTTTCAACTATTCCTTGTTCCATGGAAATATTAGCTGAATTAAAGGTACTCCCATGGTGCATTTTAGATTAATCAYCATTCTCAGATGTTTTGTAACTCCTTTAACAAAAGTTAATGTTTCATGCAGAACATGATATTTTTGTTGGAGTGCAACTGTAAGGGACATGTGCAGAAAACAGGTGAGATAATTATTCAGCTCTAATTGGCAATAGTTGATTCCTAGCTGAAACACTGAGATTTTACTTTTCAACCAAAGYTTTAAAATGCAGTTAGATTTACCATAAAACAACATAAATTCAAGGTGGAAGAGAGACTCTGTGAAGAAATTTGAGTTCACATATGCTCTAAGAACAAAGTTATTGATATTGCAAGCCCACTATCATTTGATATCACTAGCTTTACGAAAGGGGAGGGCAGTAGCAATGCAGTAAAGTGAAACAACCAGGATTCTTTTCTGCTCGTGAATAACCATGGGGTATTGTTCAATTATCCTCTGAAATGGGCAATTGCAACAGAGGAAATTCCTAAAACAGTAAATTTGATCATTTTTGTCAAAAAAAGGTCATCCTGCCATTGGAAACCTGGCCAAAAAAAAAAAATTAAAAAAAATCTTTGCACTTGAGTCACTGTGGAGGAAGAATGAACCCAATCTAAAAGATGTGAGAGAAAGGAGAAGGAGAGAAGTGCCAGTCATCCAGTCATGTTCAGCCTTTGCACATCAGATTTTTAAACTAATCTTTGAAGCAACATTTGCTTTTATTCTTTTTGACTTAAGCTAATGGCATGAAAATATCTTCAGAATACGCCACTTCTTTTCCAATTTCACRTAGTCACAAATCCTTTATTAGCTGGCCATGACCTTCGAGTAAATATTTCTTTTCTTGTAAATTTGCCTTAAAGCAGATACTTCGTTTGGTATCACTCGCCCCTACATKCAGCCTGATGATTAGCCCTTAATTAGTTAATATAGGAATATGCAAAATGTTAATTCATTTGAATTAAGATGCTGACCTTTTCAGCCTGCTTGGAAGGGCAGTTTTTGTTGTCTGTARCTTGTCACCCAAATACGATTCTTATCTGGAAAAGTAGATCAAAAGCAGAKATTCAAATGGAGGTGGTTTGTTGGGAGGGTTTGTTTGGCTTTTTCCTTAAAAGAGGTGACAGTGCAACTTGCCTAGAAATAATCCTCTGGAGCTGGTCGGTTGGGTTTTTTTCCCCCAGTATTCCAGTAAGAGGAACTGTCCCAGTTAAGTGACCACATCCCAGCCTCTTCCTGGGTGATGAAGTGATGAAATGCCAAGTCCAGTAAATACTATTGAATTTACCCAGCCTCTTTCTGCTCTGGGCTGGCAAACAGGGTCTTCTCAGCTGGGCTGCTCTGAAACTCAGACCCTTCTTCTCTTGGTTTTGAGACCTGAAGCTGTTTCCCAAAACAGGCCCTTATTCTTCTTGTTCAGAAGTCATGTTCTCATCAGTAACCCAGTGACAGTGGAGACAGTCCAAGGGCTTGTTCTGGCACAGCCAGTGATGCCATCAAAGCTGGGGGCAATGCAAATGGGCTGGCACAGGTGGTTCTGCCTGTTTAAAATTCAGCAGCAGGGAGTGCTTCAAAAGTCAAGTTCCAGAGGAACATAAGTCAAAAATTTCTGACCTTCTGGCATATCCCATGAATTTCTTTAACCAGCACCAAGCAAGGCACAGAGAATGGTTCTTCACTGGGCTGAAAGGATTATCATTGGGGAAGGGGCTGTTTTTTCATGGTCTGCATTAGAACATGGAGGTTTTCTCATTCTACCACATTAACACGTTTAGCATACATGATTGTGCTTTGTTAATATTTCTCTATTGTGCCACACACACCTGAAAATCAAAAAAAAATAATCTTTTCCAGAGGGTTGACCCTAAGCCTAACCATTTCCTTCAGAAAATTGTCTTAGGAATTATATCAAATGTGAAGCAATCCTCAAGTCTCTGTAGTTTTTATGTTCTGTAATGAAAACTTCATTTCAATGAGAGGCATATTCTAATTGCAAATATACAGTAAGCACTGAAACCTCATTTTCCAGCAGCGTTTTGACCAACCTCTAGAGGGATATAGCTTTCAGGAAGTAGACTGACTTAACTGCTTTAGTAAGACTTTATTTATGTCTCCTAAATAGGTAATGGTCATTCAAATCACTCACAGAAGTGTTTTGTGTGTTGTAGGCAATAGCATGGAGCGCAGACAGACCCATTTGGCCAGTTGTAAAATGAATTAATTTGGTTTTTTAATAAGCAAACAGAATCTGTGGGCTGAGGAGCATAGAGTTTGTATCGATGTTATTTGATTATGTAATCTTTTTTTAAATCAGCAGATAAACCTTGCTTTGCTACACTGCAGAAAAAAATAGGAAATGCGRAAGATCTATGCAAAATAATTGCAAAGAAAGTGTGCAAATGTTCCAAGCTGTTCATGAGCTGGTGTTTAGTGTACTTTGAGATGCTGTATGAATAAWAGGACTGGTTTAGGCCCTAGACTTGAGACAGCAGCCGAGTCCATGCTGTGTTTGTTGCCACACTGCAGTAATCAAAGCACAATYACCCAGGCTGAGAGTGGCACAGGATCCCACTGAACAGAGCCAAATGCTGGGAGCACACTGAAGGCRTTGCCCTGACGTGTCTGGGAGGTGAGCAGATGGGTGTTAGCAGTAGACATGCTTGTATTGGATCTAGAACCTTGTTATCATTGCCCCCCTAAGCTTTCTTTTAGGGAAATGCAAATAAATATTTCTATGGCAGGAGCGAAGAATTTGAAAGAAAATAAGGGATCACTTTTAATTTCCCTTGTTAACCAAATTTCTCAGTTAAAAATAACTGCCTTTCAGATAACAAATTCAATCTGAGAAGAACTTCAGGACTGACAAACTTCTGAATAATGCTAAGGTGAAATCTCTCTTTCTTGGTGCTCTGCCAAGACAATAATGTCCTGTATTTTCACTGGTTTCATTTAAAAAAAAAAAGTGCCCAAATACTCTGTACCCTAAATACAGAAGCAAGTTTAAAATACCTTATTCTTTGTTACCAGTTAGAAAAACTCACGTAATACTTCCCTATTATTGCCAAAATATTAAATGACAGTTAAAAAGAAGGCATGCAAGCCAGTTCTGTCGGACTGTTTTTCCTTGATAAGCAAACAGAATCTTACTGTAAGTTTCTGAATGCCTAATCCTTCCTATTACTCATTATACTTTCTATGTTAGGGATAAGAAAGGATAAATAAATCCTATTTGTATTCAAAACACAAACTGCAGTACATAATTAGTATCAGTATTGCCGATTATCATAAATAGCTGTCATGGAATAGAGTATGCAGTCATCTAAATCTCTGATGCCAAATTCTGGGGTTATTTTTCACATTTTTTTCAGGCAMTATGGTTGTATGTAACCTATTCAAACTGGAGAATCTTGTCAGTGACTATTTGAATGAGAAGTTATGCAGCATAATGACATTATCAACAGTATTAGAACATAAATACCTCTTTTACTCTGTCTTGGATTTATTCAGCTCCTCAGAAARTAAGTTTTTTCAGGAAGGAGCAGGGACATCATTTCTTGAGCCACACTGAATGGCAGGCTCCATTTTCCTTGCTCTTATTGGTTGAAGGAAGGAATGAAACAGCAGAGAAAAGGAAGAGAAAGTATACAACAAAAAAATCAGTTTATAGACCTGGGTTTGTTTTTATTTTTTAGGGATTTTTGGCTTGGAAAAGATTTATTTCATTATGATTTCTGGATTGATTAGTAGTCTTGACTTCTCATAGGGGGTTTTCCCATTCTAACAATTTTTTTGGCTGCTCTTTTGTCCTGTCGTTCTCAGTGGTTCTTCCCTTCCAGCCCTCTCTAGAGTGCATAATTTAGGTCCAGGATGTACACAGATGCTGTACAGCTGAGCAAAAGTAGGAAATGCTCAACAAGCAGCAGAATTGCTCCAGTGTTTCAATGGCAGCAAAACCAAGGGCTCCTTGGGGAGGCAGGGGGAGCTCACAGCAGCAGCAAAGAAAAGTTAATTTGGTTGTGCAGGACATTCTCCCTTCCACGTTTTGAGGGCAATGTCTGACATTTCATCATCTCACCTTGGTTGCGTCTCACAGTTCTGTACATCCTTGCACAGGCACAGAGATGTCATCAGCAAACTCTGAATTTTGTTTGCTTCTATGTGAGTATCTCACCAAGAGCTGGCAGAGAAATACAGAATGATTCACAGCTGATTTTWTGGAGCTTTGTTTCAATTATGGCACATAAAATATTTTCCTTTGTAATGTTACAGAGATTAATTTCAGAAGGAGGTGGTGACAGATAAAAGGGTGGGCTAATTTCTGTTGGCTAGAATATTTTTCCAGTCTATAAAAGAGAATTATGAATTCGGCCAAATTGTGCTTACTATTACAATAGCATTTTTTAGTTTCTAACCTTATCACTGGCATGTTACACATCTCTCAATAGGAGCTCTACAGATGGAAAGATTAATATGAGGGGAGTCATGTAAGGGCAGGACATGTCCTTCATGGATGTCATAGATGTATTTCTATGGAAGCTTTCATTCTTTTTGAGCACAAAAATTGTTTGGGGGGCAGAGAGAGAGGAAAAATTGGTAACATTGATGGTTTTATTCCTTAAAGCATATGCTCAGCCCTCTGTGAGCAGTGCATTCAGCTGGAGAGTCAGGCATTTCACAGTGATTGATTGCTTCTGCAAGTCTTGAGCCAAATCAAACCAGGCAGTTATGCACTGACAGCACATTAGTCAGGGAAAGCCTGAATTTTTATTGTGTAAATTTCAAACAAAGCAAATAAATCTGCTTCTGTTTTCATGATAATAAAAATAATTTGTGCTGTGGAATGTCTACATTTTGAWTTTTTGTGATTTGGTCTTCTTTTTAAGGTATCCAGCTAATGTTTTTGGTAACTCATGCCAGTGAAAGTAACTTTTTTCCTAAAGTTTTGAAATCCAGAATCAGTAGCTATTATGTGATATCTGCTTTGGAATTTTAGTATATCATTCTGTACTACAGTGCACTCTAATTTTGTTTATAGCATTTGATTATCATGTCAATTTACATCCAGGGTAGAAGAAACTGGCTGRGTATCAAGCAATAAATTTTAAAAGGTTCACCATCTGCATCGTTTGGTCTGGCATTCAGTGATTTTTGTCCTGATGTGGCAAACAAGTTTTCATTCTTTAGGCACTGCTGATCTTCAGTTCTGCATGACTGACCTAACTGCATGTTGCTCAGTCCCTGATGCCTGCTCCACACATTATAACCACCTCTCTGCAGCAGACGTGACATGAAATACCAAACTGGCACAGGTWTATTCTGCACGTGCTGCCATTTCCAGCACCTCTGCTGTGTTCAGAATGATACAAAAGAATGTGCACCAAGAACCAGATCACCATTTAGTAGTGGTGTTCAGGGCTTTGCACAGACAGAAAAACGTGGAGAGATGATACAAATTGTATAACATGATCAATAAACCTAAGAAAATGGATTGGACTTTAGTGCCTCTGTCAGATTGTCTCACAGTTTAAGGCTAGGAGCAAGCAGAGTTTGTGAGGGTTGAGCAAAAGGCATTCCTTGGCAGGGAAGTGTGCTCTGAAATCCTTCATGCCCTGGGAGGTGCTGGGGTTTGGGGGCAGCCATGCCATAAAACATCAGCCCTGTGTGACACCAGGGATCTCCAGAATCTGCCTGTGCAGGATGTTTTGGTTCTGCATCCCCCTGATCACTTGGTCCTGCCTGCGGGCCCTGTGGGGTCCTTACAGGATTCTGATGGCAACAAACTGGAATAAGGGAAGAATCAGCCTCTCCTGGCAGTGTACATTCAATTTGCCCCCATCTACTGCCCATGGCCAGGTGTTACCTTGCAGCTTTCCTTTGTTTGCTGTCAGAGGGGAGTGCATCAGCTCCTGGAGAAAATAATTCAACGCCTGAACTGTAGATCTGTTTATCCAGGTTGAAGAAACTCCTTTCTTTTAGATAAGCCAGCACTGCAAGGACAAAAGCCATATGTTTSCAAGTCCTACAGTTATCTACAGTGTTTTTTCTTGATTCTTAAATAGATATGGTCAATTCCAACAGAGATGCAGTGAAATTCCAACTGAGATGCATTAGGTTTTGACCTTGTAGCACTGAAAGGAGTCAAGTGCAAAGAATTTTGCATGATTAATGCTGTTGAATAATTTCTTCATGTTAATGGAGAATAATGATAACATAACTCCTTCTCCTAACAAAGGTTTTTGAGTGGCATAGACATATATAACATTGAAGGGATCTGCCACAAGTTAATATTATTCACTACAATCAATGTTTTTTGTTTCAAGTGGGCACATACAGAGGTGAGATGCAATTTTTTTTTCAATTAGATGAGAAAAAAACCTTTATTAAACTTCTTTTTATACCCAATCTGATATCATTATATAAAGAGACAAAATCTGCCAGTAGCTTACACCTATGAGTTTTCATAAGATCTGGAGCCCTTGTAGRTTCCTCATGGTGTCAATATATTCCCCTTGATTGCAAGTTCTTGGTAATTAAAAAGTTGAGTGAGCCTGGTCCTATTAATGCCAAAAATCTAGCAAAAGGATTGAATATTTTGCTGGATTTTGAGCTTCTAGTCTTTCCCTTTCTCCCCTGCTTTTTCATACACTGTCCAAAAGCAGTATTAGGCAGTAATTACTGTCATTTGCTGTGAGAGGCAGGAAAGGGGAGCAGATAGAATCAAGCCTGGACATGGCAACAATTTGTTCTCATTATGCTGATGGCTGCAATTCAGYTTCTGTTGCATATTCCCTTTGCTTTTACCTTAACTCCTTTGGTTCAGTTTTGAAATAGGAATATAGGGGATATATWTTTTTTAATTTGTGGGGTTTTTCTCCCACACCATGTTTCAGATTGTCTTTTTAGTATGGCTACTAAAGATGATTTGGGGAATCTTCTGCAAGCTGCTAAATTATAAATTTCTTCTTTTAAACACTCTTTGCACTGTGGAAGTATGTAGAAAAACCAGCTATTCCCTTTCTGCCCACTGTGCTAGGTAAAGAAAACAAAAAAACCTGTCTGAGCTTACAAATGCTTAATAAATGTTCTTCATGAGTAGGATATAAACGTCTTTCAAATATAAACTGGAATCATTTAATTGTACTAATAAGGACATAATAATTGTGTTTTCTTAGTTAAGAATGTATGGGAAAGACCTTGGGTAAGAGCTGCTTCTGAAAYGCTGTATATCCATGATGCTTTTAGAAACAGGAAAATTACAGTTAGCACTCTAAAAATGGCTCAGGCTGGGAAACTTTCCACAATTGTTACTTACATTAGCTGGAGAAACAGTGCTAATGAGTTTTGGCTTCTGGATTCTGCATAAAATATTCCATCTTAGACACCTCACCAGTGCTGACTCTACCTTTTTTTTTTAACTTTGGAAAAGTAATTGCTGCTCCTGGCACTGTTTCCCTGGGGCTAGGTTCCTGCATTTAAATTACTGACTTGCCTAACTCTTGGAGGCAGATACTTGCAGGCAGGCAATATTAGCAGTTCAGTTGCTGAGTGCCCTTCTGATACTACTATTTTTGTAGAGATTGGAAAATTCATCAGTTAATTTCCTGTAAAGAAGATCTAGCTGCTATGTTCTCCAAAATTAATATTTTCCCATTTTCAGAATGGAAKTATTGCTTAGGTCATTAAAATCTATCCCGTACAGTGATATGGAAGATTGTAAGACAATGAGAATCTTGGCAAATTTGTGTTTAATCTAATTTGAGAATATTTTAGATGAATATTTCACATATCCATGTTTCCTCCTATCTGAGGTGTATTTTATGTATGTACATATGTGTGTGTATATWAGGAATTTTTAGTTTCTTGCATCAAGTGAGCTGACACAAAATTCCAGAAGATACTCTCATTTCTGYACAGGATATTCTCATTCTTTACAATTATTCACAAACTTCAGCTTTAAAGAGTTCCGTGGAATAAGCAAAATAGAGAATTTGATAGAATGACCATTGCAAGAGTATTATAACCTCCACCTCAGTGTGCTTCTCTTGTGTGTCTGTGTTCTATGTCACAAACATGTGTCTCTCCTCAGAYTGAGAGACTCCATAAAAATAAAACTGATCAGAGGTTTCTCTTTGGCAGAATAAGCAATGACATCTATCTGACAGCCAGCTGCTACACACTGTGATTAAGAGAAAATGCTCATTTCTCATGAGGATGTTGATTATTCCCTAACTTTAGCTCAAATGCCTAGTTGCTGATTATATTCTAATGTGCTAAAATGCTTTTCCCCAGGATTTCTGTATTTAGAGATTGTCTAGGATAGGGAAGAAAGGCTAATATTTTTTTTATAAAACAGCAGTTAGTTGTGATTCTTTACAAAGACACCAGTAGGAGTTCTTTGGCATTGAATAGCAATTCTTATCAACATTACCTCCTCCTGTCATACTTTGCTGCYTTACTCTTAGTTTGCACTGATAATTTTTTCCTTTACATGTGAAGAAAAATGTAACTGTGTAACATAAGAGAGTGCCACCAGTGTGAAATACTGCTGAGAGGGGCATATAAACATGCACTTATAGATGGTAACAGACCAGTGAAATAGCACCAACCATGTGAAAATATTTCAGAAGGGTTCTAAGGGCTCTTGCTGAAAGTAAACAAGGGTGAAACACCTGTTTATTGTCCTATGGTCAGAGTGAACTTGGTGGCTTTCTCCTAATTTCCCTGCTCAGTTCAACAATATTCAATCCTGGAAGACTTAAAGGAGAAAGATTCTGATTTACAGAGAACCCCACTCAAAGCTGAGTAGCAATGTTAAGTGCTACACTGAATTAAACCCTCATTTCCTGCAACAATCGTGTGTAGGACTGCTCATTCTTGTGGAGCTGAATCTTTGACAGATCTTCAGCAAAACTGACTGACAGCAAAACCTGTGATTAACACAGGTACTTTGTTGTGTTTAGCTGAATGAAATGTTCTTAGTCTTTTCTAGATCTGCAAAGAATTTTAAGAAAAATCTTTTCTGGAAGTAAAAGTTCATTGCAGTGCTATAGTGCAGATGCACTTGTGTTTGCAGGCAAAAGAAACCAAGTGAAACATGAAAATGGCTCAAAAGCTGAAGTAAGAATGTTCAATACATTCCTTGGAGAAGAGGGGGAGAAGGATGAGGCAGGATCAAAGCTCACATTGCAATTTCTGCTGTAGATCTGAGCTGTAAATGCAGTGCTGACTTTGAGATGAGTGGACAGATCTCACTCTCCCTCTTTTTGGCTAGAAAATGTCATTCTGCTAAATGGTCAAGACTTTATCTGTTCAAAATTTCTATCAGAAAAACTTTTTACACTCAAAAAAAAAAGGTGGGTTGGTRTTTTGTGTGGTTTTTGTTGAGGTTTCTTACGAAATGACAACTGAGAAAGAGAAGCTGTTCTGTTCAAGAAGTCTCCCAAAGAAAAGGTTTTGTGAGAAACAAAATTAGGTCAGGAAGCTGGCCCATGATTGCTATAACTGTATATTGCTATTTAGTTCTTTGCTGTGGGAGAAGCTAAATTGGAAATAAATGAACTTATTGCTGTAGTTGAAGGAGATTTGGGAGTAGGGGGCATATCTGAGGGATTTTTTTTTTTCCTTCTGGTAGGCTGAAAATGAGCAATATCTGCCAGCCAGATAAAAACAGGACTAAAGTCTGGTATTATCAATTTGAAAGGACCTCTGCACTTTAGAAACAATGGTTTGTGTACCTGGTGGTAAAAGGGGGGTAATTGAAACTGGAGACAAATTAAACTCAAACCTTTCAGCCTCCCTGTCCTAAAAGCTGCCAAGCCCAGCACGATGCTCCCTTGACTGCAGTGCTGTGCTGCAAAGCTTGCTCAGTGCTTCAGGTGGCTGCTCTCCTGCTCTCCTGYGTGTTATCTCTCAGTCCTGGGAAGAGTTCAAGTACAGCAGGAGGAGGGAGAGGAGTGGTTTTGGTCATCTTGGTTTGACACATTTGAAAATGAACCTGAYATTGAGGCAGGTCACAAAATAAAGACAGCAGAACATGAACTGATGCTTTTTGTTCTGTAGCTTTTTTGTTTGAGAGATCAGAGCCACCATTTCGTTTTGGAGTGCTGTTGGGCATGCCACAGATATTATGCCAGTGTAATGTGTCCCCATGGCATCCTTACACGTCATGAAAACCCTTCACCAGTGCTATCACACACAGTAGAACAAAATTAAATTAAAGCATGTTTTCATATGTCTGTTTCCAAATATGCATTTCCCTCAAGAAGTTGTGCATGGCTGACTGTTGCTTAATTCCACAAAAGTGTATTTGGGCAACAACTGGAASGTTATACTCAAACTAATGGTAACCAAATTAATGGTAAGACATGAATATTGAGATAGAATTTGGGGTTTTTATCAGTCAAAAATAATATAGAAGGGCAGTAGAGATTACAGGAAAGCATGAGACAGAAAAATCAGTGGTATAGTAAAATACTGTCTGTTCTCTTGCACAAAACAAATTTCCTGTGTGCCATAGCAGTGTAACTGAACACTTTTCCATGATCCCTTAAAAACATTAGACAAGACATAGGGGATAAATAGAAAACAAAAACGATTTAGAATGAATTGCACTTAAGAAAATCTGGCTAGATTTCCATTTTCAGTGTCATTTTCTGCAACTRTAAAGTTATGGTTTAAAAACAAGACAAGAAAAAAGTTATAGCAGACTGTCTGATTAATAAATTGCAATCAATTGCAATGCCTAATTATCTCCTAAGAGGTTTGGAGAGATGGTAATGGATGAAGCGTGTTTTTCTCTCAGCATGAGGAGAGCTGACTAGAGCAGCTTCAAGGCTTAAAATAAACAAACCTTTRCTACAAGTGAGAAAAGGACCAAAGTCTTAAATAAAAAATGTGCTGATTTTCTTGTTTGAATCAGGCAAAGCCAAGAGTGTAATGTTGGTGTASAGATAATTGAAACAATGTTTTAGAAAGAAATGTCTTCAAAATTGCCATAAATCCCAGTAAAGACCATTTTTCTGTACAATRTATGAGTGGGGAGGGGGTGGAAATAGTTGTGAAGTTTTGGAGTTCTGCTCAGAATTTGACATTTGCAGTAAGTGGTTTCTATTTCCCTGTGGTATAGATGGAGCTGTTAAAGGAGTCTAAGCTCCCAGTCCAAGACAAATCATCAGGTTTTTAGGGTCATTCATGGTAAACTAATYCCATAAGAAAAAAAAAATCTTGACATTTATCCGCTTTTAAATACAACTGGCTTCACCAATTTCAAAGGCTTTCTCTTCTTTTTTCCTCCCAACACACCAAAAGGGGAGTTGGTGAGCATGAAAACAAAACCCCACTTTAGCCCCTCCTATGTGGTTTAAATTTACCTGCCTTTTTTTGGATTTTTTTAGTAGCTTGGGAGCAGATCTGGGCAGGTCTCTTGTGATTCCCACTSATTTGCAAAGAGATAAAACAGAAGTGTCTGAGGGTTCCTGGGCACAGCAGCCCATGAAGCAGCCACTGGAGGCTGCTCTTGGGTGGGATGGGTCTTGTCAGGTTCTGTGTGTGCCAGAGCTCAGTGAGATGCAACATTTGAGCTGGAAAAGGAAGACTRAGAGCCTTATAAAATGTAACCAAAATCAGGGATGTAAGAGGAGTGAAAAGGCAGGTTAGGAGGTTTGTAAAGGTGGTAAAATTGTGTGCTCAGAAGAGAAATGGGAACAAGGGAGAAGCAGCACTTTGTGAGTAAATGAAACCTTGGGGTGCTCAGCTGTAGGCAGCTTTGTTTTCTGCATCTTCAGGTTTGACACAGTTAGAAGAAGCACAAAGAAAGGCAACTGCCATGTGAAAGAATGTGGACACAGTCTTACAAGGAAATTTTAAAAAAACAAACTGGGACTCTGCAGTCTGGAGAAAAAAAGGCTAAAGCAGGGGACACAAGATCTACCAAGTCATGGAGATGAAGTGAATGAAAAGGTGGTGTTCGTCAAATCCCTTGGTGCTGGAACAAACATGGATTGGTTGGACTGGTGGGAGGTTGGTTTAATACAAAGGATGCACTTTTTGCACTTTTTTATTAATATGTTTGTGAGTTTAGTGGATTTTGTTGCCACAGCAGGCTGAGGYGACAGCTGAACAGTGTCAGCAAGGAGTAGAAGCAATTGGACACATTTCTTCTGTGAAARGACTAAATTTTTAATTGCTCATTAAAGGGAACCTTGCAGCAATGTGTGCTCTAGATGCACAAACACAGAGGGATGGAGTGGAAGGGAACAAGGCCAGGGCACTGTATAAAAGGGAAAAGGCTGTTTGTTCCCTTAAAACTATCTTGTGTGGCACTGCCCAGAGCACAGCACAACACTGAGTAATATCCTACTCAACAGGACCTTCCTTATGTTCTGATGTAAGAAAATGTGGTTTAATTTCTCTTAACATGATACCATGAACTGTGAACACTTTCTTGCAGAGTTAACTTCGAATGACAACATTTATTGTGGTTACATGTTCTCCTYCACAGCAGAGCTGGACATTGGATCTGTTWCAGGTTTTCTTCCTTCAGTTCAAGTAATTTAWMTCCTYGCTTYAAAATTCTGAGGCCTGCATCCTGAWTTTTTTTKWWTTTTTTTTWACTTCCTTGAAAAATTACTCAAGAGTCCCTGGTGGTTTTGTAATTATTTTACAGCAAGCTGAATAATTCTGGCACTTTAGATCTGCACTGATAAAAATGGATTAAAACTATATTTAAAACATAAGAGATTATGCTTTTTCATCCTAATGGGGGTTCTCAAGTCTGTACAAATAAGACCCCCATGCCCTGCATCCAGTGTTAGGGGACAATATCGAAGTGACAGTATATGAGGCAAAATATGCTGATAAAAACCAAAGAAAACAATAAGTGACATAGGTTTCCCAAAAAAAGTCTTATTTCAACGAAATAAAGATGCTAATCATTATTTACCCTGAACAGATGGAGGACATGACTTGGTTTTGCTGTTTCCCAGACAAAAATAGAAGTTAAAAATCCCCAGAGTCACACATAGAAAGTGAATAATCACAGGAGTTAAATATTTCCTGAGTACAGTATTGATATCTCTGACAGACCCTGAATCACCTGTCAGCATCCTGCTCTTTGAAAAGTTTTTGCTTTTCATAACCAACTTCTCCTTGGGCATTTTCTGTTTGCTCAGAGACCAACCATTTAAACTTCAGCCATTCCTCAGGAGGTTTGCCATGTTCACTTTATGAATGCCCAAGTGCACTTATGTAACCAAAAAAAACTCCTTTTGTAAGGATCTGTTAACAGATTACCTTTTTTTCCTGATGCCACACACTGTTATCATGTCAGAACAGCTTTATGCTCTTTTTGATAAGCTTCCCATTCAGGACACACAAAGGATCCTGCAGACTTCTATAAATTGCTTACATTGCAGCTTTCCCTGCCCCATTCTCTCTCTCTTCCAGAGTCTCCCTTTAAACCTTTTCTCTTACCACTCCTCGCACTTTTTAATCTGAAACCTTGAAAGGCAAAATATTCCAGCTAGAGAATTGATGGCTCTGTGCCCAGTTGTCATCTAATTCTTGTGTCTCCTCTCAGTGCCATCCTCTGTCAGAAGGTCACACTTCTCCCAGCTCTGCTGACTGTAGTGAGAGGAACAGGAGACAGAATGGGAAAAGCTTCCTGGAAATAACTGCTCAATAAATTTAGCCAAGTGCTAAATTTATAGGAGCGGAGGAGGCAGTGTTGGGTTTTATTGCTTCCTCTCAATAGAGAYAGCAGTAGGTTTGAGATTTGAGATAGATATATATTTTTTTTCTTCTTCTACATATCTTTGCATTTAGTTTGGGCCAAAACTACATTTTCAGATTTTGCCAGTGTTGTTGTAGGTTTTGCTTCCTTCAAGGGAAGGGAAGAAAGCTTCCCCTCTGCAATTTGCTTTTATCCATTCAACTGGGGAGGAATTCTCTGTCTGGGAAATTCAGCAGTCTCTACTTTCAGGAGCTGTGCTGCTATATCATGAGGAAGTATCTTATGACCATTGTACATAAAAAGTCACAAATTTATTTCACTTTGAACAGGCCTCCACGTGGTATATTTTTTTCTTCCCTCTCAACCCTAAATAGGAAAAATTTGTGTGAGGAAAAACAAAAAAGATAAAAAGCAGCAGAATAATGCATGTTTCTGCCAAATTTGTGTTCTCAGYAATCTGAGGCTGTGCAGTCTCCTGGCAGGCACCCAAAGGGTTCACCCTAAGGAAAACTCAGCAATGTTTTAACACCACARTTTTCAGATGGTCAGTATGGGGCATCTGAGCTTAGGGCAGGTATCTGTGKGCACTTACACGTGTTCTGAATGCTGCTAAAATGGGCTCTCTTGCTCATTTACATCACTTTGTATTTCATTTTTGCAGAGTATCTACTGCTTGTATTTCTAACAGCTTGTTTTCTAGAGGACACAAATTGTGAAATGAACTATGGGTTTTCATCATTTCRTTTTTGCTTTGCTAGAATTTGGAAATCAGTTTATAGAAGTCTAAGCAGATTTTAGGAATTCCTGGGGRAAAAATAAACAATTCATAGTTTTCCAGGGTACTTGTCATATTATKAGAAGTAAAATCAGAAGAAAAGGTCATATGCATTGATCCTAATATCAAATAAACTTTTGAGAGATATAGGTTAATGTAAAACTACATTCAAGATACTTCTAGCAAAATTAAATACTAGTAAATTAGATGTTAATGAGGAGACATGTGAAAGCAGGCATGGATGCACTCAACAAAGATAAAAATATGAACAGGGAGAAAATAACAAAATTTTAATGAGATCCTGGGAAACAGGTGAAAAGGAAGAGGTTGCTAAGGAGATGGTATAATTTTTGTCAGAAAAACTGAGTGAAAATAATTTWTATTTCTTCAATTCCACAAAAAGAAAAAGTAGAATTTAGCAGATATTAAAACTATTAATTGACTATAAAATAAGATAGATGGCTGTAAAGAAAGGGCCCAAATGAGAGTGCAGTGGCTTTTCACAGGCACTGATGTCCCTGGTCTGGAATATGCAGCATTTGGTGTTCCAAGTATAAGACAATGGTTTGAAAGAGCTGAAATGGGGCAGACTGACACTGAGCATAGGAAAAACAGATTTTATGGACTTGCAAGTAATGAACTGCATTGAGGATGTTTAGGATGAGCTCAGTGAATTGTCACTGAATTCCTGTTGTGATGGATATAACCATTATCCTTGCCAGCTCAGACAGGAGTGAAGGTTTGCTGATGCCTGGAAATGCTAGAGAGCTAAAAGCCATGAAAACCAACAGTGACGCTGAGGATTGGGTGAAACTCTGAAAAACCATGACAGAGGATATTAAATGATCATTTAAGACTCCAAAGAGATCATTAAATAGCAATAGAGATGCTAAATAGAACTTGGATTTCTGCCTCTCCCCTCTCTCCCATACTCTGAGATGACAGAGGCTTTTCAGGCCAGAAATTGCAATGAACAGACGCTTTAAATGATACTTTTACAAAGATGTGTGGAGAAATAGATCTCCTCAATCCTAGTAATATGAACTGCTTCACATCTACTCACAGATCTAAACTGTATTTAACCCTGCACCACCCCAAACATCTTCCTTGTTCCAAGTGCCCTCCCTTGCTGCAAAGCAGTGGGTGCTATTTGCTTTTTTAAATAAAAAGGCAAAAAAAGCAGGAAAAAAAAGGATAGACAGTTCCATAAGCTGTCATAACCTGTTGAAAAGATTGACTCTGAACTGAAAATACAGACAGCTCCTCCACCATCTGTTATACCTGGAGATATCTGGCTTGTAGCTACAGCAGTGTCAGGTGGAAACACTACAGGAGACATTCTAAGGTCATGGATATGATAAAAACAGAAAGAAAGGATGCTGTGTGGGTGTTGGGTGCCAGGAATGGTTTCCTGATAAATACCAGTTTGGGGGGAAGAAATAAAGGAACTTCCACAATGCTGAAGGAAATAAAGGGAGTTGTGAATAAGCACAGAAGGMAAAGTGGAGGCTCTGAGGTGGTGCAGGGTCAGCTGCCAGCTGYATGTGTGCTGACAAGAGAGGGGCTGACTCCTGCAGTGCAGGCTGAGAGCTCCAAACACCTTCCAGGAGGCGTTTGTAGGACTTTAAAGGTCTGAGAATCTCTGGGGACTTGGGCTTGGCATCTACTCATCAATGACATCCTACCAATTAATTTAGCTACAAGACAGCCAGTTTAATCTYTTGTCATTGAGTGGGCATCCTGGAAATTTTAACTATTTCCAYTCTTGCTGTCTACTGCTATTTGGAGCAAATTCTGTGTTTGTTTAGGAAGCACTTTAACAAGCACTGGCTTGCTTTACTTATGTGCTTGGGTTTGGCATGTTGCTTACATAAAGGATMAGGTCATATTGATATTGAAATACTTACACAATTATCTATCAAAAAGAAAAAGAGAAATTTATTAGTTATTTCATCCACTGTTTACCTTCTTCTGCTATAGTAACAGAAGGAGGTGAATTCTGGAATATTAAGTAGAGGGAAAAGCATTGTGAAGCAGAACTAGAAAATATAAAAGATGGTGAGAGAGAGATTCATTTAGCTGGAGTATTTTTCTGACTAATAATTACATTTGAAAGGCCAAAGAACACACACTCCTTACGGTCTCTATGATTGGAAAGGATATGAAAGTATTTGGAATTTGACTTGATGAGTAATTTCTAAATGCAAATCTGTAGTGGTAGAAGCTCTCAAATTAGAGTGAGGTCAGCTGGGCTCCACTAATTCACACCAATTGTGAGGCACATTCAAATTAGTTTCCATCAGCTGTGAACTTGSGTAGCAACTCATTTTACTGGCAGAAATCTCTGTGGAAAGGACCCATAAGTCAGCAACAGGCAGGTAGTAAGAAAACTCTTTTGATCTACTTACAGCATAATTCAAAGAACCTGGGTCTATTCCTGCAACCATGTAGTGGTTAAGAAAATCCACAAGAAGATTTAATGTGTGGTTCTGCAGATTTCATTCTGGTTTTCCTCTTAGCTTTCTTCATGTAAATCTAAACTTACTGTGTGATATTACCTGGATTAGCTCTTCTCCTACTTGGACWCTGACCTCATGTAGAGAAATATGTAGGTTTCTCTCTGAACTCTCTGATGACAGGTCAAATCCAGAGTTTTGGGAGGATTGTATAATGATTTGGATGGACTGAAGTTGCAGTGATTTGTAATCCAGCAATGACCTTATCAGATTTTTGCAGCCATTTTCAGCTGTAGCTTARTGTCCATAACCATGTACTAGCAACAGGGAGATGTGGCTTAATTTTACATTTGTTTGACACTGTTGAAAATGGTTTATTATGTAATTAAGGACAAATATGCCTCAGTGCAATAAACATCATAGTATTGATTATCAGTATCATCAGTGAGCCAGTTGGAACTCAACCCTTGATGTTCTGCTAATATTCTGTATTGGAAGCTTGTTCAGATGCGTGTTCATCTTATCTCAGGCATYATCTAAGTGTTGTGTGAGTCAGAAATTACCTACCCTCTTCTGGGGCTCCAAAGAGCTGCTATCTCTTGTTCTCATTGATTAAGACTAGGAGGAAGTCTTGGCATCACTATCTGCATGGAAAAGGAGAAGGAAATACAAGCAGTTATTTCAGCTTGCAAAATGGAAGAATTTTGAAAAGATTCRTGTAAAAGTGCAAACTGTAATAATTCAAAAGAAAACTCTGAACTTTTCCCTCATGGCTGCTATATGTGGATGCGTACTTGGAGATTAAAGCCAACTGCTCCAATGTACTTTTTCCTTCATCACCTTCTTCTATAATCAGCTTTTTTACCTCATGCAGAAAAAGGAAAACCCTGAAGTGCTTTTCACAMAAAAAGGTCAGTCGGAACAGATCACAATTGTAGTGCAGGTAGCGTTTATTTAATTTGATTTTCATGTACCCTTCATTGTCTACTATCTTTAACATTCTCATTTCCATCTGGAAGGCTGGGGAGGCAGCTGGCTTCCCAGCAGACACCAACTCCACAATTAGGTAGCTGGCGTGCAGCTTGTGCTCCCTGTTTGCGGAGCCTGTCTGCACCTCATGGCACGCTTGCCCACTCCAATCCATTTGCTCTGGGAACCTGGCTGCACTTGCTGGCCCTGCCTCAGCAATAGGAAGGGTTCCATGAGCTTTGTCCCAGCAGTGACATTGGCTATGACCAGGCATTAAAAAACATATGGACCATGATGATTTGAAGGCAGTGTGTTGGGTTATCAGCACTGTTGACTCAAAGGAAATGTGTTGAGTATTTCTTTGGGCTGTCTCATCAGGATGGCAGAACAATGTTTTTCTTACCCTGCTGACATTAAATCAGAAACATCCKCATGAAACTGTTCCTGGCACAGTTTTCTGGTGGCATATTTCATGCTGCCTCAGAGCAGCACTAATTTTTGAGGCTGCCTTTAAGCCTGTTCTGTTCTTCTCATCCTTTCTGTTGCTTTAGGTTTGCATAACTCAGAAATACTCTGGACTTCAGGGCTTGCTAAAGATGCTTCTGATATTCAAAGCCCTTTCAAAGTTCTACTGCATTTTTTTCTTGCTTCTCTGAGAACCAGCAGACCATGATCTCTAGCTGTTTGCTTGTTCTGATGTTGGTTTGCCTACAGGTTAGAGAATCAAAAAGTTGCTGTTTGAAATTAAGGGAGGTGGATGGTTTGAAATCTAGATATAGGTAAACAAAATAAAAGTGATAAGCTTAGATAACAGACACACTTGGAGTGCAACTGTATTATATAACACAGTATCTCTCAAGCCAAAATTTCACAGAAATTACTTGAACTGAGGTTATTTTAGAAATTATAATTGTGGCTCTTGCCTCTTGCTGGAATTCCTAGTTCAGCAGTTTTATTTCTTTCTTTTTTTTTTTTCCTGTAGCCTGTGTTTTTTCCTTTTCTGCTCCTACTTTTCTGTGGTATTGCAGAGCTGCCCAGCGCTCTGTCAAAAGCCCCAGATTGAGATTTTGGGACTTTTCTTACTGACTGTTCTTCTCTCCTTCAGCCAAATCCATCCCCACAAGATTTTACAGATAACTTGGGATCTTCAAGCTATCACCAGGCCTGTTTCCTTTGTTATCAAACCAAGTGAGATTTAGCCAGTGTTCCAACAAGAGGGTGCTCCATWCTCCCTCAGAGTGAGCATTTCCTTAGCCCTAATCATGATGAAATCTGCCAGGTAAWGTTATTAAAAGCTAAAACCTTTTGGTATTACTATATTGTTGATTCAATAACAATCAGGAGCCTCATTTTTTTGCCTCCTAATTAGTCCAAGCCCAASTTTACATTTTATTTTTCAGTCTTCATTTTCTGGGTTCGTACAAGAGTTATCTAAAGAGAACACAACATTTTTACACATCAGTTACTGACACCAGTTATTTTTATCTTTTGCTTTCCCCGGCAAACAAACCTTGTTATCTTCCTGGTACAGAAAGGAGCTGCAGGCAGGAAGGGCCACCATGGTGCCAATCTGCATTTTCCAGCTGCCTACAACCAGGCAGAATCTGAACCAGGGAAGGGGAACAGGCTTCATCCTTCAGTGTCCAGCCTTGATTTACTCACTGTCCTTCCAGCTTCTTTACTTCTCCATGCTAGAAACATCTTTTGGTGGTTTTACAGTGAAGGGGGAGTAGAGAAAGGGGAGGTAGCAAGCTGATTCTAGAATCAAATTCTAATTAATTTGAACAGTTAGAGACCATTATGCCCCTAAGCCCAGCTCCTCTTTAAGCAGCATAGGTGCAGATGGGGGTTTTATGTTAAAGCAGAAGTTTCTGTGCAGTGTTTAGTTTTCAGAGTGTCTGATCTGTTTTCTTGSTTTTTGATATGGCAGAGCTAATCTACAGATTAAATTGTGAGAAAATAAATCTTATTTTCTTTAATCACAGTAAATAAAGTGAGAACCAGTTTCTGTGGTTATTTCATCTCTTCTGGAAAGTGCAATGAAACCTAACACATCAAGAAAAACTTGCTCAAATTATTTTATCCTTGATGACATTTTTTCTGACTTATTTTTTTCCTACTCTTTCTGGAGCCAGAGGTCACCAGGCACATACCAATGTGTTCTAGTCCTTTTGTCCAGAAGCTGATTTTTATTCCCTTGGTGCTTGAGGAAGAGCTGGAGGTGCTTTGCCCCCTCCTCCAGGCAGGCATGCTGTGTGTGTCCTACAAGTGGCACCCACCTGGTGTTGGGGGCAGCCTGGTTGAGCCTCTGGCTGCTGCTGCCATCCTGCAGCCTTTGATTCTGCATTTGCTTAGCAGAAAGAGCACTCCAGGTGTTCCTTGACTTCAGATTTTTTTACAAGATTTTTTTATTGTCCTGTTGCTAATTTGAATCTCTTGGCTGGATTCCAATGCAAGTAATTACATTCTGTCTGTCTAATTTTCCCTGCTGTTCCCATTGCAGATGTTATTTGTCACTACTTGCAAAAGTGGCACTGCTGTTGAATTKCTGGTGCATATTTGGGTAATGAAGAAGAAAACTGTGAATGGAGTCCAAAAGGACTTCTCCTTTTGAGATCAAATATCATATTGATAACCTGGTTTTGAAGTGGTAACAAAAAACAAAAAACAACAAACACATTTTGGCAAGAGTGGTGCCAAAAATGACATACAGAAACCTTTGCTGACAATTTGTTCTTTATATAAATTCTTTAATTATCAGAAACAAGTTGGATGTAGAGTTACTACATTTGAACATCTGAGATCCAGAGATCCAGGATTTTAGATTTTCATCTAGTTTAAACTGATAGGTCCCATTTAATTTCCCTTAGTTAAACAGCATTTATATCAGATAAGGCCACAAACTTTCAAAGACTCCACATTAAATTTTCTTTATCTCTGCAACCTCTGCCCCTGAAAACCATGATCTCTAGGAATTAATTTTTATTTCATCATCTGCAGAGTAGACATGGATTCATGACTACGTTTCCTATTGCTGAGGTTCTCTCTCACATTACCTACACACATGTATCTGACTTCTGCTATGTGAACTAATTCAGGAAAAAATTACCTTTAAGGTGATCTGGGAGATCAGTAGGCACAGAMTATTACTTTAAACCTTCATCAATTKTTTAAGTTTTCTTACTCATTACTTGTTGTGGTTTATTATGGTAATGTTTATTATGGTAGACATTGTTAATGCCCTCTCTGAATCAGTTTGTTTTTAACAAATGAGCTCTGTTCTCTAGATTAGTTTAAATTCTACATATTCCACAAGTGTTSGAATCTGAATGAGCAGATATCAGCAAGGTGCAATGTGGCTTCATGAAACTTAAATATTCTTCTCTAGAAGATTCAGAGCTGAGAATTTACCATAAGCTGAAAAGCCTTAGCCTGTTGCATTCGGCATGGTTTTATTTCTGTGGTTTCTTAAATTATTCCGTCTCTCTAGATAAAGAAATAAACAGGTAAACCCAAATCTCTATTTAGAAGAGGACAGAACAATTTTTAATCTTTTTTTTAAATATTTTTCCCTGGGAATGGCATATATTTTCACTTTTGCCRTAACAGCCTTTTCCACCTCAGCAGCACAAGGACAGATCTCCCAACTAACTCACCCTATGTTCTGTAATGTCTGGGGGAAGAAAAGGCCTGTAGAAATTTGGCATAGGACAATTTTTTYCCTTAGATCAGTAAGGTCTCAGATTCAGCCAGAACTGCGAACAGCACTGTTTTGTTCTGCTTGTGCATGTAACAAGTATTGTCTTTTCCTTACAGAGCAGTGCAGGTAAAATGCAGGAAAAGATTTGCAGTGCACGGAGCAGGTCTGCCTTGCAGGTCCCAGGGTGCTGCAGGGTGGAGGTCTCAGTTATGAGGAGCAGGGAGCTGAGGGTGAAGTGAATGATGCTGCCCTAAATCAGTGCCATGTCACACAAACCAGGGCTCCACAAAGGACATTTTGCAGTGAGGCTGTGACTCTGCCCATCCTCAGAAAGGAGTTAMCTTGGAAGAGGAACTTGTGCAGCCTGACTTGGAGGAGGACAGGGAGTCCTCACCTGGGAGCCCCTTTCCCACAGCTTTTTGGGATGTTTTCTTAGCAGCTGAGTACACACAGATCCTTCGAGAGTGAACATCCTGCTAARCAAAGCCAGGAGTACTTCACATCTACATGTTGTGTTTCATTTAATAACAGTTTTGAAACACTTTGGGTTACCTTTCAGATCTCCTCAAAAATAGCACTTCCCCAGTAGTTATTTTTAATACCTGTTTTTCAGCTAGCCTTCGAAAGCCAACTCTGATATAACCAACAGAGTTAATAGAAATGTTACAGAATGCTGTTAAATTTACTTCTGTCTTTAAAGCTGGCTTTTTTAGTAACACCACACCAATACCCAGTTCTAACTGCAGGGAAAAGTGCCCAGAACATGGACTGGGATGGCCTTTTCCTGTACCTTTTGCCAGAGCCAATACCTCAGAAGGAAATACAGACTGAAAAGCCTACAGGAACAGTCTTGTGCCCCTTGCTTATGTACGTACTTGCTGAGATACTTGTGATATAACTATTCTACTTCCCAAGGCATTGGCTGTTCTGCTGAGCTGATATTGCATTACATTGTGTCGTGGAATGATTCTAAATAATAAAAGCAATATCATTTTGGTAGTGTTCTCGTGGATATCAGCCTGCTCTACAGGGTATTCATTAACATGCAGGAGTGGAGCCTGACTGGCTGCTCAAGCTCCCTTCCTTCACTGATTTAAACCAGATTGTATAAGTCTGCAATTCAATGAAGAACTTGCATAAAATTCAATCTCTGTGCCTTATTATTCTTTCTCCTGCACCTCAAGGCCCTTGTGAGAAATGCTTTAATTAAAGAAGCATCACCATGGCTTTAGTCTCAGTGGTTTAAACTTTAGAATTAACATGATATTTTTCCCTGCTCTGTAAAGAGAACAGGGGAAAAAAGTGTTGAGAGGGAGACAAGAAAATACTCTCTCCCTTTGTCAAAACTCATAGAACAGGTTTGCACAAAGTATTGCTTTGTACTTTTGCTCCTAAACACCCACTTTCATAAAGCTTAGTGTGAGTTACTGCAAACAGGTGTTTTGAGAGTGATGATGGGTGGGTGGATGTTTGCCATTGGTGGGTTAAGAGATCTCCCACCTTTCCCTGCCATTTGTATTGGAACTGTAATGGTGTCCATAAAGTGTTTTTGTTCTATGTAGCCTGAGAAAAATTKATGGTTTGTGAGATTGATACAATTAAACTTTTGTTAAACAGGTTTACTACTCACCAAGTGAGCACAGTAGTTCTGCATTAAATATTTTCCTCTGTAAAACATGGCATGGCTGAATTCCACCCTGGAATAGCATCAGTGTTCTGACYGAGTCCTACAAAACCCCAGAAAGTCAGAAACAGGACTAAAATCAGCATCAGATGTTTCAGTCTTTAACTTAGGCCAGAGTGCAGTGTAGATGCCTGAAGTGGGGCTGATGAGATGGACCAGAGGGTTAACCTGGGCTTTTTGGGTTTATGCCCAGCACTCAGCTGAAATCCTGTAGCAGTATAATGTCCAACACTGTTTGATGTGTCACAGCTGTGACACAGAAAATTTTCTGACACAGAAAATTTCACTTTTTAACGTAACATCTTTTCTCACTGAGGGCTGATGACATAAATGCACATATTAAAGTGGGATTTTATTCCAACTACTTTATTTATTAAGTGATTAACTCTGGTAGGTTCCTGACTTGAACAAGAGTCACAGTCATACCTTGAGGCTTGGAACAAGTGGTTTGGTGCTGTGTGTAAATGATGTGGGGCTGCATCACACCTGTGGTGTTTTCAGRTCAGAGCATCTTCCCTGTATTGCTGGCAGTGAGGGCACTGTGGCATTCCAACAGGAACTGCAATTTAGTAGATACTTGCATAACAGAAATGCRTAGTATATATTGCAGGGGCTAGCAGGATTGATGATCTTCAAATTTACTGTCACTGCTCAAAGTACCATTTTTGAGGAACAGTTAAAGCTAAGGTACTTTCCAATTGTGCTCAAAAARATAAGAATGCAAAAAGAAAACAGAAGGGGAAAAACCTTACACCCAAACCAARCACTGCCCCCCTCAACCTGTTTTTATGGGTTTTTTTCTTTTCTAATTAAACATTATATCCTGGCAAAAATTTTAACTGTAAAGTTTTCTTCTGTTATACCATTATTTGGACTTCTTTATTTTTACARTTTCCTTTTTAAAAGTTCTGTTTGCATATGTATTCTGGGGCAAAGATCACTGTGTTTTCCTATATGATGGAAGAGGCAGTTTCCCTTCTTGGCAGAGTTGCTAKGAGACTTTATCAACTACTGTTTGTAGATAAACACGAAGTTGCAAAGGGAAGCTGGTAGGCATGAGCAAGAAACAGTCATTTTTTGATACTGTAGGAAATAAATCCTGGAAATGCTAGTCTCTGCTTATCTTGCTATGGCAAAGTTTGTGGGGTTTTGTCTCCTGAATGCTCCTGGAGCAGCAAACAAGTGTATTCACTAAGGCTGCAGCAAATGACAACAGTTGTGAGCAATTATCTTGAAATCATTCTCAAAGGCCATAGCTTTCAGAAAGATGCCCTACTGCATTTCTTCAAAACAAGGAACCTCAGTAATTATTCATCTTTATTTTACCAGGTTTATTAAATGGTTCAGTGGCCTGATTCTGGCAGAACAAAGGGAATGGAATAGAAATGTAATTATATATTTGTGCTACAGGTTTGGCCATGCTTCTGCATTTCTAGAAAATTTAATGCCTGTTAAAATCATCCATCCTGATGCATATGCAAACAGCTGCAATTGTCTTACTGTTCTGAAAGGTCCTACTTGTCATAGTACTGTCAAAATATTCCCAAAAAACCAGACAAAGCTTTGCTCTCCAGTTCTCTGCTGGTGTTCCATCAATTCTCAAACTGCTTGGCTATTGCMGACCAATGGTGTGACAACTGTACTCTCTTTTAAAGCTGTGTATAGTCAGTAAATGGCTTTTATAGAAATCAGGGGAAGCTAAAACTGTGCAAGTTCTGCCTCTGCTGCAAAGGATTTTCTTTCTTGTGCACAGTACAAATAGCAGAGTATTCAGTGTGCAGATCTGATTAACTGCATTGGTTGATCCAAGCAGGCAGCTCTGTTCACATCCAAATCATTCACACAAGACTTCTCAGAACTCAGCCAGGGTTTATGTGCACGCATTCATTGATCTGTGATGGAGATCACAGTAAGGAATTCTTGTTTGAATAGTAAAGCAAAATCATTTTTTCTGGCTTTTGAAAATCAAACTGAATAGACTACAGTAAGGATGACTTTGCAACTTACCAACTTAAAATGGTGAAAACTTCCAAGTTTTTAYAGAAGCTCACTAATTTGGAGATATTTATATGACAGGAGACTTTAGGATAGGCTCTTGATTTTTAAAAAGCTGCTTTTCTTCCTACATCTTCCAGATTTCAGGCATTTTCCAGAGCCAAATCTCTTCAGAGTCCTCTCTTTTTAATTTCCCTCAAGCAATCTAAAAATAGACTATCATGTCTTCAGGATTTTTGGGAAGATGGGGCGGGTTGGTTTTTGGGTTTTGTTTTGTTGTTGTTTGCTTGTTTGTTTTGTTTGGGATTCTGGTTGTCTTTTTTTTTCCCCCCAGACTAACTCTGCCTTCTTCAAGAAGTGTTTGGATATTGGTCTCAGTACATGCTGTGATTCTTGGGGTGTCCAGTACAGGGATAAAATCTGGACTTCGATGATCCCCATGGGTCACTTCCAGTTCAGGATATTCTGTAGTTCTGTGGTTCTTATTTAGAAATATACAAAAGAGTGGGAGAGGTTTGTTCAGCTTTTCACTCTGTAAAATGTATCTGTTGCATTTTTTTTTCTTTTAAATACAATATGGTTAATATAGTTCTGCCTAGTTAATATCAGGGAGCAGAAGCTTATTTCATTATTATAGCATTCAYTGGTTCCTATTGTTAACAATGAAATTCCTCAGGGCTCTGAGCAGACTTTAATAAGTTAATTTGAGGAGGCCAAYAGTCCTCAAGGTATTTGCCTCCACCCACCAGCTTTGGACAGAAAACCCCAGTGTAATATCATTTAAAAAAGAAAGAAAGAAATAAAGCAAGCCCTTTTTAGTGWGACATTCCTGCTGAAGCCCACGTGTTCCCTGCTCCTTGTCTGGCATGCTGGCATGTGGGAGAGCACAGCCAGTGCTTCAGTATCCCCTCAGTTCAAAACCWCCCCTTTCATCTCATTACTCTGGGCCAAGAACCAGAGAGAAAAAACTGCACAACATCATTTGAGCWCGTCTGCAAGGGAATGGGGAATTCCAGGAGAGGATTTGTTTCTAGTGACAAGTAAGGACTTCAGTCCATTTAGCATCTTTTGCTGTGCTTGATAGCTAATAGATATAAAAGAGGTTAAAGACATTAAACTTCTCAACTCGTCCTTTTTTCCCTCCTAGTTGTGACACAGCACTTTATAAACAAGAAGAAAAATTACAAAGTATCTTAGCTTCATCTTTAGCTCAACTGTTTCTTCTGAGTATCTCAGGGGAAAAAAATTTTCTTTTACTTGTATCTCAACAGCTAAGGAAGCTCTCTTCAGTTCCACTTTGTTTCACATTCTAGCAAAGTAAATAAAGCAGGGACTCTGAACCAAGTTTGCCTGCCCTTGCTCATTGTGGATGCAGGTTTCCCTTCAAACAGGATCCTTTCTCCCCAGGTGCATGCTCCAAGGAGGTAAGAAATTGCTTTTGTTACAATCTTATTTCTGTTTATCCTGGTGTTTAATTGTAGAAATGCCAAGGCTGGGGCTCTAGAACATGTGGATTGTTCCAYGTCTAGGAAAGGGCTTCCTTTCTTTTCAGGGTTCTCCAGTTGTTGTCCTTTTTCTAGCTCCTCCAGCTGGAACTGAAGAGTTGAATATGGAGCTTTATTTCACATTTTGCAAAATGTTCTGGGCTTCCTTTTACTGAAACTTGGTGCAGCTCCCTAATTAACTGTTTCCAAAAATCTAGGAAACTGTAAAGCTTTGTCCCAGCAGGAACTGCACCAATGTTCTCAGTGATGAAAGGCAAACAAGATGGTGTCACAGCAGCATGCCTGTTTCTATAGGGACAGATATTCATCATGTTATTAATAGTAAAGTTTTATGGAGCAAGTATAAGCATATTTGTTTAGGAAAGAGAAATTGTGGTTTATAATTTATTTTTAATGTAAATATTATATATTACCTAAAAAATGTTGACAAGTCAACATCAGTGATGGTGTCCCTCATCCAAAGATATTCCTGTCACAGAACATGAGGATTTGACTTAGTTTGCAAAGACAGAACTTTAAAAWCAACATTTTAATTTGATCCCACTGCCAACCGCAGATCTAAATGCTTTCCATGCTCACTATTGTAGGAAAAAAAATACTGTGACTCTTTACATCTYTTTGATTTCAGGCAGCCCTGGAAATGATGGAAATTTCCCTTTTGCCTTTTAGTGCATGCCTGAGGACTGACTGTTGGGAAAGGCATTGTGGAATTCCATGCTCATGGAGTTCCCCATGGAGCAGAGGAACAATCCTTTCATTTCATGGTGGTGACACCTGAGGCACCTGGTGTGTGCAGCTGTCCTGCCTGCTCCTGGGTGGTGGCCTCAGACCAGAGTGTGCTGTGGTCACTGCAGCCCTAGTCAAGCAACCAGAGCTTGACATCTTTTAAAAGTTGTGACAGGATGGTTTCCTATGCATATGAGTACTTCAGGAAAATGTGTAGCGGTTCTCCCTCTTCCTGTCAGCAAGGAAATCTGTTTTATCACTCATTTCTGTCATGTCAGCAGTTATCTCAAAGGTGAGTCTTTGCATAACTTGCATTAAATACTGTCTAGCTGGTTGGCACCTAGAATTGGTTTTGGAAAAGCCTTCTTTAGGTTTCTTGATAAAGTAAGGATTAAATGGGAAGTGTTTTATTTTGGTTTGGCTTCTTTTTTCTTTTTTTTTTGAGGAGGTGTGATGTTCATAAATTCCAGTTTTATCACTTGGAGTACATTCATATGGGTTTCAGGACATATCTAGCTTTCAGCTTACTGGTTTTAACTCTGCCCTTTTGCATTCAATTGGAATTGACTAAATGGATTAAGAAGTAAAAATCTTTTCCTTAAAACCAGCTTAAGGCCAAGGAATGAAGATCCCCAATTCTGCTGGTTACCCCTGACACACTTGCTTGCCTTTAGCATTTCAACTATTTAAGATTAAAATCCTAACAGATAAGAAGCAGAAGTAGCTCACTATTCGTAGATTAGAAGCTTGATTTTCAAACTGCAGATATATAGGTTGTAACCTGCAGAATGGTTAAGAAAAGCACATTCTATAGATGGCTTCTAAGCCTCTAAGCAGTTACAAATTCCCTGAACCAATTCTGATAAAAATAATTTCCTGTTAGTAGTGATGCCCACTGACCACATTTCACCTTGGCTYCTTCCTGCAGACTGCAGTAAAAAAGCATCTTTTTAATAAATTGCAATTAACCAAAGGCAAATAARAGTATAATTTAGTCTATTCTCAGACTGTCTCTCTTCATTTATGTGTCACAGATGTTGTTACACAGCAAGCTACATATCAGTAATTTTTCTCCAGTATCGCTTTTGAGAAATAATGAAAGATRTTAATAGAAACTCGTTGGGGCAAAGATGTTGGGCTGAGAGTAATAGGAAATTACCAGAGCTATGTTTTGTTCCACTTTTGTAGCAAGAAGTTGCTTTTCTAACAAATGCACCAAGCTTATGCACAAAGGTATAGCAGAGGGAAGATCACAGATATTACAGCTTGTAAGTGCTGTAATCGAGCATTTCAGACATTGGCGGGGGGGGTTCAGTTCCTGTTTCCTGCTGAAATGAGAATTCAACATTGCTTTAGTTTTCATTGATAAACTTTCTTCTTCAGAGCTCATCTGGTTTAGAAATACTCACTGGTTGCTAATATTCAGCTGAATATGCAGATGTGCATGAATGCTGTATGTGCACATCCACCTAAACACTGGGCTGTGTTTGGAAGGTTTTGGTGTAACATCTGTTTCGTGATTGCAGCTGTGAAATGCTGCTTCATCCCGACCTAACAAAGCCAAGCTCTGAGCCCTGGTGTTTACACAGCAGTGCAGAGGAATGCTTTTTGAAATGCCTGAGTAGGAAAGTACAATGTATTTCTCTGGGCTGCCCCAATAGTCTGGGYAGTCTGCTCAAGTAGCAGGCAGAGTCTCTGAAACACACTGTAGTAATTATTTCTTTCAACAGTACCAAGAATATCTACAATTTATCAATATTTCCCCTTTCCTGAAAACTGGTTCCAGGATATTTAAAGCTACACATTCAGAATTTTAAATTATATTGTGTTCAAATTWTATTGTAGGTGATTGGCACCTTTTGTTGGTGATAGAGGAGGAGATTTCTGAGCACTATTGGGGAGCCTGAATCAGAGTTTTCTATTATATCTAAGAYGCAAAATTCCTTTTTCTGTTCTGTTGTTTATGCATATCTCTTTAGCTTCTGAAGCATAAATTTTGGTGGAAGCTGGTTTACTGAGAACTTACCTTAATTATGTGGCTAATTGAGGCTATTTTGTGCACGTTTCAATTCCCCTATCTTTGTGATGGTTATGATGAAAAATAAGGGATTATCCAGAAATTAATTTCCTGATGCGATCTACGTGGCTAAGGCCAGAAAACCAAGATATGATAGACTCCTTCAGCTGATGAAAAATCAGGTGATTAAAATTCATTGCAGGAAAACATAGGAATTTGCAAGGCAGGAAACCTAAACATGGCTATGGATAGATAGGATAAAAATATGGTTTGGGGACCTTCCACCCTGAATCAAAAATGCTGTGGCCACATGATGCAAAGCCCCAGTCTGGTGAGAAGGTGTTCTGCTCATTCAGATTCAAACAGGAWTTTTTTTGTGATGGGTTTGTCTCATAGTGGCTAGCAATGCCAAACTTTCTAYTTTCTGCCATTAGCAAAAACTCTGCATTGAGTATTCTTTTCAACTTTATAGAAATTGCTTCACATTTCTGTCAATTTTTAGGAAATTATGCATTTTTATGTTTCATAAGCTCTTTGGATAGAACTGTATGGTAAGAATATAATTATCTATGAAATGTTACCGTTTCAGCCTCTAAGCTAGATAACATTCTGTTAAATTCCTTGAAGCCAAGGAATTCCTTAAAGGCTCAGTGGAATGATTTCTGACTTACAGCTCTATGAAAAGTAACAGAATATGGCATAGCAGCTTTAGAGGAATAAACTCCTCCAGGTTTGCTTCACATGAGAGTTTTGTGCTCTTAGACTTTTTCAGCTGTAACTGAWTTTTTTTAACTTTTGGAAAAAATAAACAAGAAAAATAAACAAAAACAACACCAAAATATCTGTTATGACAATAAATTATCTCCTCATATCTGATATGAAGATRGAGTTCTCCAATCTCTATATAAATAGTGTCCCAGATTTCTATAATGCCTGCTTAAGTCAGGTTGATATAATTCTATTTGCTCCATTGGACCCTGTAGTTGCATTCAGTTCTGGTGCAATGCCAGTGAAATGGACTCTCTGGGTTAATTTGGACAAAAGAGTTTGACCTTAAAGATATTTCTAGAGAATAGCATTTCACCTTCACTATCTGCCTTGGAAAAGAGTACTTGAGTTTTAAATGACACTTTGAAATTGGTCCTTGTGCTCTCCCCCTTATTATCTAAGTAATTGCTGCATATGATAAATTGATTGATAGTCACTGGGTTTAATCTGCATGAGACTTCATGAGACTTTGAAGAAATTGAGTGTTATTTAAATATAGAAAGCTTCTTTCTATATTTCTATTTCTTTAGGGTAGCTTTTACTGTTTATCTGAAGTGCTATTTCAGGGGTGAATGATTTCTCCTTCTAACTTGCTTTGGTGCTGACATTTATATCAATATGTTTGTTACTGAGCAGGCACGTCTCTGACTGTGAAAGCTTTGTTGTCAACAACTTGCTGCTCTCAGAGAGATCCAATTTGTTTCCATTATAGATGAAGGCACAGCCAAACARGAATTTGGTTTTCTGTTTGCATACGCCGCGTGGGTGCAGGAGTGACAAAGTCTGAAGGAAAATGTAAGGACTTAGCTGCAAGCAGTGACAGACAGAACTTTTCCTGTGTGTGTGTAGGGATGGAGCATCACTGKGGTTTTCTGATGCTGTGGAGTCAGGGATGGAAAGAAGACTCCAGTCTTCAGGTGGATCAGAAGGCAAAAGCATTTAATGAAAGTAACRAGTCTCTTTATAAATATTATAATATAATTACTAAGGTGATACTTGATTGGTCTCAAAGTAGAAACATCTCACGCTATTGGTGAACTATGAATAGCACACGYTGGAGAGCCATATCTATAAACAACAGTTACAGAAAGGGAGATAATAATTGTTTGRTTCTTTCCTCTTAGATTACCCGGCTCAGCCTGGGAGAAATTATCTCTGTTCTTTCTTYGACTGARCTGAGAATATCCACAGTTTCCATGATTGTTTGACCCTTACAGTACCCCCACTCTGTAAGAATGAGATAATGAACACGTGCAACAACTGTCTTGTGTCTGACCTGGCCTGGATCACTGATCCCTGCTTACCTCAATAATGGACTTTATAGATGTTATTTGTTTGATTTTAAGCAATTGTAAAAGCAGGAAAAGAAGTAACTGAGAAGTGTTGAAAGACAGTCAAACATGCTCTATTGATTTTCTAAACCTTGTAATGCAACATCTGTAGATTTCAGAGTTTTAAATATGTGGGTCTTACAGCACAAATGAATATTCTTTGCCCTTATTAACCCTAGTGATTAGCAGGAAAAGTTGAGAGTGTTGACCTATCAATTTCAGGTAGTCAGTGTGAATTCCAGTTTTTCAGAGTTAATTTTTGAGTATTACTTTGAAGCACTTAAAACCAAGCATATTTGGTCATGATTTTTTTTCTTGATTAGTGGAGTTCAAAATCTCCGTAGCTCATCCCTTCAAATTCCCAGGCTAACAAACACATTGCCATGAAATTGAGCTGGGGCTTGAAAGAAAAGRCAAAAACAGTGAGTTGTGCTCCTTTGAGAGTCATCCTTCCAAATGATATCATACTTAAAATCGTATCTTGACGCGGAAACCCACTCCAAAAACTCAGAATCCAAGTGTTTCAAATCTCAGATTTTACAAGGTTTGTTTTCTTTCAGGGATTATCTCCCCTGATTGTAGAATCCCCCGCATATAAAATATGGTTACTGCTTCTCAAATGCTGCTGATTCAGGAACCATATACATAGGGCACACATTGTCATATATCCACATACAAAATTGTAAATTTAGTCTGTCAGGACTATGCCTCTAACCTGTTCTTGCTGACTTTTATTGCATCTCTGATTCCCCCACACACTTCTTTTTGCTCAATCTCTGATAAGGTCCATGGTTTCARAGCTATGAAGATTTTTTCTTTACAKTGGACAAGTCTCCGAAAAGGTCATTACTATAAGAGGACACAAGAACCTGGTCTTTTGGACTCTTTCCAAAACTGCTTTACTTGAACAAGTCATTTGTTCACTTTTCAGCTTCCTCTAAAATGAGGATGACGTTTGTTAACATTGTAGAAAATGTCAGAATTTTTTAAGCTCTACATGAGCTCTTTCTACAAAGAAACTCACAGCACGTAGAAATTGTACCTTAATGCTAGAATCTGCCTTCTGTCCAGATTTTAGCACAATATGATTCTTTGATTGATCTATAGTAGTGCAATTTTTTGGATGGAATAGAGATAGTTGAATGGAAATGGTTTCAGAAAGATGAGAGCTACCTTTGCTGCCAGCAAGTACCCACTAAAGGGGGAAAACCAGGAACAAAGGCAAACCCAGAAGTCAGTGGGTTATTTGCTTTTATTCTAATTAGTTTGTGAAAGTTACTTTTGAGTTGAGGTTRGATTTTTTTTTCCTAGATGGGCTTGTTAGTTTTTGGGTTTGGAGGGTTTTTCATAAAAATGTGAAGTAACTCTCTACTTCCTTCAACTGCTCTTTTAAAAGTATTGGATGAAAATTTACTTGCCCTCTGCTCCTTCAGGCACAAATTGTGTCTTGTCAAACCAGACATTTGCAGAGAGTCTTGGAGAATTGTTTCTCAGGCCAAGTAACTGTTTGTGCTCTTCTATGTTTGCAGAATGAAAAAATAATGTTTGACAGCTTTGGCAACTCTGTTACAGGGATGATGAATTCTCCTCAGCAGCCATCAGTGAAAATTGATGTAAATCAACTCCTTGAAGGAGGCAGGGCAGTTAATTTCAGGAAGTGCAAAGTTAAATGAAAGCAAACAATTAATCTTTATTTATGCAATGATTTAAATTGGCTTATTGGCAGAAGATTCTATCTGTAGTTAATACAGTTGCTGTTATTTAAAAAAAACCCCAACATATGCTGGCTTTTGTGCATATAAAAGCTCATTCAAATMAAAAAGAAAAATTAAGCAGAAATCTATAATCTCTCTTGAGAGAGTTTGCAAATTGCAGGAAGATTCAGAGCTGAGCTTTAGCCAGGACAGCTTGACAGGATATTTTCAGAATTTTTAAGCTTACAAATTATATTAGTAGCTGTGCTCAACTTTAAGTGGATCTGAGAGAAAACTGTCTTTACCAAAGCACTGATTTGAGATTTCAGATCCTTGGCTTCTGTTCCTGTTCTTTCACCTGTAGTGTGGCTGTTGCTTTCTCTGGAGAGTTGAGTTTTATTCTGACATCAAATTCAGAGTTCTCTAGGGTTTGTACATGGCTTGTTAATGCACTCAATCTGTGACTGTGTATACACAGCAGTACCCCAGTTTTGGTTTTGGGTGGGAGTTGGAGTCTGATCTGGATCCCTAGGGGTCCATAAATATGTCTATTTTCACATCTGTGATAGTGTTGGGGTTTTCCTATATTATTCTATAGAAGATATTATTCTGTGGAATTCTGTATTATTCTGTGGAAGCCAATGAAATGATAGCCCACACTTCTCAGATTCTGCAGTGAGCTAAATTTGTTAGCCATGCTTGAAGTTCTGTCATGAGTTTATACCAAAACAAGTTTTATTACAAGAATATTGTAGCTCTTTCTGTATATCAGAGATATGAAGCTCTAAGCTACATGGGTTTAGACTTCTGAGATGGGATTAACTTCTTAATAATTTGGTCCTTGATATCCATTTTCTTTTTAGAAGCTGTAGTTCATTATGTTTGTCTTAAATTGCTTCCTGTATTAGTTTTAATCTGCCACTAATATTGGATATTTAAATTTAAAATCTACCAACTTTCAACTATAGTCAAAACTAGATATCTTTTTAAGCTTTGGGCAATTTACAGAGCAGGTGATTACATTTAACATTTTTAAGTTCTTATAGGTTATGTTTTGGAAGGGGTTATACTGTCAGTGTACATGCTAACAAGCAACTTAAATGATTCATAATTGAAAATAAACCTACTCTAACCTAGTCAGTATTTCTATTATGGATCTGTTTGTGTGCAGAGAATATCCAAATCAAACCTCTGCCTGTATCACCATTTTCCCCACCAATAATGATGAGTAGAGTGATGCTGCTTCTTATCCTGCTTGCTTGAGCCCTCTGTATTTAATTTGCAAAACACTGCCAAGGGAAGCTAAAGGCTGTTTAGARGACTGGGGTAGGTCTATTTGTTTCCATCTTCTAATTTGTTCTGTCCTGTTTGTTTTCTTTATTCTTCCTGTATACTTGGCAGGGAGCAGACATGAATTTGCCTGTGCTCTGTTGAACAGCCGCCACTGCCTCAAGCTGTCTCAGTAACACCTTGCCAAAACACTTTTTCTTTCCAGTTTTGTCTCCTGGAAAAAGGGAGGGGGGTTGGGGCAGTGATTGCCACCTGAGAGTTACTTTGGGACTAACTGGGTTGGTATCAGAAGGTGAAATAGTTTCATCATCCTGAAGTGGGGCAGAAGACATTGAGAAATCAATAAACACAAAAAATCCTGCAAACATAAATTGTCTCAACCAAAATGGTTTTGCTATCTATTTCTGCTGTCTCCCCAGCATGTCTTTAAATTGTAAAGTGATGCTTGAAACAGAAACTTATTTAAATTAGATCCATATCCTAATCTGACATCTGTATTTGATTTAGTAATTGTACTATGCTTAGAAATTTACCACAACTGATTTTATTTTGCAACCTGTTTCTATCTGAAGAGTTCTCAAAAGTTTTTGAAAAATCAGAAAATACCCCATCTACTCATAGTAGCTGGAATCCTTCCATAAGTWGGAAGCTTTATAACAATAAGTATATAACTAACTATTTACTTTACCGCCCATCAACATCTTCCACTTGTTTTAAAATCTTTTGCTTAAATATTATCATCTTGCTCCATAGACCTCAAAATCCTGGTTTACAGGGACAGATAAATTGTTTCATACAGGTTAAGATTTAGGAGGTTTGCAAATGYGATAGAAAACTTGCAGTCACTTGAAACGATAAAATAATATCATTTATACTTTGGAGTTTCCGAATCCTATTCCCCCACCCTGAGTTGCAAAGGGAGAGCTCTGTCCAAAGCCTGTTTGCCATGAGCCCATGAGAGCCTCATTCCTTCTGCTGTGGAATTTTTAATGTGCTGTCTGATGTGGAAAACAGTTTAATGAGAATYCTGATCATTAATCCAAGCCTAACCGCTGAAAGTCAACAGTTGGTAATTAAGTGAATGTGATGTGATGACTAATTAGTTGATGTAAAATATAGGCAAAATATAGTTAATTTTTAAGCAAATATTTGAATTGTTTGAGAAAATATTTTGTAATACAAGCAACCAAACTTTGCTCTATTATGTTTAATTGCAGTCTCAGCTTACTTGAGAATAACTTGCAGTGTTCCTAAGAAGGCTTCAAGTCAGACTTAATCAAAAGGTAGATTAAGTCTATCATTACATTTTTGGCTATAGAGATTAAAAAAGCCAACTTTTTTCATTACTATTCAGTTGTTCTCAAATTTAAAGTTTATTCCCTATGCACAGCACAGAGTTGCAAGTCATTAAGAGAATTCAGTCTTTCCTTGAACCATACCATCATGGATTTATTTAAAAGTTTAATCATGCTCTCTCTTTTATCCCAGTTTCCATAATTTTATCTCATACAGTAAAAAATGCATTAATGAAGWAATAATTAACACTCCACTTCTTAGCAAGCAGTATTTCAGTGGTAGCCATTGTGCATAATAGAGGGTGTTGTTGGAAATGTTCTGCTGGCTGATTGTGAGGAGCATTTGGTTAGAAATGCATTCCTGGAGCAGGAGGTGCTCCCAGCTGCCTCTGCTGGCAGCTCTGCCCAGGGCCCTTTGGGGACCCAGGGGATCCCCTGAGATCAGGCTGGGTGAGAGGAGCTGCTGCTGCTGCTGGGGCAGAGCTGATCCTCCCCGGCCCTGCCTGGCGCGCTGGGGCCTCAGCGCTCCATCGCCAGCCGAGGGCTATTTACAAACCACGAGCGGGACGGGGCTGCCGTGGAACGCGCCTCGAGCTGTTGGATTTTTCAGCATCATCCTCATTCCGTGGTTATGACAATGGGAAGATGGCAGCAGCTCACATCCCAGGCAGCAGACACAGAACTTAATGTTGCAACTTACTTTATAAGCTTCTTGACCAATCACACGAAGCAAAAGCACATTGACAGTAGTTCTATCCAATCACCATAAGCACACGTACCTTTGGTTAAAACAATGCTTGCTTATTTTGAGTACAATACCTACTTGTAAGCCTTAAAACACAACCCACAGAGCTCCATTATTAGGCTTTAACCTTCCTAATATCTTGCTAGATAAACTTTTCTGTAGCTTAGAGAGCTATTCAGACAAGTGTTAATACACAGACATTGTTCTTTTGCCCTTGCTTTTCTACAGTTTAAATACTTTTTCTGCTGACCTATCCCATGGCTACTGCTTAGCTCTGCTCACAGTTCTGCTGTCTCTGAGGCCTGCATCTTGCAGCTTTCCCAAAACCCTCTGATTTTGTGGATTCCCACAATTCCCCCTCTCTGTTCACCTAAAAAGAAACTCTCATAATCGTGTTGCTTATTATTTGCGTTTCGTAGCCTTACTATAATATTTCCTCCCTTCAGCCCTGGATTAGTTATGGATACTGAGGCTCTTCTCTGCTCAGCAAGACCTGTAATGGGAGTGGAATTAACCCACTCGTAGAAAAAAAATTCTGATTCATTTTCATCCACTGAAACACCGTGTGAGTCTAGGGAGGAAAATAAAACTGCCAGTCGTAAGTTATATTTTGCCTTGAGTGAAATAATTTTCCTTCTGTTTCAAGGTAAGAACWGCTAGGGATATACTAGGTTCCATTGTAATAGCCATTCCCAGTGTTTTGCTGAAAGAAAATAATTGGAAACTGTTTTCCTAGGGTCTTCTAAGCATAGAGTAAATGAAGTCTCAGCTTCTTGTATGGAACAGTCCTTTGGAGGATTCATCATATTTTTGGGTTTTTTATTGCATCTTTGTTTTACTTTTTTTTTTTTCTTTCCCTGGCATTTCTAGGGTACAGAATAACAAGCCAAGCATGGCATGGATTTCATGTGTATGTYAGAGCACACCTGAATAGCCCAGAACATTTTCTTACAAGTGGATAATCTGGTGCAACTCTAAAAGGCAAACCCCAGCCCATAATGTGATTGGGTTCCTCATGTTTAGAGAGAGGAAATTTTCAAGTRAATACAAAATAGGATCAGGGATCTAGGCAGTAAGAATCCTGTGTGTTAACAGAGCACTGCCTTTCTGATAGTAGCATGCCTTTTTTATCTATATGTTCAAGAAGAAAACTGTCTGGTGGCAAAGCACTTTTGGTTAATAATGGAAGTGGAGCAATTTTCACTTGCATCTCTTGTAGRAAAAGAAACTATTCAGAAATTAAACACCTGATTGTTGACAGATAAATTATGGGAGATAGGAAATCCTGTTCACTTCTATTCACTCCTGCCCAACAGAAAGCACTCTGGGAAAGGTTCAGCTMACAGGAAGGATTCCAGAGGGTAATAATTGGACCAAGGCTTGCCTCATTTTGTACTTTTCAAAAAACAGAGATGAGAAAAACAAAACAGTGCTTCCTACCCATTGGGGATTGTGCTTGAGTCATACTGTTGTCTGTTAAAAAAGATTTTTTGTGAAATTGATTCTTCTTTGAGAATCAGAAATAACAGCACGGCTTTGCTTTTCTCATTACACCACTTGCTGCACATTTTCAAGTGTGTGCTAATACCAGAGTATTTCAAGCATATCTGCATTAAAACTGTTCAGCAAACTTGGGAGTCTACCTTAAAWACTTCCAACTGATTTAAGGTGTAAGTGATGTATCTACACTCTGCCTGTCATGAATAATTTAACAACTGAAGTATTCCGGCTCCCAAAAATCATAACTTGAAAGAGTTGTTGAGTAATCTATTCACYCTTGCTGTATCTCTTTTTTCCTTATGTATATGTAGAGCTGAATGTCCTGTGAGTATAGATGTCACTGAATGTGTCCACATTAATCCTGCCCTTAGTCATCAGTCCTTTGTGTCTTTACAGTTAATTTCTGTATGTAGAGTATAAGTAGGTGTTCTATATAAATAAACTCCCAAAAGGGAACCTGATGCTGAACTTTATAGCTGAGTAAACAGAAGCACTGAAAGGTGATGTGATATAATATGCTTGGCATCTGTGAGTCAGCATTAAGATGTGCTCCAAACTGACAGTTTCTGGATTTAAAGAACTCAATGTGCTTTCATTAGCACTGCTGGAAATTGCTCCCAAGGGTTGTGGTTCTCACTCAATTCAGATCACTTACGTAATTTCAGAGTATGGACTGTCTCAGGCAGCTGCAATATTCACTGATTTTTGCACTGCTTGATGAACTTTCCTTGTAAAGGTCTCCCAGCACTGGGTATAGAGCTAATACTTCAGTTTCAGTAGTCTCAAGGAACTCCCAAAATGTTAGATTAGAAAATGCTACTCACGAGGTGCCCCCTGCCCTGCTTAATGATCTGAGTGAAACAGCAGAGACAGAAGCAGAGGCAGCCTGTTGGGTCAGGGCCCTGATTCACCCTAACACTCGTATTCATTAATCTTCTGTTTACATTGTTGAAAAAGTTCGYGCTGCCTGTGAAGTGAGATAGCTGCACAGACAAGCTGGATATCTGATTGCTGTCAGTGAAATGTAAATGCTCTTCCAGTGTGGCAATGTGTGAAGCCCCAGTGATTAGAGAGTGGCTGGATGTACAGCAGAGACTGCCTGTGAGTGCTGATCACCTTCACTAAGGAGGTTTTTCTGACCTGGGGTTAAACTCACCAGGCGAGTTTTACAGAGAGCTCATCCATCCTGGGCTGAATTCTGTATTTTAGGGAAACYTTCACCAAAGTCTTGCTCTGAGTTCTGTCATTTTAACACAGTTTAAAGGCAGTATGAATAGAGGCATAAGAAAAGAATAAATTTATTTCTTCTAAGGGGACAAGCTCAAATGCTAGTGAGGATTTAAGCAGCATTTCACCTTTGTGGGCACTGGGAGAGCTCTGGGCAGAGCTGTGCTGCTGACTTGCACAGGAGGGCAAACAGGTGCTTTGGAAAAGCTGATGGATAATTGTGTGGGTGTGATCATGAGGCATTGGTTTGGCTCTCAGTGTTCTTATTCTGACAGCAAACTCTTGAGCCTCACCTTCTGTCAATGGGCTAAAATTGTGTAGCCAAAGAACACAGGCATGACCAAGTTTGCAGGAAGTTGATTTGCCCGGAGCTTTTGCTCAGTAGTTTTTGCTTTTCATTTAAGTTCAAGCTGCATACTAGTTGCAACACCTCCAAAGGAAACATCCRAGGGTTATTTTTATGTTTTTCTAACCAAAGCCATTGGTCTGTATAATTTATATCATGAATCTGCATTTCCTCTCTCTGATTACAGCCAARTTCATAGGGCTTACTAATCTCTTTGCAGGGATGAAATATCCTCTGTTTTTTTCCTTATTGCAGGTTTCCAAGCCACATATTTGGCTTTACTTTGGAGTTTGGATTGACCCAAAAGATCAAAGCAAAAATGTGTAATTTACCACAATCAATTTGACTTGTAGCCAGTGTTTAATAAGTTGGGAATTTCCACAGATGCAGAAGGGATATAGTTTCCCAAATCTCATTGACATTCAGAGGCTTTTGGACACACTTCAAGCTTCTTTTACAATCCTATGTTGAAATGGCCCAGCTCTGCTTTTCTTTCTAAGTATGCATTTCTCTGTTTGTTTTGTTGATTTTTCTATTGACAAATTCTCCATATTTAAAACTTGCACCTCCCTAGAAGATACTAACTTTTCTTACTCTGAGTAGTGTTGACAGCCCAGTATAATTACACATGATAGCAAATGACTGCTTGGGTCAACACAAGTTACCAAGCAGGTGATTTTTAGATGACTCCCATTCCCATTCCTTTCCAAAAATAAAGGAAAAAGATGGGTCTTAGAAACCTGACTAGAAATCTTAGCTTTCTGAAAAAATTATCAATTTTTCTTCATGATGTAGTCAGCACGCAGCTAATTAGTGTTCTACACCAAAGACAAGTTTCTGTCTTCCYAAGAAACTTTATCTTTAAGAACATACTCAAGCCTTTTACAAAATATTATGGAATTGTCAGCATTTTCAGTGTAAGAGTGAAAAACAAAATACTTTAAAGCTTAGCAAATTTTACATATTTAACTATCAGTGTTATTAGATCCAGTCCTTCTTCCACCATTTTGGGAATGGAAGAGCAGTGGCTGTTGATGTTAGTAATGGTCATTAGTTAATTGATAATTACTAAGTTCCCTGACTCTTCAGTGTTTCCTTGACTTTGTAGATCCTGATTGCTGAAGCAGCGCTCTACAGTGATGAGTCAAATGTTGTACTTTAATAATTCCTATTAATCTGTGTAGTTTTGTGAACAAAATCAATAGTTCCATCCCTTGTTTAAATATTTAATGAATTTTAGATAGGGGTATATTAACTTTGTATGATCATGCTTTTGCTTAAAARAAGTGCAACTTCTGCCAAGTGCCTGGACAAGTGTCTGTGGGAAGACAAGGATAAACAGCAAAACCTGAACCAAATGGGATTTCCTGTGTTCTCACTTTGTTTCCAYGCTGTAGAACTCAGTCCTAGATGCAGCAAAACTGAGAATGAAATCAAAGTGSATGTTTTGGTGTTTTCTCAGCACCATCTTTAGTCCTGGAGGGCTGACCACGAGGGAGGGAGCCTGAACCTGCTTTGTTCCTGATCTAGAGCTTTCAGAGAAGAGTGGATAACAGAGTGCAAGTGATAAGTGATCTAAGAGGAAGAAAATCAGGAATTACTTAAGTCACAAGTTTTGCTGTAGTTCTTAGTGCCACTTGGGTTGGTTTGTGCCTGGGGACATGCAGAAAATTTGCTGTRAGATTTTCACAGATTTGTAGGCATTAATTTTTTTTAAAACCAAGTGAGAATACAAAATCCAATTCAGTTATTGTTTGCCTTGACTATATGACAATGGCCTTCAATAAACTCATGATCCCTCATTTTCTAAAATGGCAGAACAGGAATGGGATATCTCAAATAGCAACAACTGAAATCCCATCTATAAGTCCTGCAGTGGGCTGCATGTTTTCGTAAAGCACCTGTGCAGGTAGTGCACGCCAAAGCAAGTATCTTTGTGACAGTGTGGGAAAATAATTGAAGAAAATGTCTGTTTTCAGATGAAGAGTTTCCATTTTGAACAATGGCAGTCAGGGTTATGGTTTCATTGCTACCCAAGTATGAACAGAAGCAAAGTGCACATGTCAGGAATAGTAAAATATCTTGAACTTCTTAGAAGCCTTCTGTTTTTAGTTTTAACTAAAGAAACTTCAAAAATGCTTTTACAATCCTAAAATTAGATATGGTTAAGACTGAGAATTGCAGTTGCCCTTTCTGCAACCTTTGGTGTTCTCCCCAATAATTTTTTTTCAAATGTACTGTATTTTATGAACTCATTATTTTTCCACTACTAATACATTTTCCTTATCYTCTAATTAAGCACTGCTTCCAGCACACTTATGATAGCACACTCACATCTTCTCTGACTTCTGATCATTATTTCAGTGTGGGACTTGTGCTGCAGTTGGCACAGGTGAGGCTGTGACCCTGCTGAAGCTGTCTGCTGCTGCCTTTTGCTGTCTTTCACAAGTCTACCAGTTTCCAGTTCAGCTAAGGCAGAAATCCAAGCATACAGCTGCTAGCAAATCTTCTTAATTGAATTTGAGAGGGRCTTGAACAGGTAGATAGCACCAAAATTCCTTAAATCCCTTCAGTTTTCAAAACTTACATTAGAACCATTCCTTAAGATTTCTGCATGAAGTACAAGAGCATTTTGCAGCTTTTCATGTTCAGACATGTCATATGTCTTCCCTTGCAATCACTCACTTCCCTTTCTCCTCTGAGGAGATAGAACTACAATATTTTAATATTCTATTGTTCAGTTCTCATTAAGTGCTAGGATCATTAACAACACTTGATACATTGTGTTTAGCAATTACACAAATGCCATGCTGMTATTCTCATCTCCCATCCTCATCACTATGTTACTAACACCAAAGAATATGTGCAACTTTTCACTCATTTCTAGAAAATTTGCTAGAGAAGGATTATTAGTTTCTCAGATTTCTGACTGTGAAGCAAATGTAGCTTGAGGCTTAATGTGCTGASAGTGTTTCCCCATTTTTAAAGGTAGTCCAGCTGTCATGGTTATAGTGCAAGAAACAAGTCCACCAAGCTTAGTGAGAGTTTCAAAAATGAAAAAAAAAAAAGTTGAAGATGATCAATAAGAAGTTGGTTTAAAAAGAAAGTGAAAACATCTTGCTATTCTCTGGTCCAATGTTATTGTGTACATGTGGYGGACATTGTTAGGCTGGTTGAAGTGGATGATTTATTTTCAAGTCACAGAAACATTTCAGAAGAGGAGGATGTTTAAGCTTTCCCTGTGCTACATGCCATAGATATCCTTTTCTCTCTCTTTGCTCCCTTCAACCCCATTATAGTCTTTGTGGCTTCATCTCTTCCCTTCTCCTTCATCCCTATCTTTATTTAGCTCTAGGTGAAGGTTCCTTGTGATGCCTCTGGGTTTTTTGAATGCTGCTGTATTTCCCCTCCTCTCTCTCCTCTCATGTGCTCAGCAATCATGGCAAGTGCTCCAAAGGGACAGCAGGAAACCTCTGCTTGAAAAGGCAGCAGTGGAGCAGTTGGGGTGGTTGAACACAGCTGGTCTTGAAAGGGAACCAATACAAAAGATCTGGCTGGGACTTGAAAATTTGGAAAGAAACAGCTCTGTGCTTCATACGTAAGTGGCCAAGGGCTGAAGGGGGACTCATGACAAAATGTGAGAAAGGAGCAATCTGAAGGAGTTTCTTTTATAATGGTTTCACAAACTAGTGAGCTGAAAGTGTTTCTTGTTAACATCTCATGTACTATTTCTTGCCTCCAAGTAATCTCATTTGTGCCTGCTCTTCACCTTCCTGCTACCTGACTGTTTCCTGTGCTGGGCAGGGAGAAGAGCTCTTTTCCTGCTCACATCTCTCCTGTGTGGTGAGATGAGCTCRTGGCACTCTCAGTGAACTCTTGGCACTAAGAGTTGGCCAGCACATCTTCATGTCAGTGTTTGCACAAATGGATTTGTTTGAAGCAAATGGCTCCTCAAGGGTCATTTGAAGAGCCTTCCCTGAGTGCCTTCTCCTTCATCTGAACATTGCAGACTGCTGATGTAACTCATCCTTTGAATGTCCTATTCATGTTTGATATGTGGAGGAGATKGGGTCTGCAAGCAGTCCTTTTCTTAGACATTCCAGTTGTCCTTATTATCAGATCTGTTTGGGTTGTTCCCATCTTTAGACATGGAAGGAGACACAGCTTCCTTGGGAGTTTCATTCTCTTTCCAGAAGGCTGCAGACACAGCAGTGCTTTTAGGAATGGCCTTTAATCCCACCAGAGATAATAGTATGAGGTTWGTTAATTCACTGTTGTGATGTTTTAGGCAAATGTGATGGGTGCAGGGGCAAGAAGTGTATTTGGTGATGTCATCCTCTCTAAAAACAAAAATATTRTAAGGAAATGCTTTGTTATCATTGCTCATAGTAGTGTCTTCCTGGTTCTCAAAATACCAGCAATATGTCAAATGCTTTCAGAAGAACCCTAAAAACAGTTCTTTCCTCAAATAATTCACAGTCATAGCAGGCTGTCACCTGCTGCTGTGCATGTGCATTTCCATTTTTTATTACTCTGTCACAGAGAAGAAAAAAAGAAAAGTGTCASAATGGTCTTTGTTGTCAAATGAAGAGGAAGAAAACAGGAGAGGAGGACTGCAACATGAGTAGGGAGTTGTTATTTATATCAAGTGTTGAGGGTAAAGTTCAGATGATTACCTTGAATGTTGCAAAGCTTTGCATGTCAGCCTTGATAAATAATGAGAATTTGTTGGTAGATATCCAGAGGGGAAATTGTTTTGAATTCTTGCATTGAATTTTACAGTGTGCTGTTTCTGTTTGAGGGAATGGGTGTGTGTTGAGCTGTAACCAAAACCTGCAGCTCTGGGGCAGCAGGAGAGGCCCCTGCCCATGTGGACCTGCCCATGCCACTGCCCATCAGGTACCAGCCCGTCTCTTCATGATCGCTCTGAGAGCAAATGCATTCCTTCCAACATATCTTAAATATTGCAGCACAGCCTTCCTGTCACATATTACAGGAAATAAACTGCTGAGACCTCTTAAATAATCTAATCTTGTCCATTTATTTACTTCTTCCACATTTTCCTTTCTTTGTTGCAGCCCTAGAGCTGCGCTTCAAATTTGCGGTGGTTTACGACATATATTTCTTTCTGAAGATTGGYAGTATATTAACACTGTGTTCTAAAAATAAATTGGAAAACTTCAACTTGACTCTTAATTGAAGCTTTACTGATTGTCTATCAGGATTCATTTTGCTAAAAATATAAATTAGTTCTCACTGGGTAAATTTCAGCTGTTTCTAATCTTTCCTTCTAATTTCTGTATTGATTTGAATTAATTGTTATTCCAGGATTGCAAGCTCTTCCCTGTGACTGTCTAATGACTTTTACCAACACTCTATCACACTTGYTTTGAATGTTAACGATTCAGGAGATGGAGAGTTTCAGCAGTCATTGCTGCCTAGAAAGGAAATTGGTTTTCTTTGGTTAGAAGTTATTGAATTCTTTGTTCTTTCTAAACATCAAAAATCTAGGTTTGTTGATGATATTTTTTTAAGCTTATTTTTCAATGCCTTGATGAAGTCATATTTTGACCTGAGCATTATCCTGAATGGTCTCAGAGCTCCTGGTTGGAATCAAGAACTGACATGGTTTTACCTTATAGTTTGCTTGATTTTATGAGTCATTATCCACAAATACCTTATCTCTCCTTTTGCCATAGAAACCAGTTTTTAATTTTCAGGTGGGGAGGGGGTGGCAAATTTTCTCTTCTCCCACTTTTCAGAATGCCCTTCCCACTTGTGCTCTGTTGCCTGTGTAACTCCAGCCCCCCAGGGAACAGCTCAAGTGTTCTCTGGGGACATGACTTACCATAATAAGGTCTTTGCTCTCTGAAATCTGTAATGTAATGGAAATATAACCTCCTGACATGCTATAATCTTATTGCTCAGCCAGCTCTCTTGGAGACAAGATTTTGTTCCAGCAGTGGATGAAATGGTGAGTYGCAGTTCAGAAGTGAATGTGCGTGGCTGAAGCAGTGAATTCAGCCTTCAGCTGCTGGGGTGGGTTGTGCCTCTTCTTCTGTTGGGAAAATGCTAGAAGCATTTCTGACGCATTGAATGTTGTAAAAACTGATAGGAAAATGTTGCAACTTCCTTTGACTAGTGGGGATTAGTTTAAAAAACAGTCACTTTGCCACACAAGCACATTCAGAGAGCCCATAACTGAGGCCCTTAATTTTGCTTTTTTTTCCCCCAAGCAGTACACAGCAGATTTATATGAGGGCTGAAGAGTCAAGCTGTGTTTGCTCCCATAAAAGCATGGACTAACAAAACCCCCATATTTCTTTTTCTTAAGAAAGTTGATGAACAAAAGAGGAAAGAGCAAGTGGGGCAGGAAGGATGGAGGGAGAAAAGCCAGACACAAGGGTCAGATGGGAGGRGACTTTGGGAAGACTGAGTGGGTAACACTGCACTTCTTCCAAGGCAGATTTAGAATTGCTGTCTKAAGTACTGTGTTATATTTCACCAAAATTCAGAATTTCAGCTAATCACCTTAGAATATAAAGTGCAAATGCAGTTTATCCTTGCTTTGGGAGTAATAGTAATAGTGCTTTGAAGTAGGAGGAATTTTTGTGTATCTTTTATTTCTGGGTTTTTCATTCTCTTATTCACAAAACAGTGCAAAGTGCTAAAGTGGTTATGTTTGTGGGGAAAAGATACTGAATATCTTGGCATAATTTTCAAATCTGGTAAATYCAAGGAGGAGCTATTCTTCATATCAAGTTACAAATATCTCCTGGGTGACTCTAGGTGATAATCTAGGTAAATTGTAAAATTATTATCATGTAAGAGTTCAATTCCTGAAAGTACCACAGAAAAGCTGTTGTGTGCACAATTAGAGTAGCTGCAGGTAATCTGTCTGGTATAGTTGCTTCCATTTAGTGAATTTCAGTAGTGTTTTCATGCTGCCTTTTAATTAACTTAATGTAAAACTGAGTTTCTAGGGAGAGTGATGATTTATGTGCCAGTATTTCCCAGTGTTTGCTTTGAGACAGAAGAYTGATGGTTTAAACTGTCTGAGAATGTTTCTTCTTTTTCTGTGTGACAGTTCATTAACAGATTATACACAGAAACATCTTTACATAAAAATCAGATTCATCAACAAGTRTGTCAAACACACATTTAATCCCATTCACCTGATGAACACAAATAATCCATAAAGGTGATTTATTATTGCCACTTGCTTTATCTTGCATGATCAAACTATAATCAATAAGAGCTATTAGTCTTTCAAGTCAGAGATTTATAGACCTTGGTCATGGAGTAATAGCCAATATGCATATAAAAATCAGTTTGAAAAGCCTTTGCTTTTACATTGATGTGTCCTTGAGACTCRGATACCAAATTGGATTTCATATCATGAAACAAACTGGATTATAATAATCTTAAATCAAAGAAATCAGAGGGGGAAATGGGTCTGTTAACCTAGCAATTGATTTCTTTTTCTTCCTATGTCATACTGGAAATCCTGCTGCTCAGCATTTTTAAAACTATGCCAGCAAAACAGGCTTTTCATCAGTTCTGCCCTTAAGATYTCTTATCCTGTGGTGGTTTAGGTCTTGCTTTGTAGTCTGTCAGGATCAACCCTGGGGCTTGCAAACAGCTCAGAGCAGGCTGMTTCCAGAGCTCTGTGTGTTGTATTCATTTTTGTCACAGTTACAATTCCAGCTTCCAGTTAGTAACTTAAAATTTCTTATAGTTCCTGTGACTTTAAAATTTGTCTCCCYTCAAATTTAAATAATGTGAAAAAGATAAACTTTTTAACTTAAGGTTGTCTTACTTCAGAATCATAGATAAAATGAGAAGTTTAATTTTTGGGGGCTGCTGTTGCCTGCAGACTCAAGTTAATACTGTCATGTCAATTTACCCTGTATTTAATTGCCAGCTGGTTTTATTATCTTTGAGGAATCTCTTTTCTGAATTCCCAGATGATCCCTATTTCTTAATRTGGAGAGCTGACAAGAAACTCTGCAATAATAAGAGGCAAAAAAAAAGGTTCTCACCTGCTCCAGCCAATAAAATACTAGCTGTGGTTTAGTTTTAGGATTAAAGGCTCGGTATGTATAGGTAAGGGGGTTGWCAAAACTCTAAGTTCTCAAAGTTTAGAGATGCACAAATCCCCTGGGAGCAGAACAATTCCTGTGTTCTCAAAAATATTCTCAGCCCAGCTTTGTGCATTTTAATAAAACAAGGTAAATTAGGGTCCATAAAATGTGCATGAAGTCTCTGCTTTTCCCAATGCTGCGCTTGACAGGAATTATGATATTTGGACTGTTGAAGTTTCATTTTGACTTCACACGTGGGAGATGAGTACACTGAGGAAAAAGTTCTAGTGTTCCCTTCCTTTCTGACACATTGGGGTACACAGTTGGCAAACTGCTGTTACATTAATCCTTCCACTGCTGATAGTAAATCAAGTGTACAATGGTATCTGTATAGGAGCAAATTCATTTCATCCCATCTCTGTGTGGTGGCAGAGGCATTGCTCTGTGAGAGTATGTGAGGTCAAGGCAATTAAAAACTCCTAATTTTTGTGGACTTCTATTTATAAATTATTTACTGGAATTATATACTTGGATCTATTTAAAGCTGTTTTTTGGCTCATCATTAAAACCCTAAAGTGGAGATTTCCCACTGAAATGACAAATACTAACTTTTTTGAAGAAAGAAATTTGAAGTTTTCTGCAGAGGAGAGGCTTACCATGTAGTTGGGTCTAACCTTCCACAGTGTTTCAAGTCATGATATTATACAACCATCAACTATGCTTCTAGGTTATTAACAAATGAACAGATAAATTAAATTACTAATTAGGCAAACAATATATTTCGTTTTCTTTGCAGAATTTTATTATAATTACCCATAATACATCAACTGMATGTTTCATCTCCTTTCAACTGACAGCACTTTTATCTTCTTTATATATACAAACTAATTTAAATTCTACTTTTTTTCTGATGTGTAATTTTTAAATTATTTTTCTATCTGCTGCCTCACTAAAATGCTGTCACTAAATCTTTCTATTTTTCCTAAGAGAGTTCAAGAAGTGTTTGGACAATGCTTTTGGGCACATGGTGTAATTTTGGGGCTGTCCGTGCAGGAGAGTTTTAACCATCCTTTTGTCCCTTCCTACTCAGGATATTCTATGATTTTCATTGATTTTGTGTCATTTGAGGTAGTGTGTAAATGTTCCACTCCTAGGGACACACCAAACTGAGTTTTAACACAGGAGAAGGAAAAGTGTGAGGTCTTTCCTCTCCCCATTCATATAAGAACCCTGGAAATGGCTATGATTGTTCAAACTTCTCTCTGGAAACAAAACTTTTCAGTTTTACCTCACTGGTGGATGAGATGTGAAATACCCATTGAGTAAATGAGGATATCTAAAATACCATTCCTGAATTKCAATATATGAAGAGATAAATCTGCCCCTTCCAGGATTAGGACACAGGGAACAAAGTGCGTGATTGTAGCTCCTTTTTACATTGGCTTAACCTTGAGGTAACAAGGCTCTAAAACCAGTTTAGGCAGTTTAGAGCTGAAGCATTATCTATAGTCACAYATGTTAAAGCCTCACTGCTCTACCACTGCTTCTCATCTGAAGAGAGAAACACAASTTTCAAGGTTCCAGAGGATTTGCTGGATTTTCCCCATAATAGAAGACTCAGGCAACATTCTCTTTGGGACCAGGTCAACAGCTATKTAGTTAAACAACAGCAGACAGCTGTAAAGATACTTACTCTGCAGTAGTTTCTAGATCACAACAATACTAAATAAAATACTGGTGTGTGTTGGATGGGGTGGTAAGTTGAGAGTGTGCAGCAATTCCTTCCCACCAGATGGGCTGTAAGTAGGCTGGAGTGCTGGCAGCTGATATTTAGGGTGTAATTTGAAGAAAGCAGGAAAGTAGAAGCAAGGGGCAAACTGTAAAGTAGAGTGAAATGGAAATAAATAGAGCAGTGAAAGTAGCAACCTTGATAATGTTTTCTTGCAATATAACAACTGCAATTCCTAAATCACTTAACTCTAGAGGAGGATGCTTCTTCCACAACTGATGAGCGAGATATAAAAGGAAATACTTTCACTGGAGAGCCAGAGCTGTCCCACCACAAAGGGCATCCTAGTTTGAAATGTGATATGGCACAATGATTTTACAAAAACCAGMAAAAGTTCATATCTGTGTTAAACAAATTGCCTTCTGCAAGGGTAATACAGATTTCCCATTATTAGGGTTTCATACCCCTGTGACATGATGTGTGTCTTAAGGGGCTTGATGTCTAATGAGCACTCTAGCTCTTTCTTTGTTTTCATTCCTTTGTTTGACAATTTATGTTACTCAGATTTTGTCACCTACTGTACTGAATCCTCTGGAGCCTGGTGAAAAAGAGAATGTTTGTCCCTTTTTCATGAATAAAGCTGATTTCTTCAGATTCTCCAGGGAGTAAATGGAGACAATTTTCACTTTTAGCATCTATGTGTTACTGCTGGCATCTGGCAACCACTGCTCATTGCTGGTAATAAACAAGATGCAAAATATACTGCTTTATTTGTAGGTTGTTCTCCCTGGTTTTCTCCAAATTTCCTCTTCTACAGATGTCATTGAGTTTAGGAGTAATGATTTGGCCTAAATGGACCAGTTATTGCTACCTGCCAGGAAAGCAGCGGGAAGAAGTATAAATATTTTTCTTCAATTTCAATACATGTTTATCTTTCACTAATGTCTTTTCTGAGGTTAAAGATGTGACTGATTCACTCCAGGCCTGTGTGGTCACAACTGGGCACTTTTTCAGTCATCAGCTGTTGTTTTCTGTAGCTTTACCCTGTCAAGATTATTTGGTACCATTTGCTCCAATGGCTGCTACGGTCTTCTGGTATAAATGTTCATTAGCAGTGCCTTCATGAGCATTTCTCTACTCTAGGTCTGAAGCTGTTATTTAAAAATCAGTTAATTTCCCTTTTGGTGATATTTGCTGTGTTTCTATTCCATTTCCTTCTCTGTACTGAAAAGAGGCAGCAGTCAGGCCTGTCACACCCAGAGATGAGAGGCAGTTTCTCTCAGGGAATTCTGACAGGCCAGGAAAGCAGGGGAATGCAGCCTGACTCCTCAGATCCTGTCCTCTCACTAAATCAGTTGCCATTCATTATTTCTAAACAAGTCTTGCACCAACTGTAGAGTGATTTTGCAAACATTCAATGTTTCAAGAATCTGAAGGATATCTAATATGTATGGGGCTTAGCTATTTATAAAATTAGATACAACATAAAAGAATCAGAGCCACAGCTCCAAACTCACTCACATACCCAGGATGGAAGAAACTTTACATATAATCCAACATATTTTTTGCAGTTTSTCCCCAGCAAAGGCTGGAGTTTGAGTTGATCCTTAGCCCCCTGCACTGCCCAGGGCAGTGGCACTTGGGGAGTCTGGAGTGATGTCTWCAGTGATGCTGGCTGCCTTCCTAAAATTTGTAACCAGAGCTGTACTGTGTTAAAAAGGTCAGCACCAGATTGGAAAATGATGAATGCTTTGGTGCCGCTTCATATCATTACACTTTGATCAGAGGTAAATTAATTTGTATTTTAAGCCTATCCTTCAAGTTTAAGACCTACTGATGCTATTGAATGATGTGTCACCAGATTTTTTATGACACTGGTTTCTATTGTCTGATATAAATAAATTCAGCAGACCAGGTCTGTRTTACATCTTGCTTTCTTCTTGAATTGTTTCTGCTTTCCCTTWCAGAATGAAAAGAGTGTTTTGTCTTCTACTACCAAGCAAATGTCATAATAACTGAGCCATCTGAGAAATTCAATCAAATGTGTCTGCACTATTGGGGGATAAATAGATTATAACTCTGTATATGTATAGCTGAGGGAGAAAGGGGGGTGCAGAGGGGACAGGCTTTTACTCCATGTGAAAACTGATCTTTTGTCCCYTCTATGAATCTGTGTGCAAGATCTCTGTCAAACTACATATATTGGTTGTTTTTCAAAAATACATGTTAAACTTATGGTTGGTTATTTCGCCAATCWCTGAGAATAGGACTCTCTAGCTAAAAAGGCTTTTACCATATTTGTGTATTTTTTTATGATGATATTGGGGGTTTATGTTGTTTATCAATGACAGTGACATTTGAGTTGCACGGGGGGGTTCTTTGGTGATGCTTGGAGCAAAAGCAGAAGTGTGGCAATTCTCTCCTGTGGTACTGGTGACATTTTGTGTTGCATTTCTCTTATGGAGACTACTGACTTGCGATCAGATATGTCAAAAGGAAATCCCTATTTTTTAAAGTAAAAAAATAGTGTTCAATTTCTCTTGATTTTCTATGTTACAGTCACAGGTTCAGGGGTATATTTAACACAGGGATATGTTTGTGTGTGGCATATTTTCAAAAGCAAATGTGCAGCTCAAAGAAACTTTAAGAAATGCGAGAAAAGAGACTGTGATGGATACAGTGGATCATATCCAACAATTTCAACTACTCCTGAACACAAGCTARGAAGCTTACTATGAAACACATGAGTGTTCTGAACTTATGATTTTCCATATTAATAGGAAAAAATCCTGTAAAATATTAGTTTTTCTTGTGCTGTCCTATGAAATTTCAGTAATTGCTCCTGCTTATGTTTGTGGTCACAAAGTTTCTGTGATGTAGCTACATGCTGCATCACCAATGATCCTGTGTTGATTGATCTTAGAACTGAGGAGGAAAAGAGAATGATCATAGGAAATTGGCTTTAAGAGCACTGATGAAGGGCAAGGGATGCACCATGTGACACCTGGTCATTAACAGCATATACAGAAGTGATTGGATTGAAAAATAGGAAGGGAGCAACTCAATAAATAAATATTTACAGGCAGTGTATTCTTTACTGAATATTAATGGTTCTGTTTGCAGTTACAGAATGAAATTAATTATTACTACTAACATAAATATGACCTGTTCAAAGCATTGCATGAAGGAAATATATATTCTTGCCATTCAGAAAAATTAAAATTGTAGTTATTGGTGTAGCCCACTGAATATCTGATTGCATACAACCATTGATCCAGGATAGAAAGTCTCCTTTCACTTTAAATTACCAGCTTGATGAAAGAATTAAATTTTGTACTTCATTTAGGGTTCTCSATCAGAATTTCTTCAGGTTCCATATCTTGTATCATACAAAAGAAGGAACAGAATGAGCTCATTTCTGTTGATGCATGAAAGAGGGTGGTGAATCTAGAAAAAACTGGCTTTGTGAGGGAGTGCACAGGAGACAAAGTTGATTTGATCTCTGTCAGTACTTCAAAAGTTGTGGGATTCAGGCAAATTCCTAGCTCTGTTTCTATAATAAAGTTACAACTACCTTTTCCTAGTCTAATTTCTTTGCAAAAATGATCTGCTTTATGATGCATAGCATAGTAAGGATTTTCTATTAGTTAGGGCCTTTAAGKAGGATTTTCAGTAATGATCTGTATACTCATGTGTCAGTAAGGTAGAGTAAAATAAAAATTGGAATTAAGAGCTGTATAGAAAGTCATAAAATGAAACTTAGACTGATTTCATTGGAGCATTTGTAACAGGGGTTCTGAATATCTTCAGAAGAGTTTGTGGCGTTTTCCTTGAGCCTCAAACTTTCTGCAGAGATTTTTCTAWTGTCTTTGCATGACATCTGGGAAGTCATAATCATCCATTCAGTTCATAACTCCCAGCAGGAACTCTTGGCATGGCAAGAACTCTTAACCTGAGTTATCATTCTGGAAAGTTCAGTGGCTGCTGGACAGCCCACCCCTCCCACAGCCTTGATGATCACAGTAAGGCATATTCACTATTTGGTTTACTGTAAGAGGAGCTGTAAAATTTCAACTTTATCTCTTAAACATGTTGTAACAAAGGGGATGTTTCAGCCCTAGGCTGGACATGTGTGCTTAATTCTTCATCTTAGCCACCCTTAGCAGGGTGGGCATCTGCACATTGCTCCTTCATTACAYTTATTTATCCTTTGGAGGTGGGATTTTGGAGACAATGCAGGTGGAGGACCTCATTCACCTTTTCTAATGAGGTGTTGTCTTCTCATTTTATTAGATCTATTCCCCTATGTCCAACAGCTGAGATGTGCCTTCTACTGGCAGTCTTGATTTGACTCATTTTTGGTTTAATATAAATGTTGCAGCAAACCTTTTGATGGCACAGAACTTTTATTGATCTATCTTTTCTCTCCTGCCAACTGCTGAATGCAAAGTGAAGAGGAGTAATTCCTTGGATTTTAGGGGATTCTCTATGCAAGTTTCCTGGAGGAAAAGGGAAGGGATTTTTATGCCACACTTAAATTAAAGGCCCCTTATCTTGTAAGATACCTGGCTTTGAGTTTTCCACAAGGATTTCCTTGGTCAGAYTATATGGCCTGATATAGTCTCCTTGTATCCAGTTTCCTTTCTTCTTCAGCCTAAAGCAATATTACTGTGGCTGCATCACAGAATCCAAAACAAGGGGCACAGAGAAATTGCTCTTATACTTCACTTTTGTCTCCACTCTTTCCTTCTGCCACTTCACTCCCAGATGTATTTAAACTGTTTTTCCAAGGATCCTCCTGTGGTTTCACACAAGGAGAAAGAGCTTACACTGTCTCCCAAGTAGGGAAATAATGCTGAGAAAGCTTTCACAAATGTTGGTGTCTTGGCTCTATTAGATTATTGTTTCCATGTCAATTGAATTCCCTGTAAAATAGYAGCAAATACATGGTTGGTTTCTTGYAATGCCACTAAGATGCCCAGAGAGAGAAGTGAGTTAAGTGTTTGGTAGTTTTGGGAACAATTTTCACTGTCTCTACATGTGCACTTAGGCCCATTATTTGCAGAGAAGCAGGATGCTCTCTGAGGCCATACAGAAGATGTACAGCTGAACAAGGGATGGCAGATGTTCTGGGTACAAATCATTAGAGAGTCCTGACAGAGACTTTAAATAGTCATGAAGGCTGGCTGGATGCAGGCTCCTTGAAACTCTAACTGCTTCAAATTGCAGTGATGCTGCTGGAAGCTGGAGGCACAGATTAAGGGTAGTGGCTGTCCCTTAGGGCAAAATTCTCAATTTGAACTCTACTCTGCGCAGCAAATCCTGAGCATGTCATGCCCTTGTTCCATGCCTAGGGTTCGCATTAATCCCCGAGTCCCTTTCTTGTTTGGTTGTTTTGTTTGTGGGTTTTTAAAGAAAAGTCTTGTTCCCTGAACCAGTGAGGAAGCATATTAGTTTGTTAGTGTGCTAAATGCTGGAATCCACAACATCAGGTTTGAGCTTTGACATCCATGGTAGGGAAAAGTTGTGGGACACACCAAGTCTTTGAAACCCATGGAGTTGCTCCATGGATCATTTGATGTTGCCCAGAGTCTCTCTCACCATGTTTGAAAGAAACAGAAGATGAAACATTTCCATCTTCCATTAAACTCAGAGGAGCCAACCAGTGTGATCACAGAAGCAGCACTGCAGGAACAGTGAAACTTTTCTCTCTGCTTCTTTTGAAGGCATGGCTGTGGCCTCCACGGTGCACTGTGTACAGCTGGATTTGTGGATTTGGGAATCCTCTTCACAGACTTCTGCTTAAACTGAAAGCTGCAGCCAGTCAAGGGAGAGCGTAAGAGTGGATGCAGAGGATCAAGACAGCTAAAAAAAAACTTGGAACAAGCAATTRCTTGTCAGAAAGGCTCTTCTAAATTGGAGAAAAGTATTAAACAAGGTTCCCAAAGGARTAGTCCTTGAACATAGTCAGTATCTAATGTATGTATGTGACTGACAGGGGGTGTGAACTAGTTGCTTATTAAACTAAATTTGGAGCAGCAGAGGATGTGGAACAAATAATAAAGGAGACTTGAAAGAATTCCAGACTTAAGTATGAGCCCTAGTGTATTAAATGAGCTTTARTACAGTCAGATGTATACCACAACAGAGCAAACAGGAAGAGTGYTCTAAACAAAAAAAAAATCCTTTAAACTGTAAGATAATAAAGCTCAAGGGCTGTAACTCTTACAGACTGAGTAGAAAGGTGCAAAGAACAAACAGCATGTCTTTACAACTAATGTTTCCCATTGAATTAATTGATTCACTCAAGTAGCACCAGATTTTTTGCTATATTTACACACCTGATTACTGGGCCCACAGATTATTCCCAGTCCTTTTCCTGAAAATATTTCAAAGTATTAGAGAATTTATTTGTGAGGCAATTCTAACTACTGTTTTTTCCCAACAGTAAGAGCAATTGGGGCAATTCTGTGGTAAAAACTGTCTCATATTCCGTTTATCCATCTGTAGGAATGAAGATACGTGGGAAAAAAAAAAAAGAAAGTTTGGACTATTATAACCAAAGTAAAAGAACAAACTGGGTTTATTTTCCAGGCATATGTGTTTTCCAGCAAAGTTAGTAGTATGGCTCTGCTCTCAAGTATTGTGCTGATATACATCCAGAGTGTTCTGGAAATCACATGCGTTGTGCTGTGGCTGGCAGGGGTCCCCTTTTCTCTCTATTGCCCCCATGTGCTGGATCTCCCCTTCTCCTGCCCATGGATAAAATATAAATGTGTTACCAAATGCTGTCCATCTACATCTGTGTCCAAACAACTTCAGGGTAGGTTGCTTAGAGAGGCCCCTTAGCAGCAGAGTTGCAGCAAGTGTAGGAGATTTGTGCCTGCTCTGTCCGGGGTCTGCTGCCGCCGCAGGGGCACAGGAGCTCTCCCYATGGGCTGTGGCAGGATTTAGCAGCTCTCTCTTTGCCATGTGCAGCTGCACCCCTCCTTCTCCTGTAGGTGTGGACAGTGCTCAGACCATTCTTGGGGACAACAGGAACCAGCCAGGTTTTGGGGCAGTGAGTGCACATCATCTCCAAAGCCCTTCCTCATCTCCTCTGATGAAAAGACAACAGGGCACTTCCAAACATCCTGCTGCCTCAATCTGACAGAACCYTGCAATCCTTTATTGCTGGCATGAAAGGATCTGTAAATCCAGGGTCCTTGTCCTTTTCCTTACAGCTGACTTCTATGAGTTACGTGCCCCATTTTGCAGTATTTCATTTTTACACAACCCAGAGGAGCATTGTAGAGTCATCCACCCACAACCTTGCACAGAACTGCAGCACCACAGTGCTGCTGGCCAGGTGAGCCTCCAAAGAAATCAGTGCAGYGAGGCAAAGCATTTTATTGCTGTTGGCAGTGTAGTTATATTTTATTGTCTTGGCTGTCACCTTGGACAGCTTTTCTGGCACTGGCTGATGTGGGTTAATCATGGTTACTGGGGCAGAGATAGGGTTGTGTATAAATTACTGCCATCAGCTTGGAGAAGGAAAAAAATCAATAGGAATTTTTGATAGTTTTATTTTCAGTTTGGAAATGGACTGGGAAGAGGTTTTCGTAATGATTTAAAATGCATCTTAGAAATGTTTTTAATTATGATTAAGATAGCTGCTAAATTTAACAAGATACAATTAAACACCAGTTTATTAAGTTTGAATTTGTTGCTGATTAGCGGTTACGCATGATGTAGGTTTTTAATGTTCCTTAATACTGAATAAATGGTTTGGATAATCAGTTGGTATATAATGTATTAATCTATTTCAAAATGCAGAGATAAACATGCAGTTCTGAGTGGTGCATTATACCTGCACTGGGCCATTTAAAGAAACTGCACCAATTGTAGGACGAGGCTTCAGAAGCTCTTTGAAGTAGGGATTTTTGGAYGTTGGTTGGTTGCTTTGTTTTCTTTTGGAGTTTTGTTTGGGGTTTTTTTGTTTGTTTGTTTGTTTTTTGGGGGTTTTTTGTTTTTTTGGTTTTTTTGAAGGCTGCTTTATGACTTGTACATGGCTGTGTTGCAAAGAGAGCAGTGGTCATTCAGAGACATGGTAGCTTTAACCTTTGTCCCACCTTTGGGCTCTGCTAAGCAGGATCCAGCTCAGCTTTAGCTTTGGCACCTTCATTGCTGCTGCTTAATACTTCCAAATATTTGTCATTGAAAGCACTGTCAATAAGAACACATGTGGTGCCTTCAGGAAATYCAATTTTAATTTAGAAGCTAGAAGACTCACCAAATGTCTGTCTTGTTTTCTGTATTTTTAGACTTTACTTTTTTTTAATGGAATGCCTTGGAATACTGTTGCTTGGAGCAAGCACACAAGCTAATGTTTTCAATAATTAGTGCTTAACACACCGCTTCTTCACAAGCTGTTGTCAGCTGTGCTACTTTCATGGGGGTCCAGAGCTTATTGGAAATGTATTTTGTCTGGGTTTTCAGGAAGCATTTGCTGTGATACAGCACTGATACCTTAAAGTCTGAATACTGGTGCAATTTAACTTTTCAGTCTGTTTAATTAAGTGCATTCAGATACCTCACCCTGAAGTCTCAGTGCCTACAAACTCCTGTTTGAGCTTGATGTTGTGCCTCATACAGTAACAAGGATGGAATATGCATTACTATAAAGACAGGCAGTTGCMGGTTAGTATTTGCCGAGCAACAGATATCACAAAACAGCATAAATAGATTGTTACATCCACAGAAATATCCTGCATACWTGGCCTTTCAGTATCTTCCCCAGCTCTCTAGCCACATCACCCCAGGTCCTCCTACTGAAGTGTCTCAGTAATCAGGAGAAAAAGCTTGAGCTCTTCTTGTAAGGGACTGTTGAATGGCTGGTTAGACCTTGAACTTAGAGTGCCTTACTAAATTGTGTTACTGAGCAGCCCTTTGGGGATTCTGGCCTACCAGATGCTTTGAATGCACATCCTCCAGGTGCCAGCTGTGGGATGCCCACAGAGCAGAGCAGGGGGAGCCTCCAGAGCCCCCTCCAAGCTCTGCTGCCATCGTGGTCAGAAGTGCCCCTGTCCTGTGACCCCAATCATCTTCACAGGACTTTGTTCCCCCTTACATTTAACTTCTCATTATTAAAGTCTCATAGAAGCTTTTTGTAATCCATCAAATAGAACTGAGTATTCAAGTGGCCAGATTTAATCCTCTGAGTAATAAAATAGTAAAAAACAAGAACACATATGAAAAAATAAATAAAACCTAATAAATATGTTACCTTATACTATTTTGACCATTAGAATTATCACACTGTGTTCTTGACTAGGGGGCTTTGCTTTGGTTAACAAGTGCCTGAAAGCTTATCTGTTTATTTTCCCTGGATCCATCAGTCAATCCAATAAAAGGTCCATGAATCCCTATAAACATGACTTTATTTACATTCTTTATTTATTAAAGCTACATGAGAATTGGAACTACAGTTTCGTTGTGGTAGATCTTTTATGGAAGTGTAAGTCATAGGAGTAATGTAGCCTTTATAAGGAGATATCCAAATTTGGGGTTTGGCTTGTGTGATGGGTTTTGGTGCTTTGTTTGTCTTTTTAAAACCTTCTTTAAAAAAATAAATAAGTAAGAAAACCCCACAACAGCAACAACAAAAAAACCCACCACAAGATTTATTCCTTGATTTTGAATGGAAAGGACAACTTTAATCTTTGGTCCTTGCTCTGTTACTTGGGGCTTTTTTCACTGAGCTGCTTTTTGAATCAGTGGTATATAATATTATTGACATTTGCTTTGGAGAGAAGCTTAGCACGGACTTTTCTGCCATGTCATGCAATGAAGAATCCAAGATGAGTTATTGTGTTAGGACTGACTTGACTCCTGCAGATGAAACCAAAATGCCCTTTGATGTACTGCCTCCAGTGCATGGTGTGGTGCTGTCCTTGAACTGCAGTGAAGGGAGTCAAAAATAATCCTTGGAGGCAAAAGTCAAACTCTGGTTTAAGCAGGAAGGCTCTATAATTGCCATGTAATGTAATCTATATTTGGACAAAATCTTTTGCTCTTTCTTGGGCAGACTGCCCAGAGCAGAGATATCTCTCCAAAAGAACAGCAGGTGGTATTTGGGGTATTGCCTTTCTCTTTTCCTATTGATCTTCTGTAGGCAATATGTCATTCTCAAGAACATAAATCAAAAACTTTCATATAAAGACTCAAACYTCCTTTGGGTCTTGATAAGCTCTTCAACAGCTGGTGCTGAAAATCCCTATATTTCAGATTTGCAAAGTGTTTGATCCTTACTTTTAAGCTATACAAATAACTAAAATTTAATATTTTCAGGGGAACTTCAGCTCACAGAAGTATGCTCCCCAGTCYTTATTTTAGGGACAGCATCTAAGCTAATTCAGGCTTTGAGATGCATGGATTTCATGGATTTCCCTTTAGGGAATCCTGGAGGTGGGAAAATTATTTTAACTCTTTAGGGGGTTATGGAAAAAGAGACGTCCAGGTCCTCTTGCACACTGAATAAGTAAYAGATAATCAAATGGGAGAGTTGTGCCTCGTAACTGCTAATAGAAATGTACTTTCTCAGCTTTATCTGCTTTAACCAGTATACAGGAATTCTTGCAGTCTACAAACTTTGTGACTTAGTTCCATTTCCAAAGCTAAATTGCCCTGAATGCAAAGTGTCCATCTGCCATWTTTTGAATCTCAGACAAATTCAGTTTTACGATAAAATTATATATTTTCTGTTTCCTTCTCTTTCTGCTATGTTTCTTTTATAGTTGTAGTTAGGGAAATGAGTCAAAATCTGAACCAKCACTGAACTGCTGGAAGGAAGGATAACAGATTAATTTGGCCTAGACAGGTAGAAAACATCTGTGATCAGTGGTGCAATTGTGTTGCAACTCCTGCTGGTTTTTCCTCTTTCTAACCACACTGCCTAAGGTGTTCCCACCWGATAATTAGATTAACATCCCAAAAATTTTTTCCCCGTGCCTTTTGAAAAGGAAGCAGCATAGCATCCCACCAGACAGATTGGATTTGATTGCTATTCTTAGATTAGAGAGCAGCAAACGACGAGACAAGAAAGCTGGGAAGYTGGTTGTAAAATTCAAATCAGGACTCCTGTCCTCTTTCTGAAATTATTTAACCTTGAGCTTATTTTTCCCTGAGAAAATTATCTCTGATGTCAGAATCACTCAAATAATCATTGATGTCGCTTAGTCACAAGACTGAATTTGCTGGTTCATTAAATATGTCTTGCATTTTTGGTTTTATCTAAGCCTGTGAAGAGAAAAATGACTGCAGCTGAAGGAAAACAGCTTTTTATTGGGTTTGGTTTAGATGTTCTTTAAATAGTGGGATTGTCCCCAAATCTGATGATAAGAAAAAGCAATTACTGAATTAGTGGGAACATTTTTGAAGTCTGTTTGCCTACAAGATTGGTGAATGTTTCCCAAAGAGAGCATGAGGGGTAATGTGTTTAACACTCCCTGTACAGCACAGAATGAGGAGTGTTTGACTGTGAGGCAGCACAATTAGATCTGTTGATTTTATTTATAAAATATTCTTCATTTGCCTGTTCATCACTGTAGCTAAGGATTTCTAATGTAGAGAGACATATGTATACAAAATTTTAAGAAGCTTCTGAACATTCAACAGGACGGAGGTTTGAGGGAAAGGGTGCTTTGCAGCAGGGGCAGATTAAAAAGCCAGGCAATGGAACTGATCTCTGTACTTTTGTCTGARTCTTGCTCTTATTTGAGAGTGACAAAGAAAAAATGGTCGTTGCTGCTGTTAGACTGGCAAGCTAAAGGAAATTACCTCTTATTTCACACATTTTCTGTTGTGTTGGGAGACAGGCTCACGCCTATAGTCTCTGTGAAATAGATTTGAAAAGACAGTCTTGGTAAAAATCTAGGCTTTCTGCATATCATAAAACTGTATTATCTCTCCTACAACTCTCTCCTAACATCATTTCTCCCAGGAGTAGCCCTAAAAACATTTCTTCTTTGCAGTTTTATGTGTTAGGTGCAAATATTGCATTTCCTTTCTCCTGACTGTAGTGAAATTCGAGCTGAGATTCATGATGTCTGGGGAAACTTGGTGTCCTCAGATGTCTCAATACCTGGAATAGAAAAAAAGGAAGAGTTTGGTAAAAAACTGTTAAATTTACATTTCTTTTGTTTCTTACTGTGAAGTAATGAAACTGTAACATAAAACGTTTTTTAAGAGACAGTAATAAATTCTTATTGTTTTACTGCATATTGTGCTCTTACCACAATATAATATTTTTATTCATCTACTTAGTGATCACATCCACCTGCATTTTGTATCTCATGGAAAAGTATTCTGCTGATTTTTCCTTGATTATAGATGGGTTGGTTGTTTTCATGATTCTCAGCCAGATCAAAGAGACCTCTCTTCCATTATAACTCAAAATAGGGTTTTCCTCTCTTGGAGGAGCCCTCTCGATCATTGCTGCAATCACATGACTAAATCAAATCTAACAGTGCCATCTAGTGTTTTCAGATGCCATTCTGGGATTTCACACTGTGAAAGCCCAGGGGKGGCAGAGAGCCTTTGAGTATCGCTGGTGGAGCTCCCAAGTGAGAGAAACACTGGTTTTTTCCAAAGCTTTCATTTTAGTCTTTTTTCTTTCCTCAAAGAAATAACTTCCTATCCAAATTTATGATAACATTAAGTGTTTCATGCTGAGAACCTCAGATTGTGCACAGTTTCTAAAGGGTTGTGTTCAGTACTGGAGTCAACTGGGATAGAAAGTGCCGAGAGGAAACTTCTGTCTGTGCTCTTCCCCTCACTGTTCTGCTGGAAGCTGCTTGAAGAGTTGACATAAATGAGCTTCTTACCACAGAGTCGGGGGGGAAAAAACTTCCCTTGGAGAATGTGTCCCTGCAGTTTTGTGACACAAAATGTCAAAGTTACCTAAATGAAATAAGGAGAAAGGGAAGCTATACAAGAAAGCATTTCATATCTCTGGGGATTTATTTAGAAATAGCATGTACAGGACACATTTGAATACAAAGAAATATCATGTTTCATAGGGGAAAGCCCACTTTTCAGCAGTGCCTCCAAGAGCTTGCAGAAGAGCTCATTGCCCATGGCTTTGAGCACTGAGGGTGGCAGCCTGAGCAGGCTGAGTGTGCTCCCCTTCCTGCTTTAGGTGCTTGTAAYATAACTTAAACATATATAATGTTTAGAAGTACCTCTTTAAGAGATGCATTGATTTTAGCTCTATTCACTTCTTAAGTAGAATGAAGTGCTGCRCTGAAAGCTCCTCTCAGAATTGCAGCCTGTCAGGCTGCGTGTTTATTTACTGCTCCATTGCACCCCCATGACTGATTCTTTCTCACATTCCACTATCGATTTTTCTGTTCTTTCTTCAACCACAAATATGAAGAAGTTCCCTGTAAGCCAAGTTGCCTTAGCCACTGTTTGAAGAGCCCTTTTTTAGGKTCTCTGTCCCCAGCCTGGGGCAGGCAGACAGGAGCCTTCAGCCCAGCCTTCCTCCAGCTGGGAGCACCAGCACAGCTCCAGCCATGGGAAYTGGGGAGAGCAGGCAGAGAGCTCCAGAGCAGCTGCAGGACACCCCACAACCAAAACCTGGGATGTGATCACAGGTGATTGTAATCATTTTATTCCTGGAGCTTACAGGGAAACATATTTTGCCTGTGTTTTAGAAGATTTGTTATTATTGCCCTGTTCACAAGCACAGAAGATCAGCAGATGTCCACAAAACCTTCTGGGGTCCCCTTTTCTGTAGGCAGGTGGCTGTTGTGTTCAGTACAGTCTCAGTCTTTCAAATTCAGTGTAAAAATTTGAAACTTTGACTGGGACATGAGGAATTAAGTCAGGTAGAGTYGTTAATATGCTTTTAGAGCTGTGCATTTCTTTGGTTAAGACAAACTTTGCTTCTCTACAGTTTTACAAATACTTATAAATTTCTTGAATAAATCTTTTATGTTTGCTGTCTTGATTATTTATTGCTCAAGTCTTTTTGTTTCTAGTTTATACTCCTGTTTAATGAGATTATACAAGATCTAAAAAGGTACTCAAATTTGCTAAATTTTACTGAAAGCTCTGCTCATATGCATGATGAAAATTATTCTGGTTGGTTTTGGTTTATTGGTTGGGTTTTTTGTTCTTTTTTTTYCCCCCAMTGTGTTTCTCTTCCTCATGGTCAATGAAAACTAACAAAACTTCTTTTAATCAAGTATAATTTTGTAGGTTTTCATTGCTGCAATACTTAGTTTTTAGTTGACATATGAGTGTTGTTTAATTGCAGTGTGCACATAGTGCAGGAATATAGACAAATGAGTTGTGCAGATCTTCTATCCAAGGAAAATTGGGTGTACTTAATATAAAAGGTAAATCTTGCATCTAGCTGAATTGGAAGCAACTTCTTTTTGTTGAGAAAGAATATTCTATCACTGGCTTCATTCTATGCACAAGCAATATCCTGTCATTGCTCTGGACTAGAATTTACTYCACATGCCCYTGCCTTATGAAGYGTTTTGGTTTGGTTTTGTTTCTCATTCCAACAGCAGGTATCGGCACTAGGAAGGTGAATTTCTTCCTCCAGAGGCAAAGATCCTCCATCCTCAATGTCAGACAAGTTGATAAATCACTGTAAGCCGTGGGCTTGAGCCGTGAGCTCAGGTACAGTTGATCACCCATGCACAGATGTGACTGCCATGGTTTTTTACAGGATAGAAAGACACCCTGGGACACTCAGGCTCAGATTTCAGGTGGGAAAARGGCACGTGTAAAATGGTGAAATCAGCCAGTGAGAATTTTCTGTCAGAGGTCAGAGAAATATGACAGGAATGGAGTGGAAATGGAAAAGCTTCCTGTGGTTTCTCTTGTCTACTCCACGTGGAGCTGGCTCAGAGCTTGCCYGCCCCACCACAGCTGAAGGGGAGTTTGGTTCCAGAGGAGCTCATTTCCATGGAGACCCAGGAAACAGCTGACCATCCCTGCAGGAATCCTGCCAGGCTCTTATCAATACAAATTATTAAWATAGTGCTCTAAATCCAGTGAGATGGTTTCTGTGACGGGTATTTGTACAAACTACAAGTGATGCTTTCAGGAGCTCTGCTGTGTRAGTGCTGTACCTGGTTCAAGATCCGTCCTTCATGTTTTGGTGCACTCAAAGTCACAATAAATAGCATGCAAATGAGCCCTTTGCCCCTTGAAATAGTTACAGATTCTCCTCCCTAAGAAAATATTAGAATTGCAAATCATTATGAATAACGTTAAGCAATCAAAAGCTAATAGAGAAATGTATGCAGAGATAAAGCAGATATTGTGTTCTGCAGGTTTAATGAAAAATGTCTCTTYCTTTTGTAGTCATGCTTTTATTTGATCTGTTTCTCAGGCATTTTTGTGATGAAAAATCTGAGCAAATTGATTCATAAAAAAATTACTATTCTCTGGTCCTGTTCTTTTATAAATATCTATGAAAAGTTTGAGTCCATTTCTATTTAAAATGTGTTTCCAGAAAAAAAAAATATGTTGGAGTTACTTTTATACTGCTTGTCTTAGAGAACTTGGGATTACCTATTATAAAACCCAGAATTTTTAATTTTCTTTTTGTTTGTGATACTTTCTGCCTCTGAAACAAGCTTTCAATATGACAATGAAATGAAGAGAATATTGTTTCCGTTTTTCTGAAATGGAAAAGGACTATCTGAAAACTATTTCAACATAGGTACAGGCATTCAAAATTAATAAGTATCTAGGAAGCAAGTATAAGTGCCATTTGAGGAATGAGTTTCTGTGCACTTGGCTATCTCCTTAAGAGAAGTCAGCTAAATATTTTTTATTTATTGAGGCTCATTAATGTWTGCAGTCATGTAAAAATTATTACAGCTTTTTTAGGAACTGTTTCACCATTTCACTATAGGAAAAAAAATAAATATAAGTCAATGCTGTATGTTATTAACTGAATAACGTTCCAGCACAGTAAAATTTTATCAGTTGCCTGTTTCTGGAGTTGGGAAAAATACTGCAAATATGTTATATCTCAACCTTTAAACTAAAGTCTCAAGCGCAATCTTTTCTTTAGATAATCTGTTCAATTTGCATGTGTCTTTATAAGTGATTTTCAGTGATTAGGTTCTTAACAATAACTTGTAAACAAATTTTTCAGATAGCTCTACTTGCAGAAGTTAGTCACAGTATTTATTTAGTAGTAACTACTTTCTTTTTCACTGAACTTACAATGAGGACATTTGCAGCTATAACAGCTTAATTGCAAATATTTCCGTATAGCACRTCACACACATTATCAAGTTGGTGCTTAAGAAAATCCTGCTGTCCTTACAGTTGTTTGAGTATTTTTATTTTGAAGGAGGCTGTGGTTTTGCCTCCTTTTTGGATTACTTTTATTTCTCTGTTAAGTAAAAAGTAGAATACCAAGTTAGGTCACTCACAAACCCTTCTAATTTTTATTTGTAGATTAGTATTAGAAATAACACTACAGACTTTATACAAACATGTTCTTTATGACAGCCATAATGTTCAMCTGTGTGAGTGCAGTTACCACAGCCCTGGGCACTGAAAGAGTCTGCAAATCCCAACAATAACAATTGATMATTTGGGGGAGTTTGTTTTCTGCTTGGAAATTCAGGGGTTGTGGTACTTGGCTTTAGCGAATTTCAAGCTAAGCTGCTTTCATTCTCATCTGTTCTCCATGTTGCTGTCCCTGTCTGAGGTCCTTGACGTGGTCTCCTCTGGCTGCATCCTGCTCCATCAGGAAAGCAGCATTTGCTTTCCTGACAAGGCTTCATCTCGTGCCTTCTGGAGTGCAGGGTCAAGCCCCTTGTTTTGCTTGACCAGACTGGTTCATGTGTTTGTTTCTTCAGGATTCTTTTAAAACTTGAGACCATGGGTCAGAAATTAATAGACATTAATAAAGTAGATATGAGATATTTATATTTAACTTGCTCACTTCAACTTCACACTGCTCCTGAGCTGGCAGACAGTAGTTAGTCTGAATCCCTTCCAGGAGGAGGAAACATGTTAAAGTTGTGTTGAAAATACTCTGTGAGGCCATTATCTTACAGTAGTTTTGATCTTTGCAATGCTGTGTTAGATACTGAGGTTATAAAGGAATTTGGCTTTTCAGGGATGGAAAGGCTGAGACCAAAGGGCTCAGACAGGACTAAATTCTGGTCAAGACACCAGCCTGTGTCTTGGCTCACTGAGGGAGGAGGTCCTGCTCCCCTCTCAGAGCAGCTGAGCCACTTAAGGAGGTGACCAAGCTGATGGAGGGCTTGATTGGGGTATGACACTTGTATGTAAAAAGAGAAGGGAAAGAGATACACAAAGCATTAACTTTAACAAGATCAAACTGTAAGGCAAGACAATGAACAAAAAGCATCAGGGAAATAGCTTGCATTAAAATGAATGTATTTCAATTATGGTTGTTTTCCCTCTGCTTTGGATCATGATGTTTTCTTTTCCATCTATCCATCCATCCATCCATCCACTGGATTTCATCATCTCAGCCTTTCAGGCTAGATCACTGTACATAATATTGTCATTTATTCTTGTTCAAAGTCTTCTTTCAAGCTTTCCTGCTGCCTGGACCCACTGATATGACCAGTTAAATACTGTTTGCTTAACCATTGACTGGACCACAATSATCCAAATGCCATTTTAAAGGATATGACTGATTTGAGCATTTTTCTTGATCAGGAAGTGATGATGGAGGGATGCTTTATGAACAAATAACAAAAGGAATCAATGAGCTGGTTTAGTTACTGTGAGAAGTGAAGGTARAATGTTTAGAAACTCTCTGTTACTTTAACATCTGGAATGTAGTCTGAGAAATGGTTGATCTGTTTWGGTGAAAATAATCACCTTCCAGGAAAAGGAATAAAGATGATCTAAGGGTCTGGATTTGAAGCTCTTGAGAAATCTGGAGTACTTCTTATCATGTTGGACAAGTACTTTTCTYACTGTAGCTCTACAGCCATCTTTCCACATGCCCTTGTTCTTTTGGTTCCATGAAATTGTGTATTCCTTCAAGAAGGAACTTTTACATATTTTGGTAAGTTACACATCTTTGGACAAGAAAGMCCTGATTGTTTTAAAGTACTTTTTGAGGTCTTACAAAGCAACAGCAAATGTTGAAATGACAACATCAGTCACTGTGTTATTGGATCTTGCACATGCATGGTCACTATTAGACATGGCAAATCTGTAGCAGAAGTGTTATCACATAGACAAGCTAAAATCTTCCAGTAAGTAAATGCAGAAAGTGCTTGTTCTGACCAACACAAATGTWGTTTAATTTATTAAGTGTAAACTCAGGGGGTAAATTGAGAATAAACCCAATTAAAACATGAAAGAAAACAAAAAAAAAAATGGAAAAAGGAAACTGATGATAATAGTGGCTTGGGTTGGTTTTTTGCATTTTTATCAAAGCTTTTGTCCACCCCATTCCTGTCCAGTACAAACACCATTATGGTGATGTTATTTGAGTCCAGTGATTCAGGCTGGTTGAATATCTTTTTCCCAATAATAGCTGGAAGCCACCAGAAATCCTGTAGTGGCTAATTATGAAATTATCTGTCTCCAAGGAAAATTTCTTCTTAACTGCGTGAGCTGGCTTATTCCCTGGAGGAATAATATTTTATATTTTTCATATAATTATACAAGGGAGCTTAGAAAGTGCTGAAACAAATCCTTTTTTTTAAAATAAGCGGATATTAGAAAATTATAAAATCCATCTTCAACTTTAGACACAAAATAACTGACATCGAAAGCAGACACAGGGTGGAAAAAAACATCTTCTAGAATATTTTCTTTTATTTTGAAGGGTTAGTTGAATATGTTCTCTTTCAGAAATGGCTAATAAAAGTGGATTCCATGCTAAGTGCTGGGTAGAATGGCAAAATCAAGTCTGGCATTGCATCTCCCATGCCTAGTCCCAGGCTTGCTGGGTCTAACCCACTACAAGCCTGCACCAGCAGAACAAAAACCATTTTCAGCTGATTTCAGATATGAGAGGGTGAAAAAAGTGTCCCAGATAGATCTAGCTATAAAACTCTGTTAAGTTTGTAGGCGGTGATATAAGTTAATTGGGCATCACTGTCCCACAGAGACCATGGAGAAGCATAACCAGAGCTGAGTCAAGACCTTCTGTGGTTTTGAGTCTGTCAGCTTGCACAGCATCCCACACTCTGAGGATGGGCTGAAGTTAAAAATTAGTCTAATTAATCACCTACTAAAATTGTGCAGTGTAGCACAAGGGAGATGTGTGTAGAAGGGGCAGGAGGCAGTGTTGGCTGTGATACTGAGAGGCTGCTGTTAACCTGAAAATAGAGAACCCCTCTCTCTGGTGAGCCCTGGTGAATCCCAAGAGAGGGTGAGTGCTGTCCTGCCACCACAGTGAGCAGCAGATGTTGGAGGGAGTAAAACTTTCCAACTGGTTTCATGCTCAGCTTGGTGCTACTGTTGTAGTTTCCCTCCCCAACTCCCTCCTGTGTGATAACCCTGGGAGACAGGGGAGTGGATCAGGGCTGACCACATCAGTTTGGGGCTTTCATCCAGGCCTGGAGCAGCAGCCAGGAGCCAATTTTGTCTCAAAGCCAAGGAAAGCTGACTGATGAGCAGCACTACAGCCCAGAGGATCCACAAGGCTGGGACAGAGCCAGTCACAGAACTGCCTTGCACAAGCAGGTGAAAATGAAATATTATGGTCTAATACTACAGTCTATTAGTGACTACAGACAGGATATTTATGGTATGCAGTGTTTAAGGCAATGGAGTGTATATAAGAAAATCTGATTTGGAAAATAAAACAACACCCACTTTAATGTCATATACACAGCTTAGAACAGTGTTTAACTATGATGGTAACAATTGAGCTTATAATGAAAAGGGTGAAAGCCTCTTCACTAGGTTTCAGCAAGTACAGGACTATCAAAATGTTGCTTTGCTTTGCAAAAATGTTAAGTTGGCATACATGAATTATTTAAGTAATTCTTGAAAGCCAAATGCCTGCAAAGGTACTGAGGTTGCATGTAAATTCAGAAAGACAAGGATACTGCTGGAGACAGGTACAGTGCAGTAGAGCATAAGAAATGCAAACTGAATTGCACAGCATACAAGCAGCATTAAAGAAATGTATTTCAGCTTCCAGTCAGTGAACCCAAACATGTTGTACATTATGCAGACTGCTTAGCAATTTGCATAATTATAAACTCCCCCTGAAACAGTAAACATAACTGCAGAATTCAGTAATACCAAAAAAAATCATCATTGGTATGAATTGCTTATTTGACTTTTTAATTTTTCCAGGGTCTTTGAAAACACACAGGTTTTAGAACAAGCCAAATAGAGACTTTTACAGTAACAAGAAATCTATATTGGAAAGAAATGGAGCATAAAATAGAAACTTTCTGTTTTAATGTAAAGTAGTGGTCTTGTTGACTTTTGAAGCTGTTTCTGCTAAAGTTTTATTTTACAATTTAGCTGCATCCTTAAATTCCTCCAAAGAGTAATCCATTAAAGCACAGATTGCCAATATATGAGGGGGTTCAGAACAGATTATCTTTATTGCTGTGGATGGCAGACAATATGATTATGTTAGGGGACTCTGCTGTGGCTGGAGAGCAGAGAAGCTGCATTAGCAGCAGAATACTAATATTGATAGTACTTCACAGGAGACTGCAGAGAGCTCTTCCAGGGAGATTCAGGGAAAAATATAGAAGTTTAAATATGAAAATGAAAGAACTCTCAAGGAGGAATAAAATAATGATTCTTTTGTTCACAAAAAGAAGAGAATAATGCACTGGGAACTTTTGTGAGCTTTATGTCTGGTTCATATTCTAAAGAAAGCCTGGTTTGGGGAGCAGTTAAGGAGGGAAACTTCTGCCCCAGAGAAAATGGTTTTCCCCTGAGTGGACCTGTCCTGGGGTAATTTGTGTCATAGCTGCAAGTAGGTTTGTCATGTTTTGTGGAAAGTGACCCCACTAATGCAAAGGCTGCAGAGCAGCCTCAGCCGGTGTTGGCTGCTGAAAGCTCTGACTGGGAGGCAGCCACAGGAACCAGTGGTGGTGCTGCTCAGAGCAGCTTTTCTGAGGTTCCCTGTCGATTCTGGTTTGTGTACTGAAAGATGTATGAGGGGAAAAAAATAATGCCAAGATGGAGTGCTTGCAGAGTCCAAAGAGTTCTGAAGGATGAATGGTTTGTCAGTGGTGCATCGCTGCCCTGGATGTTTCTGTCCCCRCCAATTTCATTGCAGGGCTGTTTGTGTGAACTTAGAGACGAGCAGAGATGTGTTTGCATTTACCTCTGTGAGCATTCTGAGTCATCCTTCACTATTCCCCATTCCAAAGCAATAACGTCCTTAATTCCAGGCTTTTAAAAAAGCTTTTAGAAATTAAATAATTAAAACAAGCACCAGGAAAACAAACAATTATCAAGCAAACAAAACAAAAATTATAAGCTTCTATGCAAAAGAAATAATTACCCTGGCAGAGAAAACTACTTSTAGTTTTTTTCTAGTGAGAATGACATAACAATAAGTACTGTGTAATCTTTCTTTTTTTCTGTTCCTGGGAAAGACAAAAGCTGCYAGCTCAGGCAGAGCAGGATCCAGTTAATTTTCTGTATCCTCAGACCAATTAGTCAAGTTGAGGAATCAATCTCTGTCAGAGTCATSCCTGAGTATTGGCTCTGTGGGAGGGCAATGGTTGTAATGGCTAATAGTGATTTATTTCAGAAAGGTAAGAACAGAATTGCTGTATTTAGTCCATATGTACAATAATATTGTCATTAGGATAAGATTTCTGAAAGGTTTTCATTTTGAATACCTTTTTTTACAAAATAGTTGGCGACTCCATTCTCTTTATTTTTATCTGTTTACAGTCTTCCCAGTAGTGTGACCAATAATGGGATTTACATGCAAGTGATCACTAATGACTAAATCCAAAGAGACACTTTATTTATATGGTAATTTCAGGAGGCTCAGGAAGGTGTGGACTAGGAACACACACCAATATTAGAATTCTGTTGTATTTCTGAGGCTTAATTTGAACCACCAGCTCAGCTGCTTGTTCCACCCATCTTTTGTGGATGAAGCACTCTGCAAATCTTGCATGGATTTAAGCTCCTGAGCTATTGAGCACAAGTTAATGCAGGCTGTGAAGCTGTAGGGCAGAGGCTACCAAACTTCCTGACCCTTAGGGCCATTTTCTAAATTATTTAATTGTTTCTTATAGCCATATCCTTTTGTAACTCTCTCTGTGTCCTCTGTGTTTTACAAACCAAGCCCTTGCACCTCATTGTCCCTTCACCCATCACTGTTCAGAAACAGAGCTAATTTTGGCAGATTGCTGTTATTACATTGTACAATAGAGACCTCCAGGTTATTGAAGAGTAAAGCTCTATTTGCTCATTAACAAGGATGCATACTTAGGTTTTGTTTGGTTTTTTTAACTCCTCCTGTTTCAGAAATGCGCCTGTGTTTAGATATCRTTGTTCTGGGACTGGCTGTTCCCCCTCCCTGAGCTTGTGCTGACCTCAGGTTCAGCAGCCAGCACTCACTCTCCTGCCCTTGCACACCTCTGATTAAAACACCCTTGAGTTACTCTGCACTTGGGCAGATTTTTCTCCCATGTGCTCTTGCAGGCAGAACTCTCCCAGTGCCCTAATTTGAGGTTATCCAGTTCCACGTGTTCTCAGTCACTCTGGAAACTGGTTTCAGTGGTTTCTCCATCTCTGTAAAACTGACAATAATCCAGCATTCTCAGCTGACAAAAGCTAGCAGAGGTAGGTGAGATTTTTCAGGTACTCTGCACAGGTAAATAAAGAGTACAACCTTTTACATTTACACAATAACTCGTGCTATGTTTGCTCTTTGGCTGTACCACTTTTATTCCTGCCTTGAGCTGTGTGCAGCACCAGTCTGAACAAACCAGTCAGCACAATCTTTCCTCCCTATTCTTGCTTTTAGTGAGCTTGTCATTATTGGAGTAGCTATGGGGATGGCGTGGGCCCAGTTGTTCAGAGGGGCAGACCTGGGGCTGCCTCTCCRTGTGCAGGCTGGGCTTGTGCCCGTCTGCACCATCCTCAGAAAAAGTCTTTGGAGGAGTGGAGAGTCTTTGCTAGGCACCCAGGGTTTCATTTCTCATTTCAAAATAAACTTTATGTAATGAGTAAACCCAAGGAGGCTGTTTTCGTTGTTTTAATAGAGTTTATGTGCCAGGATCAAATAATGTAAATAAGAACCAATTAAAGAAATCTGGGTGTTTTCTTTAGCATTCTCCAGGGTGCTGTCAACAGCATATTTTGCTGCCTGCAGCCTGTCTGTTACCAATTGTTACCTTTTGCTACAGATATTCTTTTATTTCCCTGTCCATTGTTTTAGTTACTTCATGAATAAAGGGAATTTAATTTGCCTCAATCTTAGAGCTACTGCATTTTTAAGTAATTGCAACTGATATGGGACTATCAGGGCTTAGCATATTATAATATGTATTAGCTGCTCCAGCTGGCTCTTGTAAACAACCTCTTTCAGTAATATTTCATTTCTATGCAGCTGGAGGTTTGCCTGAGCATGCAGCATACATATTTTAGCCTAGAATTGTTAAAAGTACATTTGAAAAGCAGAAATTCAGGAAGTTAATACTTGGGCAGTGTTAGTGTTCCTGTCACATTGAAAGAATTTTACAGCCTCTTATTTAAAATTAATTTATGGATTTGAGTCTTGCAGATAACTTGTAAATAGTCTGTTCTGGGYTGGACAGCAAACCATCAGGATTTACAGAAGGTGTTTTTAGAGAACAGGGATGTTTCTCCCAAGCTGTCCCTCCCTCTGCTTCATCTCTCTGCCTCTCCTCCTTCYTCTGTGTGCAGTGAAGTTCTTCTTCATTAACAGCCTCTGGAAGATAAGGCATTGAGATCCTCAGAAGTGGCCTTTCCACACCAGGTGTGAGTGTGGGTGTTCTTTTTTACTTCTTTTTCCATCTCATTATCTCATTTTTACCAAAAGGCTTTTCAGGCAGGTCTGCTAGGAATTGTTTATAAAACCAGCCAGCACAGCGAGGAGACAACTAATACTGTAATTTTCTACTTTGTGTGGAGTTTAATTAGCCAGAGAGGGGGTTTTGGAGCTCTGAGGCTTTCTGAGCAGCATGGTCAGTACACTGTGGGCCTCTGTGTGTGTGGATGCTTTCAGGCCAAACCACCTCTGACTTCTGGTCAGGTGTTCTTTTTCTGGTTATAGAGAAGAGAGTGCCAGGTTTTACAGGTATAAAGGCCAGATATCCTGCTAGACACACACACACCTCTCCCCTCTCAGTTATGCTACTGGCACAGTGTGTAAGCTTCTGTCAAAGCACCYGAGGACAGGAATCACTGCTTTCAAACACCCTTGGGGAGCAGCCATAGTGCTCACAGCTGGAAACTTGACCTTAAGTAGTTCTTAAAGTACATAAATCATGTAGATAGAGATGTTCTATGTGTTATTGTCATTTTGCAGGATCGCTGATTTTATTGTTTGACTCTGTATTAATCATTTGTTCTTTGTGCTTGCATGGTGTCTGGTCAGAAACTCTTATTCATTCACAAACAATAATGAAACTGTTCATCTATTGCTAGGTCAGTTCAGGTGCTATATRTGCTTCAAAATTGCTCCTCTTTGGTGTCTTTTTGAGTGCTGTCTTTTCTCTGTTCCTGTGTCAGACCTGTCCAGGACAGAAACTGGCAGATGAAGGTCTTCTCTGCAGTGATGCCTTCCCCATCCACCCTCTGTGCTGCATCTGCTGTGGTTGACTGGCAGCTGGCATGGTCACCATTTTCTCCAAACTTCAGAAAAAGTGCAGGTGATGTGACAGCTCTGTTACTCCCATCAGTGGTGTGATAGTGCCAGGAAATTAAATAGATTGATGTAGACACAAAACGTGAGAAAACAAGAAAAGTACTGRTAGTGACTAAGTAGAAAGTGCTGTCAGAGTAAAACCACTGGGGAAAAGAAGCATGTTCTCTCTTCCTTATCCCTTTGTGTTATGATAATCTCAGGAGACACAGGATCTGTGAGAAGAAATTGCATGTTGTGACTACATGAGCAAAAGCAGTACTGTAGCAGTGGTCTAGTCCTGAGCTTTTGTCAGTGTTTATTGCCTGCATGTTGTTGAGAATGATCAAAGCAATAGCAAGCAAACTGATTCATTTAATAAAGTATAAAGATGTCTTKGGTAGCATAATCTGACTCAGAGGTTTATTGCTTGACTTTACTAGAAGACCAGGCTTTACATCTTGAACTTTGTAGGCAATACTGTTTCATGAGTGGGTTTATGGACCTCCAAGACTAAAATACCAAATAGCTAAATACTACTAAATAGTACTGTGTGTTTTCTTTTCTTGGCTCTTTTAGTTAGCAGCAATTCTGGTTTATGACTCTGTCTTAAGGGAATGTGAGTCTTGAAGCTGCTGTGGTTTGTGTGCAAGGGTTGCATCTGCCTTTGTTCCCTGGGATGCTCTTCAAGGAGTGTGTGGGTTTCTGAAGGTCCAGTTTGGATTCTCAGTGCTGTCCACAGCAACCAATTTGGACATAATTCAAGCACACAGCTTAATTATCCCTTGGCTGAACACAGTTTTGCAGTTGTTCTTGCCAGGTGAGTGCCAGTGGGTCCTGCTGCAGGAGTTTGAGGAGTTGCCCAGCTCAGCCCTGGCTTGGGCCGAGCAGCCAGCAGGAAGGTCCAGGTCAGAGCCCAGAGCAGGGTCCTGGCAGAGCTCAGGGYGAGCTGTGCCATCAGGAGCAGGAGGTGTGTGCCCAGGCACAWGTGCTGTGACCAGGAGTGGTGACCTCTGGCAGAGGGCTCAGGGATGTCACCGTCTGAGCTGCCAGTGGTTTTCAATCAGTCCTGAGCTGGGAAATGCAGGCAGAGTTCTCAGCAATACCTGCATGCTTTGTGAGCCCATTTCCCTGTGGAAACAGCAGCACGGGCTCACGGGGGGGTGCAGATGTGCTTTTGCTGGCAGGCTTTGCTCCACCTCCTCCACCCGAGTGCTGTGTGAGGCAGAGGCAGCAAGGCCAGGCCATTAAACCCCATTTCTCCAAGGGGCTCATTAGCCTGGGCTCAGAGCTTTTAACCACAGCTCCACAGCTTTCTGCTTTGGAGAGGAGTCACATCTTGGAGCTCAGCAGCCAGGCTGAGAGAGTCCYCTCTGCAGACAGCATAATGAGCAGCCAGCCCCAGAGCCACCCTGGCATATGGGCTGGGGATCCTCGCTGGGACCCTGATGCTCTGCTGGCTCCAGGAACTCGGAAAAAGTGAAAGCAGACCTCTGAGGTTATACTTTTGAACAAGGAATATCAAAAACTGAAAATAAATTACGAAATGACTGGGCCAGGCTGCCATAATAATCTGATAATTCACTGCTGCCACCTGTCCAACCTACAAGGCAGTGACTGTTTCAGGTGTTTCTTTGTATCTCCCAGCATGAAGAGGACTCAAATCACACTGGCTGGTGCTTCTTGGCTTTTTAGCTGGGAAAGTATAATTTTTCTGAGCTTATGTTCCCAAAATCATCGTTGTCTCAGACCACAGTAATAAAATACCAACTAGCAAAGCTAAAGATTCAAACTTTTCTAGTGTCTTTTAAATTTTTTTTAATCCCTTCTTCTGCAGTACTGGAGAGCCTGAGATGCTGTTTAGAAGCTTAATGTTGACTTTTTCATTTTTTTTAGAAAACCTTATTTTTTTCACTCTGCATTCAATATCCTGTTTATTTCTGTAGGCTCAACCATGAGCAATGCACTCAAAAGCTTTGGGGTTTGGGCTTTTTTTAAGGAAAAAGAAAGTTAACATTTTCTTTTAATCAATTTTAACACTGTCTGCGGAATTCAGCAGGGTTTCGCCTTTGTACTGGTGACTATTGTTAATTCTAACAAAACACAGTTTGCATTTGCTATTTAGCTTCAGTAAATAGAAACATATATTTTAAATATCTCCATTACTTTATGCTTAATTTGCACTTAGCAAAACCATATTAATGGAAAAATAATTATGTTATGAAAGAAACATTTCTGGATTGATAACCTGTTCTTTAAGTAAAAAGTTGTTGCAATGGCTGTTTCTAACAAGCTCCTTCTTGTACAGCTGCAATGCTTTTTTCAAATTGACTTATTTGCTTTTTGATGTGATAAAAACCCCTGCACTTATTTCATCTGAATGATAAATGATTGCAAGGAGGGAAGAATACCTTGCAACAAAAGATACYAGCGATGCTCTTTTCATTACTGATTTCTTATTACAAAGATGAAGTGAGAGACCTGCACATCCAACCTAGATTATTCATTACTCTTCATAAAATAACCTTCACATGTGAGAGTTTGTTTCAGCTACAGTTGTGGAACTCTGCAGGTTTTAATCACTTTTTCAACCCCTTGGATCAAAACAGAAATTTCCCCTTCTATGAAAAATTTTCCATTTGCAGTCTTATTGTATGTCTTTATTACAAGCAAAGAAAGGGGTTTTTTTAAATGCTGAAAGTCTTATTTATGGAAGATGAGACAAATTTCTTTTACAAAAATGGACTTTAATAAACAGTGATTTATCTGTTTTATCACATATCCTTATTTGATTCCTTCTCAATTTTAGCTGATTTTTTTTCTATAGCACAGTATGCATTTGGAATGATTATCTAAAAATTGAAAAAAAAAAAAAACCTTTCAGAATTTCTTAAACCTGTTGCTGTATGATGTCCATTTTAGTAATGGCTTTTCAGCCTCAGCTCTCCTAGCATAGGGACTTGCCACAGTGTGGAGAGGGCTGGGAGGGCAGAGCTCCTTGACACCCAGGTCTGTGGGCAGCAGTGTGAGGTGTGCCTGGGACAGCCTGGGGGCGTGGGGAGGAGTTCACAAAGATCCAGGGGTCAGCAGGGCTTGCCTGGGGAAGAGTTCACAAAGATCCAGGGGTCACCAGGGCTTGGCTGAGGAAGAGTTCACAAAGATCCAGGGGTCACCAGGGCTTGTCTGGTTGCTGAACATTCCTGCTGTTTGCTCTGAGCCTGCCCCTGTACGACCTTCAGGAAGGATTAAACTTGAGAATAGCTGATTTCTGCCATGGAGAGATCTCTGTGACTGGTAATTCAAAAGAGAGAAAGGCTTTTGGTTTGGAACTACCACCTATGGTCACATCTCAGCTGTGTGGCTGCGTGCTCTTGTTTTAATATTTCRGAGTCTAGATGAGAAAAATGATTGAAGCATTATTAAAAACAGTGTGAGAGATTGTGTATGTATGTACCAAGATGTGTCAACACACTGCTTTTCCTTCTGGCAGCTCTGAGCAGAGTTCTAAGGAAGTTCAGTTTTGATTGGCAACATGCATTTTATCATCGCTGTTATTTATTTACATTGAGTATCCTCTATTTATTTATATTGAGTATCCTCTGGCAGGAGCAAGCTCTGAGTGTTAGCACAGACSTCCCTGCAGTGTCACTGAGCACCTCTCTGTACCCAGGATGGAGTGAGGAGTCTCTCCCAGCCTCCCATGACAGGCTGAGACTGCTGAACCCCTTGGCATTACTGCAAGGTTCACATTACCATCCCAATGGTATTTATTCAAGGCCTGATGGTTCAGTAGAATTTGGCTTATCAGGCAACATAATGTGGTAATTGGGTGAATAGTAAAAATAAGAGTTCCTTTTGAATTCCTCTCCTGACATTTGGATGATCCTTCATCCACCAGACCTTGTTGCAGTCCTTTGGTAATGTTCTCTGCTATTTTAACTCATTTTCCAACTAGACCTAAGCATTTCCAATTTAGCAGCTAGTTTCCCATACCCAATTTTTGAAACATGCTGGAGCCTTTAGAAGCATATCATGTTCTTTCAGTTCACAGTATCTGTTCTGCCAGGCTGCTTTATAACTTGGTACTTCGTAAATCACTTTGGAACACCTTGTACATAAAAACACTATGTGGAAAAAAATCCTAGTCATTGTCTTGTTCAGGTGAATTACCACAGCAAGGAATTTCTGCCACAACCCTCTGTCACAGGRCGAGGGTTGTGCTGCTTTTCAGAATTTTGCATGGGATGATGAAGAATAAAGAGAATAGACAAGCCTTGTATACTCAGTCCACACGTCCTCAATTAARTTATCTGACTGGGTAGAACTTGGAGCATTGTTTTGAATGCATCCAGAAAGGCATTTTTGAAAAAGTAATCGATAATGTAAAATATTTTTAAGCAATTATATTTTAAATAAAGATTAATATATTGTCTGGAAAGAGGAAAATAATGATGCTGATAATTAAAAGCACAAAAATGTTGGGAAACCTAGGGGCAAAATAAAAATCTACCRTTATGCTTGTCCCTTAAAAATCATTTCATAGTGCTTTTGTAAATTCTATTTACAGAAAGTGAGAAGAGATATGRGATTCTAGAAAATTGCAAAATGTGTTTCAAGCATCACTGGACAGTAAAGTGATTTTTACCACAATATGCAATAGAAGAGTTTGAGTCTTTTTGAAAGACACTGAGTCCCTTRAGTAAGGGAATAGGAATGAGGTCATCATGTCAAGATGAGGAAAGCAATTAGAAGGATAAGAAATGTTGGAAAACTGTAAGAAAAGCTTGACTGAACAAAGGTTGCACAGAAGGGAAATTCAGGGCAGTTGTAAGCTGTGTAAGTGTGTGCTAGTTTGAGGGCAGACCAGCAGCAGGAATGAACTCCACGCAAATATCTTGCAAGAGATCCCAAGTCAGAACTACAATTTAATAGGAAAATTAAAATGAAGGCAATAGTACAGAAGTACTGGCTTAAACTGACAACAGTCTCCTGACACCCTGTTGGTCAGGTGGTGGTGGCAGTCCAGTTAAATGGTGGCTGCMGTCCTGTTGGACTGAGGGATGTGGTTCTGTTGAAGCTGTGATCCTGTAAAAAGATCTGGTCCTTCTCTGGAGGTCCAGTGGTGGTTATTGAGCTCTTGTCCTCTGGGTATCCAGTGGTAGGGCTCTCATGGTGTTCCAACCCCAGATTATATCCAGGTAGGAATGTTTGATTCCTCCCTCTGGGCGGGGCTCCTGCCAATAATGTGATCTGGGAGTCATGCAGGGAGACTTGATGGTCCATTAGAGGAGATRGGCCCCTGGAGGGAGTTACCAGAGCTGAATCATGCAGAACATAAAGAACACTTCTCTATCTATTTTAACATCCTATGTGAATGGTTRTAGAGTACATACTTTTGGTTACAGCTTTCATTGCAACCCAAGACAAAGTGGAAGATAATCTTACAGGGAAGAYAGACAAAGTTGCAGAAAGGTTCAGATAAGGCTGTAGACTCTTTTTTCTCATCACACATTCTGTTTCCTGGAATGTTTTGTAGTCCTTCAGGCAGGTGTACAGTATTTCAGTAAAGCACATAAGTGCTATGAAATACTGAGGACAAGGTAAAAAGAGATGTAAAGGGGTTTGCACAGAGAATGTGGAAGAGTTTTTTTTTCAAGTAACTTCCAAGGCAACATTACCTTGAATGTCATGGTTGGATTACATGACCACAGATCTATGCAGGACAAAATCACTGCTAGTTGACAAGGTTTCTTTTCAGATTTCCAAACTGAAATTAGAAAAATATATAACCTCACCTATCCTTCATGGCTCATTGCTTTGTTTGACTAGTTGGGTAGCATTATGTTTTATCACAGAAAGCTTAATGACCCATGATTCTAATTTATAAACAAGAAATTAGTTTTATTAAAAGGCTATCTGTAGAGCACTCTAGATTTGTCTACCTAGACCTTCTGCCAGTCAAATCATGGTGGCACTTTCTGATAGCATTTGTCACTATTTATTTGTTTATGCAGTAGAAATGCAATGCCCAGAATTATTACCCTCATAAACAGGAGGGCAGAAATATTTGTAATCATTTTTGGCTGATGTGAAATCTGTCCTTTAGTTTTGTATTTGCATGTGTTGTTCAAGGCAAAAAAAGAAGATTCTCAAATGCTCATTGACCCAACATTTGATGTGTAAATAGGGGATGGAAAGTTCCACTCCAGTGAAAAAAAAAAAAATCAGTGCAATTATTATTATTATTTCAATGAAATCCATTATTGCTCGTGGTGGCGAGTAGCCAGAATCCATTACGTGCCACCATATTGCCTTTTAATTAATTGCTTTTAGTCTCACAAAACATTGCAAACAGTATTAATGCCTCTTGATACCATAATTGTGTTTAATGCACATTGGAGCAGCTGCTGTACAGAACTTAACACCATAACTGCATTTTTATTGAATGTCTCTCTTTGGTATTTTATATTGATGGAACCAACTTTGAAATGGCTTCCTTGTAACAAAAATGAACAGGCTTTGAGGCTTGTCACTTCCTTCACTTCCAGAACAGAATTTTACAYTTTTATAATGGTGAAAATTATTTTGAAAATTATTTACCATTGCTGTGAATTTTTTTTTCTTTTCTTGGAACTACATAGATATGGGAGATGATTTCAGAATGCTCAATTCCTGTATTGCACTTGAAGACAAACTTCTAAGATGGTAACAGCATTTCTCTTTGCTAAGTGGAACATGAAAAGGATTATAAAAAGACACTGGTACAGCTGAAAGGGACATGCTTTTATATAAACCATGACCTCTCAGAAACACAGGAGTCTTATACTATGATACAAGTGAGCTCTGAAATACAAGTYGTTAAATTGTTCTAAATCCAAAATAGTTGTAAAATTTATCCATCCCTTTTTTTGACCTGTTTTGACTTATCTCTATAGCTAGTTATAAACAAAGAATAAGTAGAAATTCCTGATCTGAGACTTGCAAAACACGGAGGGGAAAGTAGAATAACCACCCCCACAGGTTCCATTGTTTGATAAAGTCAGCACCCAGTGCTTAATCTATGTTTGGAAAGTCATGCATGTCTTTGCCCATTCTTTCTGTTGTAAAGACAGGATCTGAGATGTAACACTGTCATTTATATCCATGTTGACACTTGAGACCATGGTCYCCCATGGTATCTGGATGCAATTTTCATTAATGTGTATTATAAGTGAGAATTTCTTTCTGGAAGGTGAAAAAAGAGGGGTATTCCTAGAATTTTAAAGAGATTCCTACTTATGTATCCACAAGRTGTTACACATTTTGGTGTTCGACACTTGCTCAGAGACCTTTRTGTTTCTAGGCTCTTTATGAAGAAGAAAGTGTGACTCCAAACTGGAATGTAGCCTTAGGGGGAAATGTGAATATATTTTCTGTAATGAGGATGGAGAGAAGAGCTCTTCTCCTAGGCTACAGTATTCCTTGGCTTTGACAAAATTTACTCATTATTTATCTAGAAAATAAGGAACAGTGATTTTCCTGCTCTTAGCAAACTGATGCTGCACTAAAGAAGCCTCCTCCCTCTGGAAGTAGTTATGTTGGATGTGCTGCTATTTTAAACACTGTAATTCTCATAAATAATCATTGATGGGAGATTCTGTCTGACTGGTCCATCAGAAGAGGAAGGTCCACACTGATGCAGCTGTCCATGATAGCAGACATCTTTTTAATTTAATTTAACACATGAGCTAGGTACTAAATGTTCTTGCATTCCTCATAAAAAGATAAAAAAGACAAAGAAACAACTTTTAGATCCTTTGGGTACCTGAGAAGGTAATGGCAATRTTTGGGTCTAATTTAACACTTTTGTAATTCTTCTATGTAAAGTCTGATTTACTGGTAGTAATTGAACTGTGTGTTTCACCAGTTTTTGTCAGTACATCTTTTTGTTCCATGCAGGCAGTGAGGAGCAGCCATGTGCTGTACAGAAAATCAACAATACCATCAAGAGCATGCCCTTTATTTTAATTTTAATTAGGCATGGACATCTGGTATGGACTGTGAATGCTTATTTGCACACCTGCAGGCTATTTGATATGAAGAAATGCCAAGTACCTGATGAATTTGTCTGCAGATGGAGTTTAGCACTTTAATTTAAAATAGTCATTGTGAAGAATGTATTGAATGCATAAGTATTGTAAAAATTGTATGCCACATAGGTTCTAGGTACTTAAAAGCTATTCATTTAATAAATAACATTTTCCCTTTCTGTTGATTTTCATAATTGATAGAAAGGCAAAGGGATAATCTTGACAATATTACAATCTTTGAGAGCAGCAAAGGTTTTGTTGAAACACGCTTTGATTTTTAATAACATGTAACCCTTACTAGGGACTGAAGTGGATATCCATGAAGAAAATACATTGTACAGCAAGCTCATTTGGGCTAAGTTGTGCCTGAGGAATCTCACATCAAACAGTCAGAGGACAGTAAAGTTCAMTCAACATTCATAATTACTTTAATGATCYTGTTTGTTCTGGAGTTTAGTTTTAGTCACAGACTTCATATTAAGAAACATTGCTAAACCTTTGTAAAATTACTGGCTTCTTACTTACTAAGAGTAGTAYTGAACTACTCCTACCTGWAAGTAYTGAATCAAACACAGCACTGCAGAATCTTGAAGTCAAGGATCACATTAACAGTTTTCTACAGCAATTTTGAAATTTCACTTTCCAGGATGTATCATTTACTGTCATTCTCCTCTGCTCTCCTCTACCAGAAATTCCTCTCAAGAAATGAGAGCTGGAGACAAGACCCATGTTTTGTGTTAGAGGCTTCTCCCATTTAAAGTTACAGGTGTTAYTTTTCTCATTTTTCTGCTGTTTTCAGGCTGAGGAAAGGGCTGGAAAAAAATGAAGGAAAAAAAAAGAGTATTTAATTATGTATAGGGAAGAAAGAGAAAATTTTACAACCAGAAATGCTACTAGCTCTGCTTTTTAAATTATCCATCCCTTTTGAGGTCCTGACTGTCCCTGCAGGGGATTGCTTCAGTTTTGCACATTCCAGTCTCAAGGATGCTGCATGAAGTCACTAATGTCACCCCTTCAGCTACCTCAGCAACACATGAGGAAGGGATTCATCCCTCTAAGCTGCAGCAAGTTCTAGAACTGTGTCATTTATACTGCAGGGCCCTTTCCTTTTGGTCTGCAAAATCTGACACATTGCTGCTGGGAGCAGTCAGAAGCCTGAAGTTCTACTGTTTAGAGGCTTATTTAGGTCTTGATGTATGGTCTGGAATGCAAAGTCTTTTTATCTGTTTACCTATGGGCATTTCATATAAGGACTCACAGGGCACCAAAGCATTTGCCTGGATATCAGATGTGTAGTCTGTTTTATGGGTTTGTAGCATCTGGAAGAAATTATAGCTTATGATTTATACCTGATTTCCAGTTATCTTGTTTTCAAAATCTCTATCAGAAAAATCTGTTCTGCTCATGGACTCCTATTTGCTTGGAAAAAACCCAAACCAACCCATATAGCACACACTGCAGTGATGTCATGAGTTTGTCCTAAAACAATTAATAATTGGTCTAGGCAAATGTGGTGAATCAAAAAATGAACTTGTCAGTAGCATATACAAATTTCTATGGGTTAGATTTTTGTTTTTTCAGAGGTATTGGAATAGGRGAAAATGCTTTTCCTGAGCAGCATCACATCCATGCAAACCTGAAGGAAAGGTTTGGAGGGACCAGAGCATGTCTCTTGCTGAAGAATTATCATCCCACTAGCTGAGAGCTACTTTTACAGCTGGTCAAAAGCAATGACTCTAACCTTTGCTTCTTAATTGCTAATTTGGCATCAGTATCAGTGGGAGGATATTGCACAACCTTTTACTACAATAATGGTTAATCACAGGCATAAATGCTGCAACATTAGGGCCTGGTAGTAAGGAAATTCTGCCAATGCTCTTTGACCACCAGACAGGACTGAGTGACATGGCACTGATGCTTCCTTTTGATTTGCTTTGGCTACAGAATTCTAATAGCAGAAAAGAGGGGCTCCACCAGGTTTTGGGGTTTTTTTTAAGCTGTTTTTTTTTTGTTGTTGTTTTGTCCCCTCTACAGTCTCTGTCATTTTGCCCAAATCCTGAAGAGTAAATAATCCTTTGCAGTTAATGGCCATTTCATCAAGARGATGAGGCACTAAGATTGCTCTGAATGTATTAATTAATATGCCATGGCCAGGCTTTTTCTCAGAGGCCTGTAAATCTTGAGGAGCACAAAAGCAGTTAGAGCAACAGAGAAGGGAAACTTGGCTGATGTGATGAGATCCCCTGTGCTTTAATATGTTCTGCTAAGTCCACAGTGCTCTGCTGCATTTGTAGAGCTTCTGTCCAAGCAAATCAGTATAATTAAATTTGGTCCCGTCTCTTGAACCAGTGTGTGGTATTTATGTATTTTGACTACTTTTTCCTCTGCTGTCTTCAAGTCACGCCTTTATGTTCTTAAGGATAATAATGGGAAACAGAAGGTAAATGTATTTGTTTTCCAAGTAACACAGAAGGTGATACCATATGGCAAATACGCTTTTAAGCATATGGCCAAAAAAGTTAATGTTTTCTTTCTTAATATTAARAAAAATCTGTATGAGCTTGGTTAGGATTTTGCTGTTTTGTTTCCCAGTTAATGTAGTTTATACATCAGTATAAYAGTTTAGTAGTAGTGCATTAGTTTAATGTAGTTTAATAGCATCAGAACATTCTTTGAGGACAGGTACAAACTCTCATACACAAGGAATTAGAGCACCTTTTACTGCAGGTTTTTCACTTGCATTGTTAAACTTCTTGTAGCAAATAGTAGAGATAACAGGACTAGAAAATTGAGCTTGGTCTCATCATAAGTASGGAGATTCTTCCTACTCTCAGCAGAGTCCCTGATAGTTCCCTCCCTGGAACATTGCCTTTTTTCACTTTCTTCAGACTGTCATTCACTCAGYTAATTGGGCAGTTTTAACTAGGTCAGTCAGCTCATTCTCTGTGTGTCTGTCAGGAGCAGARGTAGATGTACAAGTGCAAACTGAAATATGTCTGACTGTTGGCTTGAGTCCTTGGTTTATTGTCTGGTACTGCAGAATTGGGCTCAGTATCAGTCAAACCAAGCTCTGAAAAGCCAGAGCCTCACAGGCACAAGCAGCAAAKTGTCTCAGAACCGACTGTGCCTGTTATGTCCACCTTGCAGTTGGAACTCCTTCTTGGCATATCTCAGAATTATCAATTAAATAGTTGATTAATAAAGTGATACAGCTGTTCTTTGATCTAGAAATGCAGAATGCCTTTTCCAAAGCAAGTAAAAAAATTCAGTCTCTCTTATTCTTCTGCTACATCTGAGTGTTATTAGGGATATACCTGTGTATCTGCAAGCTTGTGCTTTGGAGAGAAGATACTTGAAAGTTAAAATGTTTAACTCTTTCTCCTCTGAAGGCTTGTTTTAAAATTCTGGTTAGATGGAAAAATGAAAAGTAGCATGACCAACCCCAGAAATTTGTAATTTCATCTCATGTGTCCCTCACAAAGCTGTTCAAGGTCTCCAGATGTTTGAAGATGTTTTGGCACCTACCTGACCTGTGCAGTGAGTGCACAGAAAGGTCCTGTGCAATTCTGGATGAGCACTGGGGAGAAGGAAGCAGGAGGCAGCAGAGCCTCTTGTGTTGTCACTTGCAGTGCTGTCAATCCCATGCGTAAATCCTCTCCAGCTTTCCAGCTGGTTCACCCTTCCATGAGTTATTATTCTGTGTCACTGAGTGATATTTCAGGAACCAAGTCAAACATGTTAAAAATAACTATCTGCTATCATTTACTGTTATGAATTTATATTATTTTGAGCAGCAATTACTGGCTGACTCAGTCACTGGCAATGGCAAAGTGTCATTTTAAGTAACTCAGGCCAAGATTTAAACAAGAATGAGATTATTTGATAAGATGACAACAAGAGAAGGTTGCAGCCCTGTCAGTAATGACATTGCAAGTTCTCTCGTGTTCTGTGCAAACTGTCATAACCTTTAAACAGGGGATTCAGCAAGATTAATTGCTTATGTCACGCAAAGCAATGGGTCAAATCTAGACTGGAATAAATGGAAAGTTCAGTAGGCTCTTATTTTCTGGGATTCTAAATCAATTCAAATATTTAATAAATAAAGAGAAGTTTTCATAAAGATTGTAGTACATTTTCTTTGCCTAAAGAACTTGACTTTGAGACTTGAAGACAGAAAAGAATGTTAATTGTACTGTGTGCTATGCAGCTTTTGACTTTGAGTGTGAAAATCCTGTAAGCTGGAGTAGTTGGATGTGATTAAAAACAAGGTGTTTAGTTTCTTGCAGGATGGGTAATGCTGTATGCAGTTGTAAATGTAGGGTCTGTCTGTACATTAGTTCTTGAATTGGAACAAATATCTTTATACAACAAACCTTTTCTGCTTTTGGAATAATTTCTCAGATGACCCCACCAATAAATTTTAGAGTTCTGTTTTTCATTTGAGTGAAAATCTGCATTTAATTTAAAAGTAAAAAGGGTATTAATTATGTCAAAGATTTCTTCTTCTTTTGAATGGGCAGAAATTCCTCCAATGCTTGTAGAAGTTAAATGTATAAACAAATGGCTAGATTCATATGTCCCATCTAACCACAGAAAAACAGTGCAGCAGATGGTGAATGCTCCTGCTTTGCAGAAAAGCAGCTGCAATTCACCCTTCCCATTCCTGAGGATATTGAGTTGTGAGGTGAAGCCACCTCAGGAGKGAGTGGAGCTGGCCTGGGAGAAGGTGCAGTCAGCACAGCAACAGGAATTCAATCAGCTTTTCCCAGAAGTGAAGTCAGAGCAGTCTCTGAATCATGGAAGTTTCTGTCTCAGAGTGTTTACGCAGAGCTGCTCTGTGCAAACAGCCAGTGGGATTAACATCAACAGGAAAAGCACTGAGGGGCTGATGGAAAAGAGATGACAAACAACACAGTGTGCCATTTTTGGCCAGTGCACAGTCACTGTTACAGCCACTCACTTGTAACTCTTTGTGTCCATGCAGACAATAGCATTACTTATTATTTATCCTCTCTGTTGACTGCTGAGGCTTTCATCTTCTTCCTGCAGAGTGAGCCACTCTTTCCTAACTCCAGATGTAAGGTTTAATGACTCCTACCTTGCTTGGACATGAGAATGTCATCTGGTTTGTTTTCTAAGCCATCCCCTTTGTAAGGCTTTTCCAACCAATTTTTATATTTGTACTTTGATATTACTTTTTTCCACCTACCTCGTAATAGATGAAAGACAAAAAACCCAAAAATATATAGGTACAATAATTGCCAACAGAGAATATTTGACAGGAAATTACAAGTTCTTTTCATTTAAAAAACCTCAAAGGTTTTCATATAGATTTATACTAATCTCTTTAACAAATTGTTCTTATATTAAAGATTTTGCAGCTAATACATGTGTAACATCAGAAACCAGTMAGACACTTTGAAATAGCCTCATGAAGTTATCATCTCTTTATGAAAAATAATAAAAAAGAGCTTTTTTGTTTCCAAAGGTATTTCATTAAAATGTCCAGCTTGATTAATCTCCTGTAGAGAAAATGTCTGTAGTCAAGATAATAGTGACCAACTTCTGTGACAATCACTCCAGATGACAGACAAAAAGTGAGGCATCAGTTGGCAGTGTCCTGGCTAACATTCCCCACAGCTATTATTCACTTCTTCTGTCTGCTTCATCTATTCTCGTTTTCCTGCTTTRACTTATTGCCACTATATCTCTTGAGGTGTCTTCTTTTTTTTTTCTTCCAAATGGTAAAAATCCACACTTGTCCTTGGATTTGTGCCATCCAAAAATTGTCTTTATAAGCTATGTTGCTGTCTTTCAAGCCTCATCTAAAGAATGAATTCGTGCTCCTAGATCTCATTGTGCCTTAATGTTTATTACTTCTTTTTATGGTAGAGGAAATGAAATGTCTTATCAACATCTAACTTTAAAAAAATCTTTTCTAATTACATCCATTCYTTTCATAACAGTTATAGAGGTGGTCTTCAAGAGTGCATCACTACCATGATGTGGTGCACTACTGGAGGTCTCTTGGATGGTTTTTCACTTGCTGAGATGAGTGTGGTTATCTGGCCAGGGCAGGAGCCYGGAAGTCTCTCTGTGCTTTTCCAGAATGCTGTACTTTTTACAGAAATTCATCTGCAATACTTGAGCAGCATGCATAATGTGGCCTTCTTTCCATCCCTGCCATTAGCAAAGACCAAAAAAAAACCAAAAAAAAACTAATCCAACCTTATTTTTCTTTTCATTATGCTCCAGTCCTGCTCAGCAGGGATATTCACAACAGCTGAAGAGTTCAACTGAGTGTACCCCAGCTGAGTCCTGCCTATGGCAGGGGTACAAATCTGTCTCCACTCTGGACCAGACCCCTTTTTTCCTCTCACACTTCCCGGGTGTGGTGCCTCACACCCACTGGCTGCAATTCAGCATTTGTGGATTCCTCCTCCTCACAGCGTGGTTCAGATGGGGTTGTCTGCATCATTTCAGTAGTTGTTTAAGCTCTGAATCCCAGCTCTGTGTGGGAGCTTTATCCCTTCCCCACTGCAATAATGACAGTTTCCTGAGCTTTTGCTGAAGATCTGCAGCTGTTTGCAGATGTGAAGTTCAAAGAGCCCCTTCCACCACAGCTCTCCTTGCCTACCTGCCCTCCCTGCACAGTGCCTGCCTCCAGCTGCCTTTGCTCTTTGACAAAACCCTCAGGCAAGTGAAATCCCAGGAGACAGAGCTGCCCAGGCTGAGGAAACTGTGCCTGTCTAGTTTGCCAAATTAGTCTATAATAATTACRTTCTTAAACTGGTCCATTTTCATGGTTAATTTGGCTGGCAGAAAATGAAGAAGCTATTTCTGCAGCATATATGCACCATGTGAATATAATCACTTGGAAGCACTGCAGACTCCAGGATTGAATGCTTTTTAAAAAAATKTCTAATGAGCATGAGCAGGCTCTGCTGTTTGCAGTTGCCTGGGTAACTGAGATGAGACCTTTACCTGGCTCTTTCTTGTACCAGTGGAAGAATATACCCTAATTCTGATGTTTGGGCTTTACCCTAAAGTATTTTGTGGAGATATGAAAGGTCAAAAAAACATCTTTAAGCCTGCCCTTCCTGCCTGCATCTGAGGCAGTGTTCAAGCATTTGATCTGTCTCATAGGAGAGCTGTGTGTGACTGGAATAGGAAAGAGTTGGYTCCCTTCACTTCTGCACCTAATTGCAAATGCTGTCCTGTGATGACAGGAACAAGGAGGCATCGTGGGTGTCTGCTCTGAGTCTGATTGGGCTTTGAGAAGCAGCTCTGAACCCCAGACATGGGGATTGCAAAGTGTTTTCCATCCAGGCAGGGGGGCTGCAGGAACCTGCTCCTGGGCTGCTGGGCAGGGCTGGCCCTGCAGAGCACTGAGAAATCTGTCCATGCAGGCAGTGTCTGTCTGTCTTCACAGGGCTGCTTCCTACAGGGAACACATCTTCTCTGTGCTATTCAATAAGCTGCTTGAAATTTCTGTATTGCTTGTGTCCTAGTAAGCTTGGAGATTACATTCCTCCTATTGCTACAAGTGGTTAGAACAAAGTTTAGTGGCTTTGGARCATTCTGCAAGGCTGTTTTACCTGGATGCTTGGAAAAGGGGGGCAGATTTGAAGGTGAAAATGGTGCAGTGTTGGTACATTGTAGGTGTGGTAAATAGGAAAGGCAACCCAATCCTTAATGTTGAGATATATTAAGTAAAAGCCATCTGAGTGCAGACAGCTTTTACTACTACAGAGAAGTAAGAGACAAKGCAGAGGAGACATTATCAAAAAATCCCACTTCTACCAGGAGGTGAAGAAGATGCATGAGCATTTTAAGAAATATTAGTTTAAATTTTACTTTGGCTTGTTCCTAACTTGGCATTTGAGACTAAAATAAAGGCTAGAGTATTATTAGCTGTAAACATGCTGKTTTTTTCCTGTGGAATAGTCAAAGAAAATCATTATTCAATAATTATGCCAGAATAGGCTRTACTGCTAGAGCTTCATGGTAAGTCTCCTTGTGTTGACAAGTTCACTGGCTGCCAAATAGACACAGAGGCCCTGAAGTTATTGCTGCCTCTTTCTGCTGCAGTATGTCCCACAGGGGGTTTCACAGATGAGGACTGAGAATATGAAGTGGATTTTAAAATCCTTTATTTTTTAAACTGTGGGAGAACTGAGCAGGGAGCCTGATATTATTCTCCTAATTTAAGATTTCAATTTTTCAACTTAAGAACAAAATTTCTATTTCTCTAAAACATAATCCCTAATTCTGCTGGCTCTGCCAACTGCTGGAGCTCCAGGCTTGGCCGTGCACAGGTCAGCAGCAGTGGCAGCTGGGCCTGGGGAGCACAGTGGGGTGGGAAAAGGGCCAAGATGACTCTCCAAGAGAGCCCCTGATCCCTCCAAGAGCCCCAAAGCACAAATGGCTCCTCCATGTCATAGTGAGCTGCTTTTATCTGCTGAGGTTCCTCCCACTGTGGATAGGACAGTCTGGTCWGAGAGAGAGAAAGCTAAATGAGCTTTGCCATGAATTGGTCTGCGAAATTTTAGGGAGGCAGAGAGAAAGACTGGTAAACAAATGGTAAATAATCTGCAGGTGGTGTTTTGAATAAGTTGTTTTTCTCATAAGATGTTTACCAAAGGATGTCTTCTCAATTATCCAGTCGGGTGAAATGTGTTGATTAAATGACCAGTCAGGTCCACCTGAGCAGGATATAAAAGAAGGGATTCCAATAAACTCAGGGTTTCTAACCTCTTAACCTTCTGATCTAGGGTCTGTGTCATTYATTATCCATTCCTGACTCAAGGTGACATCCCACAGCTTGATTTCCTGTGCCTTCTTCGTGGGCCTCCAGGCAAGTGAGGGATCTCTGACAGTCTGGCCCTGGAGACTTTCCCTGGCTGACCAAGGAGAAACTTCCAGGGGCCACCACATGTACAGCCCCTGAGAGAACAGAACATGAAGATAAAAATCAGATTGGCGTAGATAAAAATCAGATTGATCCCTCTCACCTGGCATTTTTTCTAAATGCCATTTTCCATCTGTATCTGTAAAGCTATGATTGTGTTTTTCAAGTTATTTTAATCAGAAAGTGTGAGTAAAGTCATGTTATACTGGATAACATGAGAAAAGATCGGTTTTTTCCCCAGGAGGATGAACAGAGTCCATGTATGATATAAATCCACTGAGACACAAATCTTCATGTCAGAAACCAAATGGGTGTCACTGTTGTCATCTTCCTTTACACACCATGTGCAGTGGAATTCTTGCTGAAGAGGGCCATTAYTGAGCCTTGTGTTAGCACATTCCASAGCAGGGGAGTTCTGTGCATYACAGCAGCATGGATGAATGCATTGACAGGTGCCCAGGAAAATGAAATGGCAGCAGCTCCTGAGATTAGCCTGCTTGCAAGTTCACTCTCATTGCTCAGAAGGACCTTCCTCTGCTCTTCTGCCATSCAGAGAACTGGATGGGCTGTAAGTRAGCACAGGTTTCATGGAGAAAGCAGGGAAAAGTCAGGAAAGCTGCTGCAGCCATTCTGTGTCTAACTTTCTCATATATCTTCAGTTTTCTGTTCTCTTTATGGAAAACAGCAGGGRGGTATTTTGAGTGATCCCTAACAGGGATCCCTAACAGTTTTCTACCACCTGTGACTTAGAAACACTGCTGAAAATTCAACCTCTTTGCTTTAACTTTCTTCTAATTATACTTGGGCTGCTGTGATGGGAATGATGGTGAATGGCCAAGGTAGGACAGATTTCTTCMGAAAAATCTTCCTTGGGAAGGTGGCAGATTGTCAGGAACTCAAGACTCCATCCTGGGCTCTGTTGCAAATCTGCCTCAGAGTTTCCCAGCAACAGCCACACGTTGCCAAGAACATTTGAAAATAAGGCTTCAGTAATAATTTCCTGATCTCCTGAAATGTCTGGCAGTAAGCTCTGCTGAAACCACCACCTGTGCCACAGCCAGGGACAGCCCTGCAGGTGCCCTGTGAGCCTGACCTGTAACATCTGGAGCTCATCCCCAGCTCAGAGTGACAGCAGTGCCAAATGCTGCAGCCACTCTCACAAACACTCCTGTTCCTGGGTGTTCAAACACAGCTCCTGCCCAGCCATGCTCACAGAGTGACCTWAGCAAGCTTGAACTTCTGGGGCTCTGGATGGCAAATGTGAACAGTGCTTTGGGAGTTTTCTCCTGCAATGCCACTAGCGACTTTTTGTTCTAATGTGTTGCTTGGCTACAAGTCTTTCTTTGCATTTGTAAGCTCCCATAAAAAACTAAATTGACTTCTCTGGCAGTGTTGGCTGCTGAAAGAATATATTGCTTTACAACCAGGAGTCTGAAAATTAAAATGTTCTATAAGGCTTTGCTTCCTTGCCACTTAGCCTGTTCAAATATCTGTGCCATCCTTTAAATAAAATCTTCTCATATATGGCAAGYGGAATAATTGATGCAGAAAATCACAATGCACAGAATTCTGTATTTATTGTTTGTTTTTCATTGGCATGGCCATTGCTAGTTTTAGTGGACTTGATAGCAGTTCCTCCAAATGAAATATGTAACATAACCACATCATGGCTTCTTGCTCTCATTAGCCTGACTTTGCCATCCCAGTTGTTCAACATGGGCTCTCTAGAAGAATTCATTCATTTCTGTCAGTGATCTGGTGGGCAGTGAGGATGCAAAGCCCAGAACACACCGAGATGCTCATGTCTGGTTTCTGCTTGACTAACTGGGGCTGGTCAAGGAGCAGGGGAAAAGATTTCTGCCAGGAAATGATGAGAGTTGTACTGCTGTAGTTTGAATAATTTATCCAGTATGCCTGAGTGTAGCTGTGGCTCTTGTTTGCTGACAGTCAAATAACAGCCTATAACCCCTGAACTCTTTATTTGGCACTGACTGGGGTGTGGGGAGTTAGCTTCCCCTCTAATCCTTGTCCTCCCTACCAGTCCTGCAGGAGCAGCTCACCCACTGGTGCAGCTTAGAAACAGAGGGTTGGTCTGGCTGCAGCTCTCACAGCCTTCTCTTGTCAGGCTGGGGTCACCAATCCTTGCTGCAGTGCCCCAGAAATGTGTTGCAATAGAAGATGGATCCACCTCAAAGCCATCACACGGAGTTTTCACATATCTGCCATGGTTTTAATGAAAAATTCATAGTTTTSTTTTTGCTGACCACTTTTCTTTGGTCATATCCTGATCTGAATATATGATTCCTGATTAGTTGTGTCTATTAACTGAGCTTCCAATTAAACTCACATTTAAAAATTTAGCAGTCGATTTCAAAAAGGCTGGGGTTAGTTAAATTTAAAAGTTATCAAAGGAGCTGTATTAAAGGCATTGCAGCTAAATTCTGAATGAAAACAGGTGTCATGTTTTCCTGAATATTAATTTTGATTAAATCCTTGACTCCAACAAAACTTCTCTGAATCATTCTACTATAGCTTAACTACTTTGTGTTGGAAATAATGTAGGTGTCCCACTTCTGATGCAGCAGCTAATTAGGTTAACAGCCCTAAACATGTATTAGACTGTAATTAAAAAATAGGCCACACTACCCACAACAAACTGGAAACATATTTGGCTGCAGAAAAGTTTGCTCTTTATTCTGCACCTCTCTGGAGCATAAGTGGATTTTACAACACAGAGAGAAGAAAGAGAACATTGTTCCTTCCCCTATCCTTTTTCTACTATCTAGTACAATTTCAAGCAGCTCTTAAAAAAAAAAAAAAAGAAGTTACTTGAATAAAAGGCTGTAGCTTTCAGGTCATGCCCACCTCTTCTTAAACACTTGCATTTTATATTGTGTCTGACTGGCTCAGTCGTGTGGAACGAGGAGGGCAGTCTGAAATTGGGGAGATTTCTAAATATGCTCAGCAGTTTAAACTCTGGACACCCATAGTGCTACAGTAATAGTGGATGGTACTATTTTTCCAAGGTTTTCTGGATTTTTAGAAGTTGTTGTTTACCCTTTTTTGGATCTCCTAGGGGTAGATACTTAATTTAAAGCATTGAGCTTGTACACTAATTTCCCTAGACAGTTTACCTAATTACAAGAGACAGGTTCCTTGTGTTATCTCAGATTCTCACAAATCATCCTTTGCAAGTCTCTCACCTTTCCTTTTACCTGAAGGAGGATTAGGATATGAATATGGGTATTTTGGCAGTATATCCCTAGAACCATTGCCATCACACAGCAGAATTGTGGTACCCTTATGAGACCTCTGGTCTATATGTCTCTGAATTTCTTTAAGAACTATCTGTGGAGCCTCTGTCCTTGGAGAAATGCAGAAGTTGAGCAGACAAGGCCCAGAGCAACCTGATCTGCCTCTGAAATTTATCCTGCTCTTGTGTGGGACACTGGATCTCCAGGGGCCGTGGCTGGTGTAAATTATTCTGTGCCACTAAATTCAACATCTCGGGGCRTAACCTTGCAAGAGTTTGCTTTCAAGCTCTCAATTCAGAACAGGTTCATCCCCTGAAGCAGGAAATKAAGGAGAATACATAAATCTTATATGTTTATAAATGATACAACTATAATTCTAATTTGGATAGCAAGAAACATGCTCCCAGTGTATCATGTATTCTCCCTTATGAATTTCTGGGGTTTACTACTCTGGGTTCTTCAAGCTCTAACCATTCCTTGAAAGACAAAGTGCTCAGAAACCAGCAAAAATCATTTTGCTCTGTCTAGTAAGTCAGGAGGGAAAACAGTTCAGGATCTGGGGGGGGTTTTACTTGCTCTAAGTCTACTCTGTTGCTCTCTGAAATGGTGCTTGAATATGCTGGATGAAAAGAGCATCCTGGATGCAGCACTGAAGTGATCTGGATGGGCTCTGAGGGCAGCTTTCCAGCCCATGTGGCTAACATGGATAATGTGCCTGTCTCTTCCAATGAGCAGCACAGTGTGCAGAATCCAGTAGCTGCAGGAAAACAGGCTGAGAGCATGTGCCAAGAGGATTGTAAGATGGCCTGTTAAGTGCTGAGAACATCGTTTGGAGTGTGTCTTGTTGAAAAGATCTGATTCAGTTGGCACTTGTTTCCAGCTCCAGCAGCATGTCTGAAAACAGAAGGCTGCTGTGAGTCMAAGCAGGGATTTAGGCAGCTAGGAGCAGGGAGGAGAGAGCACCCATCTGCTGGAGCTGTCAGCAAGGTGTGAGGCTCCCCAGGGGCTGTCCACGCACAGGAGCTGCCTGGGTGGGAGCTTTGAAGCAAAGCCAGATGGCTGCAGTTGCTTGCAAGAAGGTTRATGTGCCAAATAACTTCTTACATCTGTAATGTGTGAAAAGGGATCAGCCCTTGACTTCAAAGTAGCAGAGTGTTTGTCATGCTGCCTGATATTTCTCTGGCTTTTTGCTGGYTTTTTGCTTCCCAGACAGCAGGGTTTGCTATAGCCATCCTGCACACAGATCACGAGGTACCCAGTGCTTGATCTGGGAGCTGCCTAGCTAGCAGTCCTGCTGCTGCAAATGGTGGGGATGTGGTGCTATTTAGATTGGCAGCAAACATAGAGTTCAGAGTTATGTGTATCTGGCTGAGCTCCAAATGGATAATTACATTCTGCCTGCCTAAAATTCCCCCGTACAGCTTTTTGAAATCCATTGCTCAAAGTTGTTTTTTATAATTTTGCTATCTGCTCTTAATCAGTAACAGCCTTCCACTCTACAGGCAACTCCATTTCAGTGGCAAGTGAGGTGACCTTGTATGCATTGTAGTGTCCCCATCATCAATTGCAAATCCATGGTAAGAATTGGAACTTTTTCCTGCATGTTTCATCCCAGCTGCTGTCTCCCCAATGATGTTTCTTGTATGTACTTGTGAAGTAGTTGCCTCTAGTTTACCTAAAAACTAATTTTTCGAAGTTYTTCTATCATACAGTTACTTTCTGCTGGTTTTGCAATAAGTCTTTTTTACCTTTGCTTGGTTTTTATAATTTTTTCATCATGTGCAAAACATCACTGTCCTGTATCACTTGTATTTAAAGTGACCTGAAATTCAGTGATGAGAAAGAGATTATTCCAGATGTGGACACCCCTGCAGAAGCTTCCATGAATCTGGCCATAATGTTGAGTCATACCATTCAGTCAGGGATGATGAAGTAGTACAAAAGTAGGTGGATCAATATCAGCACCATCACTACTGCAGGAGATATTGTCATCCCGGGGTCTGGTGCATCCACAAGGTCCATGAATKCCCTTTTTCCATTTCCAGGACCATCTGAAAGCTGATCTTGGAATTCTTACCACACAAAGCCCAGAAGTGGYAGTGCCAGGTGAGGGTATCGAAGGCTGAAATTTTACTAGTTCTCCTATGTTTAACTGGAATTTAGCAGATACTTGAGTTCATCCAGTTTGTGCTTTTTTGGGCTTGCCACCATTCAGTAAACAGATCATTTTAGCTCTCACATAAGGTATCTGCTTGGGAGTGATTAAAAATGTTAAGTTGTGCAGGTTGGACTTCATGTAATTCTTGTGGAAAATGTGTTTTGATGCCATTTCCATCCTGTTTCCTGGAGACTGCCCTAAAAAGGAAAAAAAAATGCAGACTTGTTTTAGGAGAGTATGTTCCACACTGGGGACATAGATGARCAAAACATATGCAGCACATTGGGGAATTGCAAAGTTGTTCTCAGACTTTGCAAAAACGTCACAAGGAACCTCCCACTTAGAGATCTRTTGTAAAAAAATGAATCTGTGATGTTCTTGCTAATAACACCATGTTCCATGTTTCACTAACCTGTTTATGCTCCCAGGCTTTGAAAAAAACAACAAAACAAAMAAATGCTTGAGCAGTGCAAGTTCTAAAGCCTGGTTGAGGGCAGGAGTATCAGCCACTGCAGAATATCACAGCTACACTTGTATTGTGGCCCTTCTTTCAGGGAAAATTGCTGGTGCTCAAACTCCCACATTGTTTACTTGCTCTCCTAGAGTGTATTTCTGCCACAGGCAGTGCTGTGAAGCAGATTACATGATTTAATATTTTTCAGGAGTTGTAATAACGAGGCAAGTAGGACTGCCCAACATGGAGCATCTTCCATTTCAACCAGTAGGTGAAGCTGAGGAGATTTATTGGAAAGAAATACTGCCTTCCTGCCATTAATAAAACTAAAGGGTTTGGGTAGTGCTGCACAGTTATTTCTCCTTGTGAATTTATGAGGGCATTTGGGGAGAGCTGTTTTTCTTCCCCATGCTCCCTGTCCCTTGCAGTGAGTGATGGCTGCGCCGTGCTGGCTGCGAGGCGAGCAGAGAGCAAACAGTTCATAAATGGAACTGCCTTCAGGAGAGCTCCTGGAGCACTGCAAAGTGCCCTAATGGAGGCAGCAGCCAGCGTGGGCAGGCTGTAAAACAAGTGCATGGCTACTTAAAGAGTTGTCTGTGCTCTGTTTGTACCTCACTGATACAGACTGAGGGGAAATGTTTTCAGTAGAAATATCTCTGAGTCTTGGGCTCATCTCCAGTGTGCCCTGTCAGTCACCTACTGCCCTGTGCCTGTCCTGGTGATCTCTGCTCTGCTGCAGAGGGGAAAAAACCCTGAATCTGTGCTGGGAACAACTCATAAACTTGTAAAATCACATATCTAATTCTACTTATTCCTTGCACACTGTATAAAAGGAAAGATTGTTAATATTTTTAGTTTGTTTCTTAACACCGTATAGCTCAGAGAGGAAGTTTGTTTAGTTTCTATGGTTCAAGAAGGGTACCTTCTAAGTTGATTAAGAAAAAAAAAGGAAAGTTTTTAATAAATTTATGTTCAAAATCTAGTAGAAAAATGTCCCTTTTTCCACTAAATTCTGTAGATATTTTTCCTCTAAGGGCAACAAGATAATTTGTTTTCACTAAAACACTCATTTCTAATAAATGGCACTGACCTACTTTAGTGCTGTTACACGTGTAATTGGGGCAAAATAATGTGTTAATCTTCCTCTAAATATGGGAGTGTCCTGCAAAGCTAAAACTTGTAAACATAGGGGAAAAAAATAGGAAATGGAGCCCTGAATCCACTTTGTCTGCCTGATGTTTGCCTTTAAATATTGTGCTGTTAAAATTACAGAGACTTGTAAAATACTCAGCTGATGTGGGATAACCCAACAYATTCTTCACAGTTCTACCTTTTTACAAGCAATAGTTTGATGTGAAATCCTCTTGGGATGAGTGTAAAACTGGGACAGTTGTTTCTGAATTTTTTCCTTGCCTTTGMCAGTAACAGTCATATTTCTATTTGCAAAATGGGTGGTTCATTTACATCACCAACTCTTTACAATGACTACCTGGTTAATGATTGCAAAACAGACAGAGGGCTTTCAAATAATTAGTAAATTGTTTCTTATCCTCCTCTTATATCAATTAGAGCCAGAATCATTTGGTTTGGCACYATTTAATATTTGACCTCTCTGCCTGTTTTCTCATGCTGTCACAAGTCACCAGTTCACTTGTGTCCTGGGTGATTAGCTGGTGTTAGGCAACCTCYCTGTCTTGCCTCTGCACTGAAAACATCTCTAAAAGGCATTTCTTTTTGTAACCTTAGCATCTATTTTGCTATTCTTTGGGTAATCACCTATTTGCAGTGCACTGTGAGACAGACCTTGAGGAGAACTGCCTCATGTAGTACCACTAATCCCAAGAACCATCATCACCTCTTGGAAATGTCAGCAAAAAGTGGAACTTGCTACACAATAGTCTTGAAATTGTTTCTGCTCCTTTGAAATTTCTGGAGGAAATCACCCTGCTGTGTTTATATAAACCTGTATTTTATGTGATTARGGGAAACTTATTTTAGGAGAGATCTCTGCTTTATTTCTTACTGTTGTCAAATCAAGAATTTCATCAAGCCATGCWTACTATAGGAACAATTTGATAAAAGTACTGGCAAGTGTGGCAATGGGAAAGTATTAATGGGTGTTAACAGGAAACCAGGCTGTGCAGTCTCATGCCTCAGACAGCCACAAAATCAGGAATATTGACAGTCCGTTTTTAAAAACAGCTCACTTTTCTCTTCCCAGCTCCTTGGTWACAATTATCCCTGGTGAACAAGGTTCCTAAAGTGCATGTATTGCCTTTTGTGCCAGTGTTCCATRAAAGAAAAAGTTGCTGAGATATTCCAGATGTGCCAGACTGTTGTGTAATGGCAAGCTTAACCAGTGTGACCTGTGGGTTTTGTCCAAGGGGAACTTACTTCTGAAAATAATTTCTTTTGTAGAATTCACATGGTACAGTAACAAACCATATCTTGAGGCACTGCAGTGCACTGATGAATGAAAGGATGGTGCACTGGGTACAGAAATAGATGATTTTGCCAAGAGACTTTGTCTTCTAACTGCTCAGAAAAGCAGTAAAACCATTGTAAAGTACCTTCCAGTTTAGACTGGTGTAATAGTAACTACAGATTGCTGTGGTTATCTTATAGCCATCACCCACTCAAGCAGTGATCCCAGTTATTGTTCTTGGAAGGACTTGCAAATGTCACACCTCTTACTGCAGGTGATGGAACTCCCAGCCCCCGTGGTATTTATAACTGCACTCTGTGCTCATGTAATGAGARGAGACACAGAGATCAACACTCAAGTTAGAGAAAATCACTGAGGAATCAAAGAAAAGAAAGAACACAATTTGTTGAAATTCGTAAAGTCGTTGAATCTGTCTCTGGATGTAGAGGAAAAGAAGTYCCGCTGTTTGCAGCAGGTCAGCTGGGCTTGCATAAGATAACAAATGAGTAAAATTCCAGGAAGTTCAACTGACAGCCTTCCAAGTTCATAGCACTCCCTTCTCAAAGCAAAGCTGTAAAAAAATTATGGTTTCCACCATCCACTTCTGGGTTGTAGCTAAACCCAGCTCACTTAATAGCTGGAAAAGATGACTGAGTCAAGTGCCACGTGTAACAGCAGGCTGTAGTCAGCTTCGGTGTGAAGATATAAATTGCAATCCAGTGCTTTTAAAAGCAAGAAAAGTCAGTTTGAAATCACTTTGGTAATACACAAGTAGACTGCTCTGGCAAAAACACCTTTGGCAGTGGCACAGAAGCTCTTTCACACACTCTGGGACCAGTTGTAACACTTCAGAATTTGTGAGGAAGACTTGGCTGAAAGTCTCTCTTGTGTCAGCAGTATAAGCAAGAAGAGGATGATAAGAACTTTTTTCCTTTGACTCAAGAACAGACTCATGACCTAATGTGTTTTCAGTAAAATTACTGTATGTAAAAAGTCAGCCTGGAAGTGAAGTCATTTATACATCAGACTCAAAGAGCATTTACCTTACTAATGCTTTTGGTTGTGTTTGACTTTGAATGTCATCTGCTTTTGATTATAATTAAATGAATTGAGTACTTTGAATAACCAGTCTTTTAGTTGGTAACAGAAATTAGCCACCCTCAAACTTTAAATGCAAACAAAAAATATTTGCTGGTTTTGTTCAAACAAACCCTGGCTACAAATCCTCAGAGTGATTGTATGCTTCATGTTCTGCTCTTTAAAGGCATACTAATTAAAACCTGAAATTTTTGCCAGTGATTATGATAGTATAAAGTTTACAACCAAACAAATATCTCACAAAACAGAAGAACAAAACAGGTTTTCATGATTTAGAATTTAAAGTCTTGAAATTTAGAATTAAGAGAATAATATCAGAAAATATATTTGGGTTGGTTTTTTTGGGGTTTTGTCATTTAATGCAAATTTTCAGAATTTTTCTCAGTCTGATACTTATCATTCTGCTTTAAGAACATATTTCARACTTGAGCAATCTTAAGCAAAATTCTAATTTCTTCATTTCCATTGTTTAAGTAGTAATTAACAACAAATATAATGATAATATTGTCTCAGATGTTGCAGCCAGATGTAAATGAAGATCAGGCTTGGAATTAGATGTATTAAATTCATTTTAGGTTCAGCCTTAACAGTTGCTGTTCTGGTATCACTTGGATTCCATTCTGCCTCTCATTTCTGGGATCAATCAACTGTTTGCTCATTGTCACAATTATTTGGCATTCACATAAATGACTGCACAAGTCATTTTTGCAAAGCAACARAAAAGTAAGCCCAGGGAACCTTCAGAAGGACAGAGGTACGTGTTTGCTTTTTACCTCAAGGTTTCATGTGAGAGTTCAGAGCAGAARGAAAAATCTGCCAATGTTTGCTCTTCACTTCCTTATCAGAGATTTTGTGATAAACTTTACTTGAAACAWAGAGTTTGAACATAGATTGGGAGAGGAAGTTTGAATTTGCCAGAGATTCTGGCAAGGCAGTATTTGTACCCAGCTCTGTCGGGATAACTCTGTTAGGCCYCAAGTACTTATGGCATGGAGCATTTGCTTCCTGTCAGCCCATTTTTCTTGGCCTTGCCTAATTTTATAAAATAACTACACTGCTGAATAACAAAAAGGTGCTTCATCAGGTCTGACCCAGTTCTGCTTCCTAATTCTGGTATTTACATATCATCACTATGTTTTCTAAATGCAGCCTGCGTGAATCAAGTAAGATAATTTTTCTGAATTTTTCTGGATCTCACATTTTTAATGTGCTTTTGGATCTCTGCTTATGCTGTACATCTGATATTCTGCAATACATAGTTTCTGAYATGACAGGGTTAATTTCTCTTGCTTCAGTTATGTGTTTTTCTATGGGGATGAGATGTGATGTTTGCCAAAATTACTTAATAATCCCTTTTTCCTTGCAAAAGGTCTGGCTTGAGTCACCTTGCAGTACAAACATAAGCTCTTTTTGTCTCCATGGAACATTGCCTGTAGGCCACTTCTCCCTGATTTCTTGCTTTAGAAAGAGCCAGAATAGCTGGACTAGTTTTAGGCACCTGCAGTAATTTGCAGTGTGAGTGCATCAGTGTTTGCCTCCTACCCCTGTCCTCTCCCCYTCCCCTCAGTGCAGGCTGCCTATCAAGGCATTTTCTCTGGAATAAAGAGACATTTCCTAAGGTCAATGTTGTAACTCTGTGACCTGACAGATGGAGGAGCAAGAAAGATMAGAGATATGGATAGGATAAGCTGGTTTTTTTGTAGCAAAACCAGCCTTGACTGGGCATACTGTAAATTTTGGCCTTTTAGATTTTATTAACAGGGGTTTGGGGAGAAACACCCTGCCAACAGGTGAGGTTTTGTATTATACTCTTTTGTGGTCTTATAAAGTAGTTTCTGTCATATTATCCTGTTTTATCTAGTTTATTTAAATGCAAAAATGCTAGTTAACCTAGCCTGGGAGAGCATGGCAGTATAGAAGAAGAGATAGGACTGAAAGGAATTTTACTAATGTTATTAAAAAGGAATGAATGCTTCCACGGAGCATTTTACAAGTACATCCTATGATGAATTTTATTCTCAGAGTCTCATACAGAAATTTGTGGTAGTCTTCAAGGCCAAGGAAAGCTGTGAGCAAGACGGGGAGATGAGTTTCCTGTGTCCAGGTTAACCTGTGTCCATCCTGCAGTGCCTGACGTGGCCTCTCAGGTCTCCAGGTGTTCTCCATGTGGTGCASGACTGCCAGCAGGGCTTTTCTGGACTGACGTGATTTTCATGTCAGTCTTTCAAAAATGCTTGAAAATAATCGTTCCAGAGAGAACCAGAGCAGGTTAATGCTGGGCACACATTGTGCACACCTGTGCCACCAGCCCAGGTGTCACTGGACATTCCTCCAACAATRCTCTGTGATTGGGTCCTCATTAAGCTTTCCCCTGATCTTTGATTGACATGCAACTGTGCCCTAGTGAATTGGCAGTCTTTTTAGCTTTTCTGGTTTTTCTTTCCATTTCATATAAATAAGTAACAGTTCTCTTTGAGGCACTTTAATATTCAGATTTGGAGAACTGAAATTAGAGTCAGCACATTCTGACAAAAACATAGATGCATAAAAGGTTTTTACATATAAAGGATCTTCTGGTCAGTTTCCAGTTTATTTTCAATTTTTTCTGCTTCCTTTTGGAAATTTTCAGCATTGCTGAGTTCCCACATGAACATCTGCAACATAATTTTCAGCCTAAGTGCTTTATAATCATACACACTATAAATATTAGATTGTCTTTTAGAGGCCACTTCACTTTGATTTTGAATATTAAATGGAACAAACAAAAAAAATTATTATTCAGACAATTGCTCTAATTTTGGTGTCCTCRTTTCTGGGCTAAAATGCAACTAAATTCTGCTGTTGCTGGAGTTTGAAATACAGGGTCTTCTAATTAAGTAGTGYGCAGGATCACTCAGCTGGAGCAGAAGCATACATTGGATAACAGGTACTGGTTTCCTTTCTAATACCGAACTCAAAGGACTTCTAAATAGGCAGATGAGACCACAGGGAACATTTCCCAGTCCCAGAAAATGCTGCTCATGTGATTTATTTAGAAAAACAAGAGACAGCTGTGCAAAACGCCCCACCCAGACATAGATSTTGGGCAGGAAGCATTTATTTGCAGTTTACTGAGTAAACCTTTTGTGAATAAATGGGCTTCCAGTGCAGTGGGTCTAAAGCTGCCTCACTTTGCCTTACCAAAATCTTGACTTGCCTCCCCAGTGTGTCTCTYTCCTTTTCCCCAGGATCTGGGTGGAGATGGGTTCTCACAGTGCTGCTGGTGGCCAGGATTGTCTCCCCCAGAGGGGACTCTGCTCAAGCTGAGTTGCTGCAGTTGAGTTAATGCTCAGTTGGTGCTTGGGAGGGCTTATTGCAGTCTTGCAACAGCCCAGTACTCCCAGAATGTACTGGGCCCATAATTCCTTCATACTTTTAAATCCTTAAAGATGGACTTTTCTCAGCCATGGAGAGATGGTAAGAATTGTAGAACACTGAGGGTGCTGGTTGCTGCTGTTTTCTCTGATTATTGGTRTCTGAAGTGTTTTTATAGATAAGGCAGCTTCCCCAGATGCAGAACACTATCAAGATATTTTCACTTCTATGTTACCTGTAAATCAAAAAGGCCTCAAATAACACRAGTCTCCTCTAAGGCTTTATTCCATTATTCCAACATTTTTATTTTATTTCCTAACTGAAAGCAGCGGCAACTTTTCTTTGTGTTGCCCCAGATGGATGGTGCAGCATCCATCCAAAAGAGCAGCAGTGAGCTGCAGATTTATGTCCTGTGAGCTGAATGAGGGAGAGGCACTGTAGCACACCCATCTTTTCATTTCTTTATCTGGTCTTTTTTTCTGATAACCAAGTTATGGAAAGAATGGAGATGAAGTTTTCTAGAGCTCAGGAAGGAGTTAGGTCTGGAATAWTTTTACTTTTTCCCTATGAGTAACCCTTTCTTCTATAAGCAAAGAAAGAATTGTATGTTTGCCTGTATTTTAGACCTCATCTGGAGGCTGTTTCCAAAGGTCAGTGGTATAGGCTGTGTATACAGTTTTATTGAGGCCAAWGTATGTTCATGTGGCATAGAAATTTTTTAATATTATTTAAAGTGAGCCATAAGAGAATCTGTATTATGTCTCTTATGTTTCTTGAATCAGAGTAATAAAGGCCTGGTTTCAGAAAACATCTGTATTTAGGACAGTACCTTCATGTGCATCCTCAAAACAATATCCATGCCAAGATGTGTGGTTCTGACTATTTCTTAAAATGGCCTCGCTCCTCAGTCTCACTTCTTCACTGGCCTGAGCCTGCAGTCTTCATTCTGCAGATATGTTTACTTATTTGAAAAAAATATGCACATAAAATATTTTTAGGAATCCACTGCCAAAGTCTGGCAGTAAGAAAAGCCAGAGGAAAAGTCATGACAACCACAGCCCTGGCTGCTGCTGCCATCTGTCTCCAGGTAACACCCTGCCATTTTGGGCTTTCTAAGGGCTCTATGCAAGTGCCGTTTTCCAATGTCTCCTCAGCTGAAAATGGGAGCTGGGCAAATGCAATCCCTGCTTTGAAAGGCAGCAGAAGCTGCCTCTGCCTACACTTGTGAAAAGTACAGTGGGCCCAARTGTAATAATAGCCCACTGTAGTTCTTGGGTGTGCTGGCAGCAGTGATATTCCTTGCAGCAAGCCAGATAATTTTAGTCTAACTCTCTATTTAAATGAGCACATCATGTGGGAGACCTGAGCAAGCTCCTTATTCACAGAATGAAGTTAACACAGCATCCAGCATTACTGTTTGCAAGCTGGAAACTTCCCTCTTGAATAATATTTGATAATCATCCTTGTCTGCATGACCTGTATGTCAGCATATGCTGAGAGCCCATCTATTTTGAAACCAGCCTTAATAACAGAGCTGCAGCCCTGCAGAAGGGAGAGCTGCCTGAACATGCCTTGCACTGCTCAGCTACAGCAAAGTTCTGCATCCAGCACTGAAATCTGGGCTCAGCAAAGAGCCTTATAATTAACCTATTATTGCAAGGTTTTGGGTTTATTCCCTGAGGAAAGAGCATCTAAGACAGGGAAAACGTGTCAGTCTAATACAGCAATAGAACAGTGAAGCTCTGTGGTCTGATGTATTAGATTTATGAAAAGCTCTTTTCTGTTTATCCCCCACAAACACAACCTTGGACTGAAAACCATTATATAATTGTTAATCCATAATACATTTCTCTTGTCTGTTGAATGACAACAGTCTGCACTGACTRAGATTTTTGAATGAGGTAGTTTTTTGGAGCTCTTTTTTTGCTCGAGCAATTTTCTTTAGTTCTGCAAGTATTATAGCTCTACTATAAAATGCTACAGGATAATTTTAGGCTGTGGTCTGTATCCTGCTAATCAATAYAACTGCATTCTTCATTCTCCCCAATCTCCTTTCCTTTTCCCATTAGTCTTAACTACATGATTCTGTCTCTGAACTGTGACCAAGGAAGAATTTCTCTGTAGTATCACCAAAAATGAAAGAGCTTTCCAGCAGATAATTGCAAAGCAGATAAAGAAGCTTGTGGCTGAAATTTCTATAATACTTGGTAATGTTTATCTCTCTGKTCAAGCCTTCCCCAGAATGGCTCTTTTGAATGGGTGCTGCACCATCCATATGGGACAACAAGAAGAACAGTTGCTTGCTGCTTTCAATTAGGAAAGAAAATKAAAATTTTGGAATAATGGAATAAAGCCTTAGAGGGGACCTATGTTATTTGAGACCTYCTTGATTTACAGGTAATGTAGAAATGGAAATATCAGGTCAAAGCATGGAATCATTTACTCATTTATAATTCTTGATAATGCACACTCCTGAAAGCAAATGCTACCACTGCACTTTCTCACTGATTTTCAAAAATAAGCTCCACCATGTCTGAAATTTTGCCCTGAAGTTCCAAAAACTAGCTTTTTAAAACAAGGTGCAGATCTTGTCTTTCTTTGATGTCTCTGTTTTGTATCTCTACCTTCTGAATTTGTTTTTACATATGCCTGTGAGCAGGGTTGTTTTTCATTTAATGTAGATCCCTTTAATAAACAGCACGATGCATGATTGTGTAAAACTTGTTTTGCATATGCAGGAGAGGCAAGACTCCTTTCTCCAGCCTTTTAAGTCTGGGATGCAGAGATGCATCCCATCTGCAGCTGAGCCTGTTATTTGGAAGAAATGAGGCAACCTCAAAAGAGAGAAAATTGTTTTCTTATTGCTGACTTTCTGGTGAGCTTTCTCCTACAGTTAACAATACCTTTTTTTCTATACAAGAGTCCTCAAAAGAGAGATAGCATTTGAAGAAATGCTTGAAATTATATGTCACAACCTGTCCTTCCCTGCTAATAKCATCAGCATAGCTCTCTAATGCAGTCTGTTCCTGTCATATAAGAGGGAAGTTTTCTGTAGTATTGGATGAGATGAAGCAATCACAGGGAGATGCTAATTACATGGGCTAGCTATGAAAAATTGAGAAGGGCTTTTTCAGTGTYGACACAAGGGTGCAAAAGGAAAACACCATCAGTGCTCTGTTGCAGCATCCCTTTTCATAAAGGGAAGTATTTCCTGAATACTTTTTGCTGGCTTACAATTGCAGAGCTCACAACTAGAAGATAAAGCATTTGGGGATGAAAATGCCAAATTGTGTCTACTGCWTGCTAGGATGTATAGTGCTATCTTCCCTCTGGTTTCTTTCTTGTTAAGTTCTTAAGAAAGTTCACAAATTGCATGAAAAATGCCTACAGTTTCCCATTATCATATGACATATATAAAATAATTTTAAAATAAACAATGACCTGCCCTGAGAAAGCTTGAGATGGGTAGGTATAAGGTAGTTCATCTGGGATATGCAGTTCTGTCTGTACATGTTACAATCCACACTTGGAAACAACTTGCCAGAGTGATTCCCTTTGTCTCTGCCAACCCAGTGTGCCTCTCAGCTCTTCCAACAAAAGGAATAAATAATTATCCCRTTCCTCTCTTTTTTCAAATGTGTTCGTGTGCCCTGGRTACRTTATGTGATAAATACAGGCAGGGGYTCTCTGTGAAAGTTTATCACAGTGCAGGCTAAATCACAGTGACTTCACAGATGTTTAGGACAGAAATGTAGCRCAATCTTACCAACGATGAAAGTTTCATTCATTGATTGAATACAGGAAGAAGAAAATAAAAGAGGCTTTCAAAACATGAATGGTGGCCTTGGTTTTTATAAGATAGAATTAACAGCTGCTTATTGCAGTGAATACATTACTGTTGTGRTTTGCAAAATCCCCCTTAGGAGACAGGCTTGTCACTAGTTTTCACAAACAGGAACTTTTTCAGAGCACCCTTAGGCAAAAAGTGTCCCTTCCAGGAATAGCACATGCACTATTTTAGTTAATAGAAGATGGATATTTTAATCCACATGCAAATGACAAAGAAAAATTGTCTTCACATTGTTCCTCTGAACTGGCTGATGCCACAAGTTACCAAATGGCACTCCAGACTCTACAGAAAGACTGTGCCAGTGCTCCTTTTGTTKCAAAGAAATTCTCTTTTTCCAATAGCTGCCTGATGACATTGTGAATGATACCATTTTAATTTACAGCATATCGTTTGCTTCATTCTTCCATCAAATATCAGAAATCTGGAAAACTTTCTGGGACAACCTTTCTTTCACAGCTTTTTGGGAGAGGTGTAAAGGTTTTCACACATTTGTTACTGCTTCATATTGCATACATTTTGATGCAGCTTGTGAAATAATGYGAGCACTGCATCTACCCTCCTGCACTGACACATCTTACACATTCATCATCTCACATCTTAGYGTAACTGTCTACCTGATATATTTCTATATGGGAAGTCACTTTTGTTATAATTAGACAGTAGTTTAATCACTTCTGTGTTGATGGTCTGGTTCATTCCAAATGCAGAAGTTCAGGAATTGAGATACCTAGATACATTTTAGATTTTTGCCCATCTCTTGAGACTGTAGTATCACCACTGGAAGCACAGAGAAGAGTGACAAAAAATCGGACTGGGGGGAGGAGTGCTTTTCCTAAAAGGAAGAATAAAAGAGGTAATGATCTGTTATAATTTTATATAATTAATATATCTCTGTGGGTTCAGAAATTTTGAGGGTCCTCTACACAAGGGGGGTAGGGGCATGTCCTAGGCTAGACTGCACTGTTTGCTCCTAGAAAATCATGTGGGAGTTACAGATGGGAAAACTCTCTCTGCCCTATTGAAAACTGCCCACAGAGCATCCATCAGTAACAGAGTAGAAAGAAAGAGGGTAAATTCAAGAAAATRAAGAGGTTTTCTTGAAACTGAAACTTTTTAGGTTATCAATTAAGGAATTATAACAGCATTAATTGACTGAAAGCTTACAAGAGACTGAACAATGAGACACTAAGGGCTTCTGCTGTATGATTATATAGCAATAGAGGGAGAATTGTCATGGATGTTCCTCTGCATGGCTTACCTGAAGTGGCTGCCTCCTACTTATTAGCTTTTGTGAGTTTAAGAACATAGATGGCTTCTTTTTGTCCCCCCTTTTGCCAAGTCTGGCCGTGCTGAGCTGCAGCTCAGCCATGGCTTGTCCGTGTATTTCTCACCCTGTTGCWCAGGGCCAGGGTGACAGCACAATGCCACTTTCTGCAGCCCTGCCTGCTGCTTCTGACCTTGTCCCATGGAAAGTCTCAAAATCCCAGTCAGAAATCAAGCAGGAGCTTCCTGGTTCCTTTTGAAGGCTGTATTTCAGAAGTGGCTGACAAAGAGGAGCTCAGGCAAGGCTGCAATAGCTCTAAATGTGCCAGCACTGGAAAAATCACTTGTTGTAATCACTGTGCTGAAGTGGAATAGGTGGCAAATCCCAAACAAGATGGTGTTGGAAAAGTCTCCATCACCTTGATGTTTCTCTTTCAGGATATGGATTGTGGTGCTGAGGCTTCACTAATCAGATGAAAGCAAGCCAGCTACTTTTGTAAAAGTATGTTATGTTGAAAAAATCTACACTTCATGGGTTCTTTAAATGCTATCTCTGTGAAAATATAAATCAAATAAGTGTTTAAAATATTCCAGAATTGCAGAAAATGGATTTTAAGATGCTTTTTCAGAAAGAGTTGGGACAGACACATTTAATATATTGCCAAAGGAGGGCAACATGTTTTGTAGATTTCCTGCCATACAGAAGATGGCATAACACATCAAACTTCCAGCAAGCTGGAATATTCTTGTGAGAAGTTACCTGAATTATAGAAAATTGTCATTTTACAGAAGGATGTATTTTTGAGTTCTTTCTTCTTTCCTGTTAGATGATTTGCTAACATTGATGGCACATTTAGTATCCTTCATGTTTTTAGTCATCTGAAATTAAAAGTTTTGTTTGCTTCTGCTACTTTTTCACTCTCAGCCCTGAAGTTCACAGRTCAGGAAAGCCATTACCTTGTTGCTTTGATTATGTTGTGTAATTCCCCCCAAGGAGCACTTCCTTAGTTCTGTGTGGTTTATGAGGCATCTCTACATTTCCTGCAACACATTCAGTTGCCTGGTGGCAGCAATTGGCCTCTCTTCATGGGTATGGCACTGTTTGACCACTGCCTCTCTTCATGGGTATGGCACTGTTTGACCACTGCCTTTCAAAGACAATTGGGAGGAGGGCTGAATTCCAAACTGAATAAAACTAAGTCATTTCATGAAGTCATTTGTACAGTAAGAAATTTGTTRAGGTGGAGTGCAGAGAGACCCTCTCTTGAATGTCAAGCAGGCTTGCCTAATTGTGATTTGTGAAGCCTTAGAAAAAGTTTCCCAGGGGATGTTGTGGAAGACATGGTTCTACTATGTGTAAAGCTGCCTTAATTAATCTTGTCTGCTTTTTTTTTTTAGCAATATGCCTGAATTCTTGTTTTTTTTTCATTTATAAATTCTAAGGAATTTCAATCTACCTTGGCGTATCTCAGATACGGAGTGAGGTGCTCTGTTAGGTAGTGAGTAACTCTGTCACCTGCAACTTGTATTAAGAGATATGTAAATGTATAATGGGGTTAAAGATGTATATAGTACAGTATGTATCTGGGTCACTTTGCCATCCACTGTTCAGACCTTAATTTAAGCTGAAATCAACTGGGGAGTTAATTGCTCAGAACAAGAGCAAGGTGGCAGAATTTTCCAGGTGTCCATCCTTTAACCTAGAAAATATAAACTGCATCATTTCCCTMCAGTGTTTTCACTGAGTACTCACTGTGTGTTTTTTGGTAACCACCAACAATGGAATTTCTGCCTTTTCATTATTAAATCCTTCAGCACCACAGTTGAAAGGTTACACTGTAAGGACATGGCTCTAAGTTATTATATGTTGAATATAACTTTGATTTCAGTCAAATACTCATTCATTTGCACACTGGCAGAGTAGATTTTTCTTCTTTTTGAATATGATTAAAGGTTTGGGGTTTTTTCTAAAGAAAGTCACATACTCTGTATTTCCCCYAGTCTAAATTAGGTGGATTCAGTTCATGTTTTGTTCAGTGGAACTTTGAAGCTGCACAAGGCCAGCACCTTTTATTTTTGGTTTGCTTTTGCACATTTAGTGCCTTGTCATTGTATGGCAGTTTCCAGCTCTCAGACTCCAGCTGTTTGAGTGAGATTTTGCTGTGTTCAGATTGAGCATTAGAGCAGCTACTCTTGTATGGCTGGAGCCCAAGCATCACACCTGCAGCTGTGAATGTGTGAGCAAACCAGGAGACAAATTTTCAGTGATAATAGGATTAGCATTGGGAGATTTAATTCCTTTATCTCTCCAACCCATAAAACATCCATTGTTTTAGTGCTGGCTGGGATTTTCCTTTCAAATCAGATTTCTTTGAAGACTTTGGAAAACTGTTACCTGTGTGTGAATGTGATTAAGCTGATGCTGCAGCTCTTTATTATCTGAGCTATTAAGATTCAAAACCTGAACCAGTCCTGCTGTAAGTAAGAATGAAAGGAAAAGTATTGTAAGAAAGTCAGACATTTTAAGAAAAATACCTGAATAGATTCGGTGGCACTTAACGATTTGAAAAACAGGATACAGGATTCATGATGGAAAAGTCGATGTTCACTACTGTTAAATTGGCTTTATCTCTGTCAATTTGCTGTTCTAAGACACAGAAAATAGATTTTAGATTTTTTTTCGTCCCCAGAGATAGAAATAGATTTTCTCATATTGAAGATTTTGTTTTGTCTTTTATTCTCTGCATTCTCCACAGAAGTTCTGAGATCGAAGAACATGCACTGCACTGAGCAGGAGAATTGTCTTTGTGTTAAACCTCAGCTTGCAAAACATGAAGGGAGTTTTCTACCAGAGTGGAATTGGATTCCAGCCTTTGCCATGCATTTGTCTTTCAGGCTGCCCTCCCTGCTGAGAATGGCTTTGTCTGTGGACTCGGCTCGGTACCGCTGGCAGCGACGGGGAGCTCTCAGTCCTYCCCAGGAATCAACACCTCTGCTGCTTTCTGCCAGAGCCAAACCAAAACTCAGCCTGAACACATGGAGGRTTGTGCTGCCTGACAGTGGGAGACAGTGGAAAGACTGGAAACAAGCTTCTACAGTTTATTCTAGAAACAGGATACAGACCACAAAGTACACATGGTTCACTTTTTTGCCGCGAAATCTTTTGAGACAGTTCCACAGGTAAAAAARCTCATTCAGTGTAGGCACAGAGTTTGTGGTGATTGGAGTGGGGCTGGCCCAGCCCCATCCCCMGTGGGCACAGCTGTGAGSAGCAGGTGACAGCACTGACAGCAATGAGCCATGGAGTGCCCAGGGCACTGAGCAACCACCAAGGGAGCAGAGGGCACACAGGGGCAGGRCATCRACAGGAGGGGATAAAGGGTTGGGCTGAAGAACAAGGAGGGCAAACGTTTGCAGTCTTCTGAATTGACATGATGTTACTGTGTCGGGCAGATGCTTGCAGCTTTCTCTGAAGTGATGTGATGGTGCTCTGTATGGGTTGAAGCTTTCTAAAACTGTATAATGATACTTCGTGTATCGTGGCTGTCTCAACTGCAATAATTCAATGATCCTTGARATTCAAGAACTCTCTCTGAAACTGTGATATTTGACTGTGATGGAGAGGGGCTGCTTTTGTAGTTGTAATTATACTAAAATTCAGGTGATGATAATTTGTAACAACATGGCACTCAGTTGACACTGAAATGGTGGATTAAAGGAACCAAGGGAGTGCTTCCCCACTGCTGTGGTCAGCTTTTTTAATTGAATGCTGCAACAGTTCTCTTTGTAAAAAAAAAAAATCAAATTTTATTTAAAAATCCTTCTGCTTTTGTTGCATAAACCTCTGTTTTTTAGAACACAAAAGGAATTCATTGGATGTGTTGAGACACCTCTGAAATTTTGTAGATTTCAGCAGCTCAATTTTKATATATTTTTAATGTTACAAAGTGACTATCTACCAATGTAGAAATAGTATATATGTGTGTGCAAGTGCAAGGTCAGGTTTCTTTCCAAGTGCTGGTTTAAAATGATGTAAACTTCCCCCCGCTCCYGCCATCACCACCACCCCCAGCATAAAGAATCAAGTCAAAAAGGACTTGATTCCAGGGAACCATCATCACAATAAAGAGAAATGGAAGTTGTATATCCATCTCTAGCTTTGAAATTTTCATTCTGTATACTAGACTGGCCCATTCATAATTCAACCTGCCATTTGCAGAATCCTTCATGGATTCCTGATGGGTACATTTCTATAAATTCATTGGTTAGTTTTTTAAGGCTTGTTTGGCTTTTGTTTAATTTTGTGCTTATTTTCAAGACTGAGGGGCCATTAAAGACCTTGGAGATCCCACAGACAAATATTATTTCCAACATGTGAGAAAAGTGGAGCTCGCTATAATAGTATGAAAATGTATGTCACAGACTCTTCTGAAGAAAAAAATTGCATCTGGGTTGCAGCTGATTAATTTKTTCTGGAGAAAGGAAAAACACAGTAGAAAAGTGAAATTATTAGTGTTCCTTGGACACAAAATGGGGGTTGTTCATTAAGGAAAGGATACATTCTAATTTCTGACTACTTTTCATTTATTTTATACCTTTTCAGGCTGGGTAATCTTTACTTTTTCTTTCTGGTGGTTCTGAACTGGTTCCCACAAGTGGAAGTCTTCCACAGGGAGATTACCATGCTGCCTCTGGTCATGGTGCTGCTTTTCAGYCTGATTAAGGATGCTATTGAAGACTACAGGAAATACCAGTATGACAAGACAATAAACTTCACTAAAACCAGGGTATATGACAAGTAAGTAAACTAAATCTATTATTTGTTTCCTTGCTTCTGTTGTGATAGAAACTGCTCATCTGATTTTACAGGAACTCCCTCACTGACCTTTCAGAATACTGTAAGTTTGGAAGAACCATTACAAAATATTTTTTCTACCTTTAAAACTGCCTTATTTATCTCGTGTAAATCATCTCAATATCACTGAGGCTTTGTTTCTATCACAACAGCGTGTGCTGATACATACAGGTTTTCATTTCAAGTTTTCYGAGCAGCTTGTCAACACACACAAATTCCTCTCCTGATAGCAGCAGGATCTGCAGGATAAATGGAATTTACTCAAGTCTGGAACAGAAAACTGGGGCTGTGGAGAAACTGGAACAAAGTCTTTCAGATGTCTCACAATATAGCCAGTAATACAGAAATTAATGATCAACTACATTCAAGGTGAATCATATAATAATAATCAGGAGATGAAAAAGCAGGATGGAAAATCATATAATAATCAGGGGATGAAAAAGTTTTAGGACTTCCAGCAAGCAGAGAGATCAATACAAGCCAGCTTGGCTTTGGAGCTGGTGCAACACCTGTGGGAAGCTGTTTGCTCAGGACTGACTCAGAAGGAAGAAATAATTTCACTGCAATTCTTGTTGCAACATTTTGATTTCATCAGAGTTTCTTGTCCAAGTACTAACTTGAGACTGCTTACCTTGTCACTACAACCTGAAGCAAAGAGGAGTTTTTCATTTAAAATAAGTTTAAATATTTGTGTGGTTTCCTTTTTTCACCTGCTCTTAAGCCCAAGCCACAGAGAAAAAAATTGGTATGGTTTACACACATGTCATTAGCTCTTCCGAAAATTAGCCCTCACCTGTGCTGACATATTTATGTGTCAGAGGAAGAAGGATCCAAGGGGAAGGGGTGTCTAGGTAGAGAGAGGAAGGCCTGGGGAGAAGGATCAGGCTGAGGGGCAATCCAGGTACGTTGCACTTCACTTGCTTCTKTCTGTGTCTGATTCCTTGCCTACAAAATCAGAGGTTTACTTAGCTTGGGGGAATGGGGGTTGGTTGTTTGTTTAATAATAATTGATCTTATGGTCATGAAAACAAACAATAGATAGAGGAAATAAAAGAGAAATACTGTCTGTTCTGAGGCTGGTAGCAATCCTTTGTTGACATCTGGGCCACGGAGCTCTGCCCATTACCTTTGAGCTTCCTGGCAACTCCCAGGGCTATAAAGTGGTTCTGAAACTGCTGGAGTGACCTGTGAACATCGTGTGTGTGTGTGTGTGTGTTCAGCTTTGCCACTGCTCTGCGTTAAAGCACAGACACTTCACACGAGCAGAGGAGGGAAATGGTCTGAGCAGGGCCTCCAGGCATCTGCTGGCAGGAAGAACAGAACATTCAGGATGCTTTTGGCAGACGGGAGGTGCAGCTGCCCCAGCAGGATCTAGGACCTGGTGCRGCTGAGTCAGGATGATCCCTGGCCCTGGCTACGTGGAGGTTGGAGTGGAGGAGGCAGCCCTGGGATTCAGACACCTCAACTCTTCTCTTCACCATTTGGGAGTTCWTTTGGACTACTGAACTCTTCTGACTTCATCGGTGTTTTCAACTTGGAGCTACTTTTTGAAAGAAAAACAAGATGTCAAGGAAAATTGCTCCAGGCTGCTTCTCTACAATGACATGGAAAAAACATTTTTTCAAGGAAACCTGCTGCCAATGTGGCGCTACAGACACGGAAATCCAAAATGAGGAGCTGGAGAAGAGAGGAAAAGTAAGGAAAAGAAAGAAGAAAAATGAAAATAAACGTGTGATCATCTCCAATTTGCCCTTTGGAAGCAAGAAGTGGAAGGAAAATCCAAACAGATACTATGACACCAATGAAATTAAGACCACAAAATAYACCATCTTAACTTTCCTCCCTAAAAATATCTATGAGCAGTTTCATCGCTTTGCCAATATTTATTTTGTGTTCATTGCACTGCTGAATTTTGTGCCCGTGGTGAGTGCTTTCCAACCAGAGGTGTCTGTGATCCCAATTTGTGCTATAATGGCCATCACAGCCATTAAAGATGCTTGGGAGGACTTCAGGAGGTATAAACTGGACAAAGAAATCAATCACATGGGATGCTACATTTACAGCAGGTAAGCTTTGTACAGCTTTTATGGCCAAAAACATTGGGYCAAGATCTTTGATCAATGGTGAGGCTTTTTGTTTCAAAAAATTAACAAATAACTGCTGAAAAATCACAGTCATTAGGTGAAATAGGGAAAAGTTATGGGCACTATATATCACCTGGTATTTGTTCTCATACAGGGAAAGATTTTTTTTAAGTATTATTGTATTRTTTGTTTTGTTTTTTTCTTTGAAGTATTATTTTACTGGGAAGTTAAGTTTGAGTTTCATTGCATTGGTGTGTCTATCAGCCTCATAGACATGCAGTGCACTGAAAATAGGTGCTTAAAGAGCTACCAGCAGCTGAATTTCTGAGACATTTTCAAGAGGGTTTAATCCTACCAACATAAGGTAGCACAGAATAAGATCTGTCATGGGACTTGTTTGCATTMTTGGATGCCAAGAAATCACTTAAAAACCTGGCCCTTTGAGCTACATTTTATTTTATACTCGATGTTGTTAACTAGCTTTCAGTTATTTTTTCTTTCTTAGGCAGTATGTAAAATGAACCTGTAAAAACATAGTCTAGAAATGAAATATAGTAATTTATGCCTCTGTTTAGTCACCTCTAAATTAATTAACTACAKGTGTGTCTGCTCACTTCTTCAAAGTGCTTCATGACTTCTTGCTTTTAGGACATTCAGAAGATTGAAAATTATGTTTTATTGTATCAAAACTGTTCTCTCAGCAAAAGTAGCAAATGACTTCTCCCTGATAAAATATCACATCTGGGAGTCAGAAGTGCAAAACTTTCCATCTCCATGAATGTGCCTGTCAGCCCTCAAAATAATCAACAATGCTTTATCTAACATGTGCTTTCATGAGCAAGATCTTGCAGAACTGTGGCTTTTATCACATGGGGCTGTCATTTCTGTTTGTTTCTCCTGCATGTGCTTGTCAGATTTTTATTTTTATGTCCTGCTGGTTAAACAGGAAAGCAATAGGTTTGCTTGTACAGGGGCTAAACTTAGGCCCACATATAGATAATGATTTGTCATTAAAAAGACCTKCACTCCTCTCCTTGCCAACTTCTAATAAAAAGCTGGCATTTCACAAGTTTCTAAATATTGTGGATTTAAGGTCTCRTCTGTGGTGAAGAATGTCAATAATTGTAGCTCTTTGGGTAGGGTGGCAAACTGCCTCTTCTGTCTATCTTTGAAATTTCAGTCTGGCTGAATGTTCTAGCTTTCCCAGTGTTGCATTAGCCTATGAGGCAATGGATTATCTGTTAATACTTGTTAAAACCAGCACGGGACAGAAAAAGTGGGGCAGTAGGTGCTAATGAATAAATCTGCAGAGGGATCTTATTTATTTCCTCTTTACACACAGAAACCATGCCAGTGTAGATCTGAAAGCCTTTTACCACGGGAACATGAGAAGTAGGGAATACGGTAGAATTTGTTTTGTATAAGGGAAAAATATCCACCATGGAATTACAACATATATTCCAATCCAGATTCAAGATTGTTATGCAGAAACACAAGACAGGCCAGCCTTAAAATTGGTTATTCCATGCCATAAAAAAGATTTTGACTAATGAATCAGTCTTGTCTTTGATCTATAAATCTAGGATCTTGTCTTTCACCAAAGCTTTATGGCCCAAAAAGGTGTTGCAAGGGAAAGGAAAATGTGAAAGGTTTCAGACTACAGCATGCATCCGATCTGGAAAAATTGTGGGTAATAACAATTGCCATCAGATCTGTCACTACATATTGAAATTATGAATAATTTCAATCAGGCTTCTCTGGTGCTGATATTTCTTGTTCTTCTTGMTAGCTGCAAAGTCATGGAAGGGCATGATGTCTTCTAGTTTTATTCCATATGAATCATGAAAATAGGTAATTGTTTTAACGTAGGTGAAAGTCTTTTTGTCACACTGCAAATTTTGTTAATAYTGTGGCAGCAAAAAGTAATTTCTAATAGAACAACTATCTCCCATCCTAGATGAAATATTACTTAGATTTTAAGAGATAATCTTGGGAGTGTATGTTGTCTTTATTTCAGATTTTAATAAGGACTCTGGCACCTGTTCCAAAAGAAATACAAAGGCAAACCAAACTTTTGCAGATACTGAATGTTCTCCAAAACTTTCTTGAAGAACAGGGGAAGTGCAGTAAATTGCCTTCTTTCAACACAGAGCAAGGGAAATTAAAATTAAATAGGCTGGCCTGTAAACATATTTATTCTAATTTTCTTTTCACAGAGATCAGCTGAAATGGGAAATCTGGTCTGCTGGTCAAATGAAAGAAAAGACACTTCCAGTAGTATATTTAAAGAATGTTTAATTGAAAAAATGAGAAACAATTAATAGGCATTAAAGTGTCCTGGGGAGATGCAATAACCCAGATGTGTGATTGAGGAGTTTGTACTTTTGGAACCAAAATTTTGGAATCATACWCTGTAGACAGTTGCTGTGCTGTTGGAATGAATCACACACCAAAAGGAGAGAACAAAAAACTGAATTGCACAGGGTACAGACCTATGTGTAAATGCCTGCTTTCTCATGGTGTTCTTTAAAATATACTTTGTCTACTTTAACATTTTCCAAGCAAGGCAGATTTCCATTACTACAAAACACCAAAGCATTTTCTATGATGCTATACTTTATTATGCCTCTTTAATTGCATTTAAATTTCTCAAGTCACCTGATTTCAGGGAACTCTTAATTACTTAGACTCCATCCATACATAACAGTTAATTATAATCTTCAAATATGTGTGATTTTTATCATAGTCATTTTATGGGTGAGGATCTGTAGTGATGCAGAGTCCCCAGGCAGGTGCAAAGGAGAGCTGCTTTATTGCAAAAACCAGGCCTTTTTGAGCAGTTTGCCCATTATCAGTKACATAGTTTTAAAGCATAACAAACAKAATTCAACCATCCACCATACACCACAATGTGAGCACACAATGGTTGTAGAATTTGTTTTCATAYCCCTAATTCAGCTGAGTCCCTTCCCCACTTTTCTACTTAGMCCAAGTAACAGGCCTGAGCCATGGTTTTAGAGGGGTAACAAGGCCCTTATTTTATAAGGCTGTACCTATATGCAACACCCAGAGACATTTTAGTCAAGACTGGCACAGATTKCTCTCTTCATCTTTCTAGTCAGTCAGTCCCTCCAAAGCTCCCATGGTTATTTGTCTCTAAACTCTCTTCAGTTTGTCATTAACTTACTAACAGGGGCCAGCACTGAGCTGGTACACAAACATGAAAGTGAATGTCAATGCAATAGTTGTCAAAGGCATTATATATATTCAATTTTCTTGAAGTTCTATAATGTTCTTGGAACTAATTGATGTGTAATTATTATATAGCTTGGCTGTGATATACCCCAAGGGTTATATCAAGCTCTGTAAATACTCCATAGCATTCMGAGAGGTTTTTGCATCAATCACATGTTTTTGGAAGATTAAACCTATTTTTTCCTGTGTTTTAGTAGACATAAAGATACAAATGCAAAGGCTAGGCACAGTTTAGTATGGCACAGCAGCAGCAACAAAAACATTAACATTATTTAAGCTATTCATATTTCTTAATTGTAAGAACCTAAATTCAGGTATCTGAGACGGTGACTCAGAGAAACCTTGTTTGCATGCCTTGAATCATCCTGTGGCCCTGCTGGAGAAGCAGGTAAGCCAACAGGCAYCCTAAATGAGGTAGCCTGATTACTCTTYCCATAGAAAGTTCCTCTGTAATACTTTCAGACCCTGTCATTTTCAGRTATTTCCTACAGCATCAATCTCCTCCTCTTCCTTCTCTCTCAGTCCACTGATGCCTGTGGCACAAAAAGTTTGGGCTGGCCTTCACTCTGACTTTTTGTCTACTTAGTGTAGGGTTTTAGAACATTTAAAGATTTTTGCATCAGCACTAACTCTGAGTTATCCCTGGAGCAGAGGTATAGAAAGAAGGAAAAAACAAAGTGCTCATTACTGTGGTGCATGAAATGAGWACTGCCAACAGCAGAAAAACTGAAAGTGGCTTAATCTGGACCCAGTGTTTTGAAAGAGAATTAAAGTTTTTCAGTCGACTGAAGTATTGTGATTCTGTGCTGCAGTTTTCTCTCTGGCAGCAATGGAGATTTGCTTGCCTGCAGGTGACCATCCACACTTTATGGGAAGCTGGGCAGCAAAGGCTGCCCTTGTGCTTGAACCTCCTTCATCTGCTCTGTTCTGCTGGATTTCTGAACAGAGGGCAGTCTGTACCTCCTGTGGGTGCTCCCCCTGTCTGGGATAGTGCTGGGGCTGGCCAGGGATGCACTGACCAGCAGAGGTGTGGGCATCTGGAAAAAACTAGAGAAAGGGGAACATGCTTGAAAACAGGGATTGACCTATTGTCAAAACTCAGAGTTTAAAGAAAAACAGATTTYCTCTGGACTCAGAAATATCATAAGGAACTCATTCAACCCAAGGTGAACCTGAAAGTGTATAAAGTAGAAAGCAGGATGAGAGGAAAATCCCATTCTGACAAGGGCACAAGAACTGAAAGATTTCTTGCCAACACTTAATTTAAAGTGTTGGTCAGCAGCACTGAGTTTTCACTTGTTAAAGAGCCTTTTCTTTCTGCTTTGTTGTTTTTGTTTTCTGACAAAGCATAACTTTAAAGACTAGGAGCCTGCTGGAGGCTTTAGTGGCTTCATTTTATACACAAAAAAAAAGGGCTAAGCCTGTGTCCCACTTGAAACCTCACCACAGGCAAAATTGCAGTCTGTTTTTTTGGGCATAGCAATATCAAGGCTTCAGTAGTACCTTATCTGGACAGTGCATCTCACCAACTGGAGGCTGAAGACCTCCTGAACAGGTGAATTCCTGTGACAGCCACAAAGCATGTACTTGGATTAGTTGCAAGTTACTATCCCCCTGCCTAATGTTAAACATGTGTTGTTCTCTGGCACTGGGCATCCCCTGCTCTGCCATCTCTCTAATTTTTGTCTGCTCTTCATGTGCTGTGGAAATTTTGTACCTGGTTTAGCTGTGGATACCTGAATTAGCAGTGAGTTTGACTGAAGGCACAAGCAGTGCCTTCTGCTTGAGGCATTCTTCAGCCTTGCAGGAGGCTGAGAAAATGTCCTTAACCAAGAGAACACTCAGGTGTGTTGTGTCACCATGACACTGCTTGAAACCAGTGCTACCAAAATCATGAAGAAATTAAAACACCTCGTGTGGGATATGATGATAGCATTGTGTGGAATTATGGACAAGCTGAACTGAATAAATGCAAAGAGCTCTCAGCTGGTCCAGGCAGCAGCACCTGAAGGTGGAAGAGCAGTGAGCTGCATTTGTTGTCAGTCAGGGTGTATTGCTACAGGAGGACCCTCAGTCTCTGGGGAAGAAAATCCATAAAATGCATTACTAAAGCTACCACTGCTTCGTGTATTGCTCGGTCAGAGCTTTCTTCAAGATCTACTACCTGCCAAGACAATTAAAGCTGCTTCACAGAAAAGGTGCAATGGCTTGGCAGCAGGAGCTAATGACTAAACATTAAGACCAAATAAATAAGAATCTCTGGCTTTGGCTCAGAGACCTGCAAAATCACGGCCTCATGGCATTAAAATTCAACCTAACTGTCTGAACTTTTAAAATACCATTRAACCTGGAGAGTGGAGGGTTTCTACCATGTGACCTCAAGAGCTACATGGTCATATAAAGATATGACTATCAAAAAGGTGATGTAGGCTGTGCTTTCCAGAAACTTTACAAGTTAATGAGAGTCCATAGAAACTAATGCTAATGATTAGGAGACATCAATTGAGTCACCTTGAAATTATCCGTTCCTTCCAGCTGGTGCCAGGAAGAATTGTAACAATAGTATTTTGTTCAAGGCAGTAAAAAAATACATTTTCCTAAATACAAAATCTACAATTTACAAAATTAACCTAGTAAYGTCTAAGTAACATGCTGTTTACATCTGTTTTATTTTATTTCTTCAAAGGTGAGTTAAAATAAATCCAAAAACCATTTATATGAACAAATAATACATTTATGAAGTTCTGGTACTTACTTAAAGTTTATATAAGCTTCAATTAGTTATGRAAGTTGAGCATAGTCTTGTATCATTGGGAAAATAAGTTACTTGTTATGATGCTACAGGCAGTTTARGCACATAAGAACATAGGATATGTTATTGACATTGAGGAATTTGGAATGCCAGTATGATACAAGTGTATGTACTTTATTAGACTTTAGAAATATTCCATTTCAATTATTTTTAAAAGGTGCTTTTGCTCTCTTAACATGGTGTTCAAATCCTGGGAGTTTGGTGCTGTGGGGAAAGGCTGGGGCTGGCTACAGGACTGGGCACTGCTAAATGGCATTGTTGGTGCTGCTGGGCTGGTGTGCTGGAACAAAAACTGGGATGGGATGGGATGGGATGGGATGGGATGGGATGGGATGGGATGGGATGGGATAGTGGCAGGAGCAGTGACAAACCCACCTGGCACCTTCCCATGCCCAGGCAGCTTTTGCAGCTCAGGAACATCATCAGCCAATTGTGCTGTACTCTGACCTATGGACAGTTTCCAGAATCAGTTCCTGTCTGACCTTGTGCCTTCCTTGAGTCCTAAATCTGCTCCTTTGCTGTCAGTTTTTTGGGGTTTTTTTGTGGCAGTAGCTCCTAATGGTGAGGTCACGGACAGGAAGTGATCTTTGAAAATATATTGCAAGCAGCTGGCATTTAAAATCTGATATAATCTTTGACAGCATAAAACTGTGCAAGATTTTTATTTGCAAAAATAGACTGTGAAGGGTAAGCAGCTGTGTGATTCAACCTGTTGCCATGTAGAAGCAGGATCCCAGGMTACTGGTGTTTTTTAGAAAGAGGTGGTGCTTGAAGGAGACCRTTTTCAAATATAGCATTCTAGCAAATTTACATACAACAAAATATAAATATGTGGATTTCTCTGTTGACAACACTGATATTTTTCTATGTGCCATGACCTGGTGACAATTTGGGGGGATTTAGTGCAGAACAAACCATATCTTTATTTTGAACTGCAAAGGATCTCGAGATGGAGCTTGCTGTAATTCTAGGGAATAAGATTCACTGGACTAATTGTCTGATAAAATGTTCTAAATGACAAAGATTTCTGAAGATCTTTCTCTAAAACACTCTAGGAGACACACATGCTGTGAGTGCATATGAAAAATTACTTTTATTTAATTTTTTCTGTAWAGCAGAGCAATAATTTTTATTTCCCTCCATTCACCAAGCATTTTGATCCAGTTTTTCTTTGAAATTTATCTTTATTGAAACCAAGAAAGTGAAATCAAATTGTTGACACAAAGTCAATAATTTATTCAAGTTCCCCCACAATCTCCACTGCAGCAGGACTTTTTTATTATCTTTTTTTTTTTCCCAGAAACTACTTCATAAAATCTGTTTAGTTCAGGCTTTCTGTTCAGATTTGATGAGTTCAATAACAGTTCTGGCAGACATCATTTTGACTGTTCAAGGCAGTATCCTCTGATGGGCATCATCATGATATCTATGAGCAAGGGAACACTTTGAATGTGCTTTTGATAAATTGCCTGGTAAAAGAGAGCAGGGACTGAGGAACTTTTATCTTGCACCTTGTCTTCAGTGTGCCCCAGCCCTGCTACCACATGCTGTAASAATCAAGGGTCCAGATTCCCACCTATTGAAAATCCCCACATCTGGTGATTTTTATTTGATTGGTTCAATACATTTGCCCTTTTTGTGTGTTTCTCATCAGACCATCTTGGGTTTATTAAGCTCCTCTGTTTATTTAGCAACCAGAGCTTATGCTGTTAACTTTCATCAGTGAACAGAAAATGGGCAGTGTTCCCAGTTACAGGGATTGCTGAAAGGAAACTGCTTCATCTGAAAAATCTTGTTAGACAACTAGGACAGTGCTGCCGTGGGGTGCACCAGTTTCATCATGAAGTGCTTTTCTTCCTTTCATCCACTGGCAATTCCCTACAAAGTTGTAGAAAAGCTTTGTACTATTTTTGGTATTTTTAATTATTAATCTTATCACATAATCAAAATTTTATTCTTACAGGTTCAGATGAAGTTTTCTTTGGGAGCAGAAAATGAGTATTCTTTGAATACTCGTTGGGATAGAGTGACAGTTCCCCTGAATGCAGGTTTGGGATTCCAGCAATCCCTGAGCTGCAGTCCCTGTGCCTAGGAAGGCTTTTCCTCTGCTCTGAAAGAGGTCATTTGGCTTTTCTGAATCACTGTCTCCTCTCTAATTAGTGACTGGGTAGAACCCTGAAGCTTTACATGTAATGTAGGTTTCATAGCGAGCTATTGAAAAAAAAATTACAAATCCATGATTTCTGTTGGTTATTTGGGTTAATCTGGTTTCTTTCAGCTGATGTGGAATGCAGCCAGATAGACAAGGCCCTTCTGTAGCATTTTATGAGCGGACAAAATCAGAAATATGTTCTGTAAACTTCTGAATTGTGCAAGAGTTGACGCACAGAGAGGTAGGATTACCATGGAGAAGCCACAGTAAACATTATATGCAAACTATAAATGGCATTCAAATGTCTAGGATGGCAAGACAAGACATCTGCTTCCTCTAAACTGGTCTTGTATTCTGTCTTTCATGTTTTAAACAAATTAAGAAGTCCTATTCAGAGGTGTTTGGCATGGAAAGGATTGGTACTACATAGTTGATTTGTTGTATTAACTTAGTATCTGCTTTGTAGAGGATTAAATACTCAGCATACACTTGCTAAAATACTTTTCAAGTAGAAATTTAACTAGATTTTTTAAAATGCATAGCAGCATCTAACTAACTTACAGTAATCCTCTGTTCTTCTGTGTGGTCTTTAATGTCTGTTGTTGCACAAAAGAAAAAGGACATGCAGGTAAGCAGAGTCAGACAAAATAAGAAGAATGAAAAATTCAAGAAAGAAAAATTAATTTAAGATGAAAAAAATATTGCTACAACCCCGTGGTTTAGTAAGTGCTTCAAAAGCAGTAGTAAAGGGATCCAAATAATCAGGCTGGGGGATCTGTTTTTTTAACGAAAGTCAGTACCACTGGGAAATGGACAGAATTTAACTTCTTGCCAAGGCTGCACAGGTGCCTGCCTGTTGTTGTTGTGTGGCTGCGGGCACAAGCCAAGGGAGAGGGTTTGSCTGGCAGTGCTGTGGCTCTGCTCTGCACCCAGCCAGGACAGTGGGTGAGCAGGGAGCAGCAGGGAGGCAGGGCTTGGATGTGTGCTTTGTGTGGATGTGTGTTTTGCTTGGATGTGTGCTTTGACCTGCAGCAAAACACTTTACCTGTCCCATCACTGCTCCCCTTCGCATGACACAGACACTTCCATGGAAGATAGTATTCTCCATCCAATAGATGAGGATGATTAAAAACTTAACCAAAAATGAGACTCTGAGTCATTGCAAAAGGCCTTTAATTGTCCGTCTGGTGAAGTATCATGAGCATTTTCCCTCTCACAGAGCAAGGCATAAGATGATTCAGTTATTCATCCTGAAAAAATAATTTCCTCTCAAGGAGTTAGAGGAACCAAGCCATTGTTGCAGTGCATTTTTTCCCATTACATAATTTTAAAGCTTATTGTGTTGTTTCTGGTCTGCTTAGATGGTTAAGAGCAGTTGAAGGATGAATTACTGAAAATGAAATGTCAAAAAACATCTGCTATTTGCTGAACTTAGTTCATTGATGAAATAGTCATTTCTTTTCCTTGAACCCCATAGGCTCTTTTATTTTTACTTTTTTATTAATTTATAAGCTCTTTGTTTCTTACTTTAACTTTTCCATTAAATTTGGGCTCTGGTTGTTTTTGGTTTTTGTTGGTTTTTTTTTTAATACTGAGGGACTATTTGTTAGCTCTTCGACCTTTTGAAGTTTTTTCTCTGCACTAAGCTAAAACTTTGTAACTACCCCTGGAGAGTTACAAACTGGAAAGACCTGAAGCAAGTGCAGCTGAAGTCTCAGTTTGCTTCTTTCAGGAGCTATATGCTGGTGTTGGAAAGTCTAGGAAACAGTCACAGTCAAAAACAATAATCTGAATTTCTTCAATAAGATACTCAAAAATACCTGTTAGTCTGAACTGCCTGCTATACTTGGTGCAGGTTATAGGACTAGTGCTAGAATGAAAGAGAACTGCTGTAAATGTTTTATTCCATGTAAAGATTTAGTTTGAATGTGACATATGGTGAAGTGGTGCTGTGGAAGTGTCTGAATCATTAATTTTTAGCTTCTGTGCTGTGTCCTTTAAGAAAAGGTCCTTTAAAATGGTGTGCCCCCATGCCCTATTTTCTGTTTTTGAAGCCCCCCAACGCAGCAGTCCTGCCTTCCTGATGCCCCTCATCACCCACGTTATGCTTTCAATGCCACAGGGAGGAACACGCTTACGTGGAGAAGTGCTGGAAGGATGTCAGRGTGGGGGACTTTGTGCAGCTGCAGTGCAATGAGATTGTCCCAGCAGACATCCTGCTGCTCCACTCCTCTGACCAGAACGGGATCTGCCACCTGGAGACCGCCAACCTGGACGGGGAGACCAACCTCAAACAGCGCCGCGTGGTGATGGGCTTCAGCAGCCAGGTCAGTCTGGRCAGGGCAGCCCACAAATGGGCTGTGCCCACGAAACGGGCACATTTGTCCCCAGCCACTGCACAGAGGGGTTTATTTCTGCATGGCAGCTGGAAGAAAGCTCGTGGTCCCTGCCACGGCATCCGCGGGTTTCCTTATGGATTCTGTGTCTCTGCTGTCCTGCCGCACCAGACTCACTGCATAGGCAGGTGGAGGTGTGAGAGCTCAGCTGGGAGCTGCTCTAAGGCACTCTGGGCTGGCAGTTTAATAGGAACCCAAGGTAAATTAGTTTTTTTTTTTTAAGTTAAATGTTTGACATCAGTTTGTGATTCAGTTTGAATTCTTAAAATCACCATTTATTTTTCATAGGCAGTATCATTTCCTTTTTACCTTTTCCCTTTACTTTCCTTTCCCTTCCTTTCCTTTCCTCACATGGCCCATGCTCGATAAACCTGAAGTAAACTAGAAAATATGACTTACATACTGTTGTTACATTTTCAAGTATCTTTAAACACACAGCAGGGCAGTTTTTCAAATAACCCAGAACAAGTTTAAGGAGTGGTAGTACATGAGGACAAAAACTTTGTTCCATTGGAATCACTCCAGCAGACAGGAAATAACTCACAGATAATTCTAGGAATTAGATTAATTTATTTAGCAATTAGTACCAGTGCCACTAGGAAGATCTTTTGGGGTACTGGTGTTTGGGATACAGCTGCCAGGGAGCAACCAGACATTAAATAAAGCACCATTTCCATGGGCAGTTGAGATCAGGTGCTGTACTCATGTTATTTGCTTGTTGTTCAAATAGAAATCCCTTTTCAAAGACAATTAAGGGCTTTCTCATATTGTGGCATAGCACAGGCTGTTTCCAGTGCATTCCAGTGATGATTAGGGAGAGATTTTGTTCCTGAGACACACTGTAAGTTTTAATATGTAAAGATTTAGCAGAAAAACAGTAATCTGGCTACTTAACATTTTTTAAATGTTGCAATTTTGTCATGTAATGTTCTAATTTACATGTTAGATTTTTGTACCTATTTTTCCTTTTAGAGGAGATAAGGGTGTTCTACCACGCAAACCTTTGCCTCAGTTGTTCGTAATGTGTGGAAGTCTTCCACTATATCAGAAAATACCCCCGTGCTAAATTATGCCCCTGACTGCCTATTCATGGTGGTTTTCTTTAGACTTTGAATTGTTATTGAGATAATTTCTATGCCCAGGAATGTCTATACCTAAGAACTCCTATTACATTAACCGGGTGGAACACAGTTCTGGCCGTGGTGACAGCCAGTGCTCAGGAAGGTCAGAGCTGACAAAACTTCCCGTATCACCCTGCTCTTGTGGTGTATTTGTGTAAACAGTGTGCTGGATAAAAAACCCCAGCATATGTGGTATCACACTGCAGGTTTTAGTGTGCCAGTTTCTTCCTTGTTCTTTGAGCTTTGCTTAGTCCTGTGATTTATGAACTGCCTAAAACCCCCGCAGATGTAAGTCTGCCTATAAAGTGACTCTTTAAACAGGGAGGAAATAAATACATATTAGTCAGCTCCTCAGTTGAGTTAGAACTAACTGGGCTTAGTTCTTCAGTTCAGGATGCAAGAAAGGTGGAGAGAGACTATTTACAACAACACGGAAGGACAGGACAAGGGGGGATGGCTTCAAACTSTCAGAGAGTAGGTTTAGATGAGATATTAGGAAGAAATTCTTCCCTTTCAGGGGGTGAAGCCCTGGCACAGGTTGTCCAGAGAATTTTTGGGTGCCCTATCCATGGAAGTGTCCAAGGCCAGGTTAAACTGGGCTCTGAATCAGCCTGGTCTAGTGTARGGTATCCCTGCCATGATCCCTTGCTCAGAGCCCCATCCAACCTGGCCTTGGGCACTTCCAGGGACGGGGCAGCAGCAGCTTCTCTGGGCACCCTGTGCCAGGGCCTCACCACCCTCACAGGGAAGAATTTCTTCCTAATATTTAATCTAAATCTACTATCTTTGTTATATTCACTTCAAATGAAGAAAGGTGTTTCCACTAATTGGCATCTGTGATGTCTTGTTCAATACACAGCATTTTCTTCACTTAATTTAACCAGTTGTTATGCCAAGAGGAGGAAATACTCAGCCCTTCTGAAGCTTTGCTTCAGGCTGGATGAGTTAAAATGTCTTTGTCTCTCCTGCTAGGGCAAGTATTCCAGCCCTGGTGGTCTAAGTTAAGCTTTTTTTGGTGTTTAGCTTTTCAAATACTTGTTGGATCTGACACTCAGTCTGTTTTCTCTTGTAGGATACTGTGTTTGAACCGGAATTTTTCCAAAACACTATCATCTGTGAAATGCCAAACAATGATCTCAATAAATTCAATGGTTATATGTAAGTATTTTTTTTTCCATAAATACATTTTTGATCTGTACTTTGATAGTCCTCTTGGAGGAATTGGATGGAAGGAACATATTTTGAGGCAATTGATGGTTGTCACTATTATCTATTCCCAGATTCAGAAGTCAATATAAAATGTAGACTTGAACTCTGTTTTGGGGCAAGGTAGAACCAAGGCTTGGCATTGCATTTACAGTTGTTTCCTACAAACTATTTTCACGGACATTCAGCTCTCTTCAAAACTTMGGCATAAACTCATGTATATTTGATCTGATGATTAGACTAAACTAGATTTTAGATAAATCCTTCCAGTTGTTTAAGGTATCCAGCTGCATGGCTCTACTTYCTTCACATTTACAGCCACAGGGAAAAGGTGTCCAAGATCTAATAAACAATCCAGAGTCTCTTCTTATTAGAARGGTAGAAAAGTCAAACATGCATGCAAAATGCTATTGAACTGATGCACTAGACTAGTATAAAAAAGTAGGATAGCTTTCTTTTTTGTCTTTCTTCATTAAATAATTCTGGCACAGGCATAACAGCAAATTCAGCAGATTTAGCCCCATTTATGAATTGTAAGGCAAATTTCTATGTCATGGCTCATCTCTTAAAATTCTCTTACCCTCCAACACAGAGCAGCTTATTCCTACACCACAGCAGAGATTGTCCAAAGTTCCTACTGCCCCAGCCCAAATGTATGCCCCACTGTTATGCAAATAATTGAACTGCATGAGTGTGTCAGCATCCTCATCCATGCCTCAGCTTTGCTGAATTTACCAGTAGCTAAACTAGAAGTTAATGGCTCTGCAAGAAGCAGTGAGAGTGTTGCACCTGGAGGAGCTGCAGATGGCTGGCTCTGTGACAGGGTAAACGAGGGATTATCTCCTATTAGCACTGACCATACCTAATCTGGTTTTGAGGCTGTGCCCTGTAAGAATGCCTCTAACAGCAATGCCAGTTCTCCTCTGCTGCARTTTCTTACAAGGGAAAAAGAGGTCGAGCTTGTATTGATTGCTGACTGTGGTTGTTGGCTTCAGGGATCACTGGGTACAATCTAAATTGAAGCAATCCCTCCAATTAGCAAAGAGCACTGAGATTAGAGAAATGTAGGAGATATGACACGAGGAAACACACAAAATTAAAACCCTTAGGACTCAGGACTGGCTTCAAAATATTCAACTCTCAACTGAAAGTCTGTAACAGAAATCTCTTTGGTGAAAGCCTATTATCTCACTTGCGTGATAGAACATGGAATTAGCTGCCTTTCTCTCCCCTCTTCAGGAATAGAAGAAAGGATTTGCTGGGGAAAATTTCTTGCTGAGAGTTAGTGAAGTTTCTGTCTTTGGTCTGCTGAGATTTGAGCTATTTTGTAAACACAAATTATTTGGAGCAGTCTACCTTCTTGTCCATGAAGCCTTAATAAATTATTGAGGCTCTACCGCCTTGCTATAAAATAGCAGGAGCACTCTCTGATAAAAATGRTAAGAAATAACTTGGTGACATCTATCTGACATGTCCAATCACAGAAAATTCTGTTCAAGGGGATGCAAGAAGGCTTCTATTAAATGAGTTCCCCAAGGCTGAATTTAGATTCCAAGAAAAATAGATTTCTGGCATTATGTTTTTACAATTCCACCAGCTGTAGGTTGTTGACACCTATACCTTTTCCCTTGGCAAGTTTGTGTAATCCTGTGCAGCTGSACTTAGACATTGGACTTCACTTAGCTCTAATATAACACCTAGCCTTGCCCTTCATTTGAGAGATGAGACTATTTGCTGGTAAATGAAACACAAAACACCAAATAGAAAGTAGAGAGAGATGATTATTCTAGGAAAAAAAAGGTCTTTCCCACCCTGACCTTTACAGAAAAGAACAAGACAAAGCATCTGAAATAGAAGCTCTCAGCTTTGGTAAAGATCTCAGGAAGAACCTACCAGTGTAAAATAAAAGCCGTGGGTAGGCATAGGTTTGTGCCATTAATTTTCAGAGTGAAGCAACAAATTTCCTGCCTGGTGGGCACTGACATTTTGGTTTTCACCAGTTTGTTCTGCAAGCAGAAGGATCTGGTCAGTGATGGGGCACTTCAGCCAGGATGAAAAGTCTTCTGACCAGGATGAGGAGGAGGAGGAGCCCCTCAGCCCAAAGGCTGCCTCAGTGAACTGAGACTCACAAAGACTTTGGYGGCTGATGGAGTCACAGAGGCTCTTGCAGGGTGTAGATGTATTCATCTGAACCCCTGCTCATCTTTCTAAAGTAAATTTGGCTGCAAGAAGTTGCAAAAGGACTCTTGTTTTCTTTCATAAGATATTGAATCTGCCAGATAAATTTCCAAGGGAAAGCCAAACTTGCTTTGTATTGGCATCATGACACACAGTGTGCAAGCTGTGTTTAAAAGAAAGACTTGGACTTCTCTGTAAGTTTTTGCTGGAAAATTTCCTTGAAACTGAGGGAAATAAAAGCAAAAAAGGGCCTACAAAATTACTTTATTTCAACTTGAAATAGGCACACACATGAAAATTTTCTTTAACGCTCCATTAGAACCAAAAAATTAATTGCTCTATTTGATTATATTTCTTCTAGGGAGCAGCCAAACCATGAACAGGTAGGTCTCAACATTGAAAACCTCTTGCTTCGTGGATGTACAATCAGAAATACTGAGGCAGCAGTAGGAATCGTTATATATGCAGGTAAGATGTACTTTTTATTTAGATAAACTGAGAATTTCCCTGTAAATATCCTTTAAAAAATAACTGTAGTCTAATATTGCAACATAATTTGACATTTTGTTTTAATAACTGGTAGTGCACAGAAAAAGTATATAACTTTTTTTTTTTAAGTGAAGGTATTACTCATCCACCTCCAAAGCCAGCAAGTCTTGCACTGGGTCTTTGGCAAGTGACAGTCTCCTTGTGCATGTCAAATATCTTGGAAAAATATCCAGACAAGTAAAAAATTGCTCAGGTGTATTTAACCCTCAGCTCTTGCTATATTACTAATTCCATCTGTCATAAGATCTACACAGCTGCCCTAAGGGAGGTCTCACTGGCTCCTCAGGGTAGAAACTGGAGCAGCTAAAGAGCTAATTAGAAAAAAAAGTCATCTGTGAATTTCATTCATGCATTCAGCCTGTGCCAGTGGCAGCACGCAGGAGGCAGCGGGGCAGCAGCTGGAGGTGACAGAACAGGCAGCAGCAGCAGCAGCAGCAGCAGCAGCAGCAGCAGCACAGGTTTGTGCTGACACACACACAGAGCGTGTCTGCGCAGCCACAAGCTCCACGCAGGAGACATGGACAAAGAGAGACAGTGGTGGTGCCCAGATCAAATGCAGCAGTGCCAGGTTCAGCAGTGGGTCAATTCATCTGTTCCTCAGCATCTTTTACCTTTGGAGTGTTACCACTGCTTTCACTCAGTGAGCATGATTTATCATTGGCTTTGCCAGCTGTGTCCTCTTCTGCATCAGATAGAGTGTATCAGCTTCCCTCCTCTTTGCAGATTAAATGAAAGTCAATTCAAGCACAACAATTAATCCCATTAGCTATTATTATCTTCCCAGTAGAGTTATATTAACTGTTTTATGCCTAATCACCAGCAAGGGGTTCAGGGTTGAGCCACCTAAGAGAAAAGAGAAAAAGAGAAGTCACACCTTTACAAGAGTCATTTAGCTTAGATTAATCTCCACAGCCTGGCACAATTTTCCTGACAACAGACTGTCTGTTTCACTGCTACACAATGACTCTGAGTGTCTGCAGCTCCCCAGTGTTTCCAAGGCAGCTTTGCCTTTGCAGGTCTCTCACTGTGTGTCTCTGTGAACGCCACATGCAAGGGTGGTACCCACCAAGCACAGGAGGAGACACASAGCCAAACTCTGTAATCCTTTTTTTTCCAAAGTAGCTACTGTATAAAAATCTCAGTAGGGATCATTCCTGATATAATTGGAGTAATTTATCTTCCCTYCTCCTGTTGCAGTTCCTCATTTTCTCCTGTTTAGCTCAGATTTCCCAGTTTGTTCCCTTCACCACCAGCACAGATCCTAATGTGGATCTCCATTTATGTTGCTTAAGCTGTCAGTAGAAAAGGTTGAAGTTTTACCCAAGACACRGTGATTTTCATATGAGTAGGTCTTCAAATCAATTTCCAACTGAGTTCTTATTGTTAATGTCAGCATAAAAGTTTTGGGGGTTTTTTTTCCTAAAATTAGACTGGCTTCAGTCAGTATCAGCTTCATTTCTAGGGTTCTTTGACATTGATTATACTCTGGCTTTTAATCATGGTCTGTGACCTTTTCTCAACAATCAAGATCAGTCACATAATAAGATGGCACACTTTCCATTTTTATGACTCTATTACTCCTCAAACTTTCTTTCTAATGGAAGCCTTTGTGAGGAGTGCAATTGCTTGGTCTGTGCAGTTCCCATCTGACCCGAGGAGTTCTACTTTYCATGGCTACCCAAATTGTTCTGCACAAAGCAATAGCATAAAATACAAAAACCTCATTACAGAGTGACAGCCAATGTAGTTTTCTCATTCTGATTGGGACAGCAGTAAGAATTATATGCTATTCATATACTAAAGTACCAGAAAGAAGTTTTAGATGAGCCCATCAGCATCTAGAAATAGAGAGACAAGGTACCAGTGGGGTGGTAGGTGAGGTGCTGTGCTTCACAGCATAGGAAAGGGTGAGGATTAGAGAACAAAGCAGTTTATTTCTCATATATTTGTTTCTCTGATTTTCTGTTCCTTAGAAGGTGATAACTGTTACAGAACTATTCTTTTCCTGATGATCACCTGAAGGAAAGGAATGGTAGAACTGATACTTGGAAACAAGCTCATCACGATTTCTTCCTGAAATAAATTCATCAACACTTCTTTAAGGGTTTTCTGGGAGGGATTAGAGGGCTTTGGCTTGTTTTGATTTCAATACAAAGCATTCCATTACACCTGACATAAAAGAAACGTGAGGAGTAGATTCACACAGCTGCTGGAGGAACAGAAATGCCAGCAGCAGTGCTCTCCCCTTCAGTGTAGCTCTGTGGTTAAGGGATTTTGCTCACCAAAGGGAAGGCTTAGGGTTTGTTCTGAGTTCTGCCTGTATGGGAGCGAACACAAATCTCCTGCCTGTACACTGAATACCTGCCTAAGTGGAAAAAGAAGGTTTGCACTTGTGTGTGAGTTGGAAGGGCAAGAGCACTGGTAGCATAAACTGATCCCACTGACACAGCTCCAGGTTTTGTAAATAATTACATATTCATTGGAATAGTAAGCCAGGATCCCCAGYTCTTGAGTGAATGTCCTGAACATAAGGCTGGAGACTAATTTTCTCTCTAGCTCTCTCCTTAATTAATAACTGCTGATGTAAACTTGGAATGAATCCAGCAGGTGGGATTGAACTGCCCCTAACTTCCAGTTCTTGGGTTAAATCCCTTCCCTAGACAAAGCTAAAAGGCAACTTGGAAAACAGTCCTTGTCAYACACATCATGCACATACAAATGAAAGCTAAATACAAGCCTGCAGGGTCTGTGTTTTCAGGGAAAAGGACTGCAGAAATAAACATAAAAGAAACAAATCAATATAACAACAGATGGTGTCCAGATATCCCAGTTGTGGAGCCACAGTTTAGATAACATTAACAGAATTGAAAAAGTAATTTCTGCTTCTTGACTTCTTGCATCACTCCTTTTTTTTCATTATTATTATAGCAGCTCACTTATATCTTACTAAGTTTAAGGATTGGGGATATTTTTATTTCTCATATGACTGTTTTGTCAGCACTCTACAATCAAATAATGAAAAGCTAAATATTACTGGTTTTCACTGACTTGTTGAATTTTATTTAATATACAAAATGTATCTAGTGGCTTTTGAATTGCTGCTGAAAAATATTCAAATGTAGGTTTCAGGAATCTGTATAGCACCTAAACAATTTGTTCATAAAATGCAAAAACATAATACTATTGTTCATCTTCTTGTTCTTCTCATGGATATTTGGCTTTTGATAGTTTATATAAACTTTATGATCCTACTTAATTTGCTGTCATTGGGACAGAAAAATGTATATGACAGCTGAAACCTGTGATATAATGGAGGTTTTTGGTAAATGTCATGATTTAGACTCTGATGTAGTCAGTCAAATAGGAAGATGGACAAGGAAAGTTCTGAATGTCAACATTAGTCAGCCTGCTCTCAGCTGGGGGGAGAATATTTTTTAAAAACCAAACTAAAATGCAAACTATTACATAACCATGATAATATTCATTTGTGTTTTGAAGGTCATGAGACGAAGGCCATGCTGAACAACAGCGGTGCTCGCTACAAGCGCAGCAGGATTGAGCAGAGGATGAACAGGGACATTTTCTCATGTGTGGGACTCCTGTTTGTRATGTGCCTTGTTGGAGCTGTAGGTATGAACCACTGACAAAAGTCTATTTCCCAAATGGTGATTAAAATTGGCGTTATAGATGTGAGTGAGATCTACAGCTGAAGGCTCTTGGGGTCTTTTGGCTCCTTGGTCTTTCCAATAGGTGAGTTAAAATGGCAAATCTGAGCAATTCAGGTGAAGAAAASATGGCTGTAAGTGTTTCAGATAAGATTCATCCCCACCATGGTATCACACATGTAAAGAAGGAGAAAGCCATCCGGTAGGAATTGTAGGAATCATTGTAGGAATCAATATTTGTCAGCTGAGATCTTCCTTCCTTCCTGAGGGGGTGTTTGTTCCTTGTGCATAACAGCAAAAGTAAAATGATTTTGCTTTACTTTCATTTCAGTAGTGTCTTCCTCTAATATGTTTGGGAGTGGTATTAAACAGAGACACACAATATAGAACCCATGAGCTGCTCATAACTAATTTATTCAGTTTACATCCTCCACAGCTTCCTTCCTTCTCAAAAGCCCCTTTACATCAGGCTGTGAAATGGATTAGTTGTTTATGTTGGAATAGCYTGCATTTTTCTGGGGTCCTTGCAGGTGGGCATATGTGAATTTATTAACTGGTATTTGGTAACTGACTGGAGTTTACTGGAYTGGTAATCTCACAAAGATCATCTTCACTGTGTGTAAGCACCTGCTTGTCTTCCAGCTCTGATTGCCATCTGTCCCAGGCAGGCCAGAATTAACAGGATCTTATAATTGGGAGCAAAGGACCAAATTTTAAGTGTGCTGACTTTTGAATGGGACAATGCTTTAAGGAGATAGCAGGGACTCCCATGAGCCCCTTTTTCTTTTAATGGATTTTGTTTCAGTGCCAACTTACTCAGTGCTACTGCTCTGACGTAGCAACAGCCAAATCAAGTTTCATGTGATGTAGCACCAGTCAGTCATCAGGTGTGATACCATGGGAAGTAAGGACCATCCAGAACAGAACAACTGAACTGACCTGATCACTTCTTCAGTATTACTGCTTCATGCTGCAGTGGGACTTTTGGTACCAAAAGGGGATTTCAGTTCCACAACTGAGCTCTGTGTGAGGGAGAGGTTTTATTTTCCTTGTTCCCTGGCTGCTGTCATCTGGATTTAGAGACTTGCCTTGTCTGGTGTGTAGGGGCTCTTGAGTAATAAAATCCTTCAATTTAAGGTTAAAAGAAGGCTCAAATGAAAAAAAAAAATCAGCATTTTAAAAATAATTTATCTAGTCAGGTTAAAAAAAATATTCATCGTCTAAGTGAAACATGTAAAAGCATAAAAAGTCCATTATCTTTCAGCCATCCAAAACATCCAGAGGCTCTGCCATGAGTTGCTGCTTTGCAGCCTTGTCTGAATGTAGGGCTCTGGGAAAAAGCATCACTGGTGGATCCGTTATCAGGATTGCTCTTGCACATAGTAAATTTTATAAATTGGGGTAAGGAGTAGCTTGTAGAGCAGAGTTCTCCTTGTTCAGATGTGACTGTAGTCTGAAGCAGCCAAAGAGCATTGCTGAAATAATTTGAATATTTTTGGCAGCATTTCAGTAGGCAGATGCTGCAAAACAACTGCTTGGTTAAGTGCTGTTAATGGAAGTTTTATTTGAGCTRGGCTGATAGAGGGTTTTGGCATCTGGACAAATTATACAATGAGAGAAAACAAGTTGTTTGCCTTAGCTCTGGGGGGAGCTTCTGATGCTGTAAATTTAGTAACCTCCTTGACAAAAGTTTATTTCAATAAGGACAGTATGSAAAGTGGTAAAACAATTGTGATGGGATGTTGTTAAATCCTGGAACAGAGGCTTTGTTGTAGCAGTGCAATGATACCTGCTGGTACTTAAAACACAGAGGAAGAAGCAGTTTGAGATATGATTTAACTGAAGGAATGTAAAGATGAGTTCCCAGACTGAATTTAGGGGATTTGTCAACTCTTAGCAAAGACAGATTGAAAAGAAGAATGGTYAGGGAGGATAAGAAATATTTTAGTTTGTCTATATACAAAGATTCTAAAGTTTACTTCTTTGAGAGGAAAAAGAGTCTTCTGCTCTGAGGATTTTCATGGATAAGTGATAGAGATGGAGCCTTCCAGCAGGGAAACAGAGTGAGAAAAGATCTGTGCAGAGCTAAGAGCTGTGGGAAACACCTGACAAAGCAGAGGTGAATGGAAATATCCCTGAATACTCATCTCTCACTAGCATATCAATTGTGTGGATGTGCTACAGAGCTCTGTGGGTGCTTTGCATTCTCCAAAAGATTTGCAGCATTGCTTGGGAAGCATTGTTTTGGAAATGCTCTCTCTGTTTTGTTACAGAGCAGTCCATATCTGCCCATTTCAGCAGCTTTGTCACTCCACTGCTCAGCTGATTCCAGTCTTGTGTCTCATTCCCACAGGGCATGGCATCTGGACAGGAAAATTTTGGGAGCATCCACCTTATGATGTCCCAGACTGGAATGGCAATTTTGTGCCTCCAGTTCTTGCTGGYTTCTACATGTTCCTGACAATGATAATCCTGTTGCAGGTAAAAGACAAAAACCTCTCTGTTACCCCCAAGGAAGAAGCTACTCAAAATTGAGTATAATCACTAATGAACAATTAATATCAATTAATAGCTGTGCAGTGCCTTCTTAATCCTATTTGAAAATATTACTAGGAGTGTTTCAAATCAGCCAAGTGTGAAATAATGTTTCTTTTTTCTTCTTTCTAACTTCATTTTTTTCTTGTTATTGAAACCCCACAAGGATACATATGTATATCTTTAACTCAGAATATCTAGCAGATGCAAAAAAGATATTTACATCCAAATGCCAGCGCTTTTTTTTTTCTGCCTTTATCCAGAATTCCAAAATAAGAAGGCCATTTAGCAGCTCAGAAAAACAGTGAAACAAAAATTGCCAATTTGCCAGTGGGGAATAATAACTAGGGGAATAATAACTAGATATGGTTCACCTGGTCCAGGAAAGAAGCTAAATTAGAAGTAGGATACTTGTATATCTGAGTGTGATTAAGCCTAATTGGGAAAGAATATTTTATTGGGTAAGGGAAAAAATTACATTTACTTTTCAGGTTTCTTGATGTCAGCACTGAGAYTTAAGTGGACAGAATTTCTTTAATATTATCAAAATTTGAATATAGCTTTCAGAGCTGCTCAGAGATTCCTTGGGGGATTATTCTTCATTACTGAAACAGAATATTTGTGCATCTTAAGAATTCATTATTCTTTCAGGGCAAGGAAGCTTGTGGGTGGGAAGTGTTGTGTGCAAAGTAATGGTTTGTGAAACTTTTCTGCACTAAGAGTCTGTGCTAGTCCATCCTTTCAGAGTTTCAGGAGGATAAGAGAGAGAATGATCCTATGTCCAGAAAATGTGCTTTGTAAGGGCATCCTATGAAAGACCCACCTTTGAATTTAGTACTCTAGGAATTTAGTCTTATCCCTGTTTCTCCATTGCAATTGTGTGCAGGATTTTTTTCACCCCTGAATTCATTAGTCCTAAAATATGTCTCTAGGAAGAGCTGTTTCTTTGGAACTCATTAGTATGCCTGTGCAAGGACATTGCTGATAGAAAGCAGAGAAATTTATCTCACCCCTCACTGAGAATTTAAACTCTCTTTCAGATTTTAATCCCCATATCTCTTTATGTGTCAATTGAATTGGTCAAACTGGGCCAAGTCTTCTTAATTCACAATGACATTGACCTGTATGATGAAGAAGCAGATTTGCCCATCCAGTGCCGTGCCCTCACTATTACTGAAGACCTTGGACAGATCCAGTACATCTTCTCAGACAAAACTGGGACACTAACAGAAAACAAAATGGTATTCCGACGCTGTACTGTTGATGGAATTGAGTTTTCCCATCAGGAAAATGGTGAGACACACTTTTTAATATTTGTTTTTTTGCCTGAGCAATTAAATGTCATTAATTTAAATATTAATACCTAAACATACTGAGCCCTCTGATCGAATATAGAATTTTGTGGAATAGTCACTTTTTTGTGAGAGACTGCTGTTACAGAGATTCACAAAAGCGAAGGTGTTTTAAATTATTCAGAAGGCAGATGGGAAAGGTTTTCCAGATCCCTCTGCAGGCACCTCCAGAATTTGCCCTGCATTCAAAGAGAACACTTTCATTTCTAAATGAACACCGGACGACCTTTTTTATAAGCTCACAAACTTTTACTGGTTAATATTTAAACTCAATGAGYCCAAAAGTAATTATTTCTGTGACTATGTAAACGTACACTTTTGTGTGACATGAAAAATACAGGTGCTCRTTTCCTGGAGTGGATCCTGGCTGCAGTCCGGGTCTGGAGGATCCTGGCACTGGGTGCTCTGAATTCAGGGTGTTGACTCAGGCTCCTTCTTCGTCATTATTTTCATGCTCTRTGTAGTGGCAAGGATCCTGTTAAGCTGGCAAGCAGCTGCCAAAARGACGTTTGTGTTCTGTGACTGAAAACATTAGCAGATTTGTGAATTACCATATTTCACTGTTCCAACTGCAAAAAGCAGCTGAAGAGACGAAACATTAAGAGAAGCCCATAAAAGTGACTGATCACTTTGAAAACACATTTTTATTTTCTTGCAATAATAACAGTGGCAATTGCCAGAAACTGCTGGACAGTGGGCAGTGAAATTTTTCTGGTGATGGCTTTTGTAATGTTTTGGCTTTGGTTTAGTTTGTTTCAAGTTTTTTAACTGATCAAGGAATTCCTCCCAAGCTATGAAAAAAAAAACATCAGAGAAGAATCAGAGGTCAGGTTTCATTTCTCTTTTACAGACAGGAGACTGAAAACACAGAGAGAGCTGGATTTAGACAACGAGGATTTTGCAAAGCTTCAGCACTTCACTCTTCCCCCCATGAACCTGCAGAGAGCAGCCGCCTGCAAGCCCAGCACCGTGAGGCCTTTGCGGCGGTGCCAGAGCGACCGCGCGCACTCCAAGGGCCACGCCAGGAGCAGGTCCGTGGGTCGGCGAGACAGCAGCCAGTCCCAGGTGGCCTTCAGCAGCCCCATTGTGAGTACAGCAGCCCGGGCCAACACCCTCTAACTTACCCCTTGTGCTGCTTTAGGATGGAAAGCTGTGGGAATCAGAAAGATAAATCTTCACAGGCTCAAGAGGGTTTGATTCACAGCCTTAGAGCAGTCTAGATTGATGTGAAAGCAAGGTACACAGACATTGAGCAGAGAAATCAYCAACTTATGTTTCTATAGAATATGCCTTAAGAAACTGTATTAGATAAGATGATGAAGGGGTTTATAGTGTAGTATTGATTTACAGAAGCAAACAAACTCCACAACTTCTGTGAAAGTTGTAAAGCTGGTGTGTTTATTACAGCGCTGGWCACATGTGGGAATGGTTCCCCTAAAATGACATGTGTGCCTCTGGGAACTCCAGATTCTTTTTTATCTCCCTCTCAAATACATATGCATGYAATTTCACAATAGCTTCATACATATTCATTCTACTGATTTCGTGTGACATTTGCTGCTAATTTTTTTTTATCAGAAAGAATTCCTGGGTCAGGAGTCGGACCAAACAGCTATGTTTGCAAGCTACAGACTTAATTCAAAGATGTACATTTCACCTAAATCAAAATGGATTTCTACTCTGGAAAATTTCCACTCTGTCTCAGTATTGTGATTTGAATAGCATAAGCTAAGAGTTATAATAGAGCTAGATGTTATAATAGAGATATATACGTGTGCATGTAATAGGACCTTATTGGACAAAAGTATCCACATTGCAGCAGAAAGAAGTAAAGGTGGCAGGTTAGAAAAGCAAAACACTCTGTGGCAACTGTCCACTGGATTAGAAAGTTATACACTGTCTGCAACAAAGAACTTGTGACCATCTTAGACTATGGCTGACTGCTTGCTGTCTTATAAATCTCAWGGCCTTTGAGACTGATGCTATCTGAGCAATAAATCATTCTTAGTCTGATGGTGGTCCTGTCCCTTCTATTAATGTGACAACAGCCACAGAGAGCAACAGGTGGAGAGGAGAAATCCAAGCCTTGCTGGAGCTAAGAGAGGGAAGGGGGAGACAAAGAATCAGAGTCCTCAATTGGAGCGTGCAGGCTGCAGTCAGAGGGGAGCAGGACCTGTTGCAATTTAGGTCTGAAGCTTCCTAAATTCACCCACAGCCTAATTAAAGCCAGACTGTTCTGCTCTTCTTGAAAGTTTTTTAACAGACGCTTCAGACAAGGCTTTTGTGAACACTAAAAGGTCATACACTTTCAAAATTAGAATTCCAATTAAAGTTAAAGGCCTGGAAAACCCATCCAGATCTTTTTATTAAAAAAAAATAGTCTAATAAATGCAGAATTCTCAGAACTCTCTTTACTGCAGTTGTTATAAGATCCTACTTACCTCATTCAATTCTGCTGTCATGTAGTAAGTACCACTCAGAACTCTTACTGTTCTTGGAATATGGGAGTTCTGTAAATTGTTATCCCAGTATTTTCCAGCCCAAACCTCATGAGTTGCTGAGAACATATCTGTGGATTCTTGAGAACCCATAAGCCATGACTTCTGAGAATTTCTTATAGGCCGTGACTAATGAAGGATGATAAAGAAATTTCTTGCCAGTATATTTTCCAATTACATTTTTTACTTCCAGGCCTTTTCTTTTTCTTCTACAAATAAACCTTTTTTTAATTCACTGTGAAGCAATATCTGAAGAACTAGTATCAAATGCCTCTTTTGTAGAAGAACATTAAGCTCCTGTTTTGGAAATAACCAGCCTTAGCTGCTCAAAGGTGTCACTCTAACTGGATAAATTGTTTTAATGCCCTATGACAATTGTGAAAATGGAGACATTTAGATATTGCACAGAGCCTGCCCTGTATGACCTTTCAATGAGACATAGTACTATCTTTTGCCACSTGAGTCAATTCCCTATTAATAAAATGGGAATAATAAATTTTTGATGTCTCTAGAGTGCCTGCCCTTTGGAACTTGCTCCACCTGATGCATTTTCACTCTGCTACAAATCTGCAGTGTCCTGAATACTCCTGGTATACAGAGTGTGTTTGCAGACCTGTGTGTATGTCAGCAGACAGAAGTTTGTTAGAAAAATCCATTTTTCAACACTGGAACACRATAGAAAATTAACATTTACTCTCCACCTTTAGGAGTTCTTATGAATTAAGGGAGTGACAGTACATTTCCTTCTAGATTTAAKAGTTCCAATAAGTAGTGCCTTGCTCTTAGAAACATTTAACAAAGATTTTCATTGTCCCATGGTCATCAGGTTTTCATGCCATCAGATAGAAATGCTATCAAGTTAATGAGGAAACCTTAAAACTGAATGGCACTAGCCATTTTATATTGGCATTTTCACTAACAAAATTGTTAACATTGAAAAGGTGRCAAATTTAAATGATTATCATCATTAGTGCTGTTTTATTCAGTTTTCTTTTTTGCTTGGTTAGGGTTTTTAATATATGTTCAGGCTGAAAATTCAGATCAGCACTATTTTCACTTAATGGGAAAAAGAAGATGAGAAAAATTTTTCTGATAAATATCGATTTTTTTTGTTTTGTTTTGTTTTTAAAACCTGTCTCTGATGCCACAATTAGCCTGTCAATTTTCAGTTTTTCCAGAGGAAACTTTTGAGTTCAGAAAGTTGCTGCTGAAGTGAAATGCCCAGTAGTGAATTTTCTGATTTTTAGTAGATCTCAAAAGAAATAAAATTCTGAGATCATCTTCGTTTTGAAGATGCATTTCCTTCTAATCATCTAGTTATGCAGYGTTTTGAAAGACATCACCTTTCCATAGATGTTAAGTACAAAAGGCATTTTCTAGGTCTAAATTCAAGAAGTCTATGAAGTTGCCAGTTATTCCTTGAGGACAAGGGTGAATGAAAATAATCCTGAGTAATTTCTCTTCCAGGAAAAGGACGTGACTCCTGACAGCAGGCTGCTGCGGCGAGTGMGAGAAGCTGCCCTCCAGACTGAGAGCTTTTCTCCTTTTATGCACATGAAGACTTCCACATCCTTTACTGACTTTTTTCTGGCTCTTGCCATTTGCAACACAGTTCTGGTCTCCACAGCTACTGAGCCAAGACAAAGGGTAATCTAACTTTAAATTCATGAGAAAAATGGATCATAGTTCATTTAACAATGTAGTGTCCAGTGAAAACTGAAATGGTGAAAAATKGTTTGTTTGAGAGTTGTCCTCTAGTTCCTTTACATTTTCTGTAATGTCTACTGCTCCCATGCCTGTGTATCCCTTCCTAGCTTGTCTTATAATGTTTGATGAATARCTAAGGCTACCACAGGATCTGCACTTTTTCTTTTCGATATTGTATTATACATGCTGTAAGAAGTTTGTTGAACACACTGGGTTTTCTCTGATCTGCCAGGCAATTGACAGAACTACAAGGGSTTCATTACATCTTTGCTTCAGAAGCAGAGATACAAATCACCATCAAATCTGGATGCCATCTCACATATGACTTCTCTATTAAATCCTTCCACCACAGTGAAATGGCAGGAGACGGGAAAAGGGGAAGTTGCAGTTGTTGTCATTTAGATGCAGAAAAATAGAGAGAGGTTTTGAGAAGGCTCTTGAAGTTCATATTTATTTATTTTTAACCTTTGTTTTTCTAATATTTCTAGGTCACAATCCCACCACCAATAAAACCTTCAGGAATCACCCTGGAGAAGATTCATCAGATATTTCAAAGGCTAAAATTAGCAAGYCTCAGTCAATCTTTTTCATCATCTCAGTCGAGCTCACAACTTGGTGCCAGCTTCAGTGCAAAGAGCCCCGAGGAGCCTCTTGCTGTGCTGGAGAGCTGTGACAATGACAACGACGGCTCTGCCAGCGGAGGCCAGGAACTCCAGGACAAGGGCAGCACAGAGATGGGGACTGCTTCCTTGGAGGAAGTTTTTAGGTCTGCAACCAACACCTCTCTGCCAGCAGACTTTTGCTACGAGGCTGAGAGCCCAGATGAGGCAGCTCTGGTCTACGCTGCCCAGGCCTACGGCTTCGTGCTCGTGTCGCGGACGCCCGAGCAGGTCACGGTGCAGCTGCCCCAGGGCACACTGCTGACCTTTGACATCCTCTACACCCTGGGCTTTGACTCAGTCAGGAAAAGGATGTCTGTGGTGGTGAGACACCCTCTAACCAAGGAGATTGTGGTCTACACAAAAGGTGCTGACTCTGTAATAATGGACCTGCTGGACAACTCCTCCAAAGGTAATGAGCCAGGGAGGTTTTCTGTTGTGTCTCCTAACAAGAAGTCTTTTCTGCATGAAATATTATATCTAGATATTAAGAGTATAAAGAAAGAACAAGCTTTGTCTAGTATTATCCTTGGAGATCAGAACTGAGATATTTATTCAACTTCAGAAGTGCTTAGAATATGGAATGGGATAATTAAAATTCACTGATAATACCAACMCATGGGGATTGTGTACTCTGCAATAATACTGTCATAAGGGCCTGACCATTGTTTTTCAGGTTGTCAGCAAGAGTGSTGTAATATTAATTTTAAAAAGCCAYMAGTAAAGTTATCTTAAAGGAAACRGGAATTTTTAGCAAGATTTCAGCTTCTGCACAGCCAATACTTTTRAGCTTGTCAAGAAYTTGGTATTGTAATGGAATCCACTTTTCTCCAATGCCCACTCTTTTTTAATCTTAGACCATTAGATTGAAAATTATCTGTACTTAAAATATGAAATCTTTTCCTTGTGTTTCACAGGTGACATTAGCTCAGACAAGAGACTGAAAAGAATAAAAGAAAGAACACAGAAGCATCTGGACTACTATGCCCACGATGGACTGAGAACCCTGTGCATAGCTAAGAAGGTGGGAGGGCACCAGGTTCTGTATATGTCAATAGAATTGCTAGAAAAATATAATTATAATAATTATAATAATTCTGCTTCAGACAACCAGCCAGATATATCCACCTCTTAGCCTTGTCTGGAGTCTTTTTTTTCCTCTTTTTCTTCAGTGTGACCAAATGAGGGATTTTTAGTCAGTCTCAAAACATTTATTTCTATTTCTCCTAGAGTAACTCAGCTGACCTACTGTACAGTGCTTCCAAGCAAGAAACAGAGTCTGCAGAGCAGCCAACCTTTTTCTCTTTTGCTTTCTCATCCCTTTTTTTCTTATTCAACTTTCAAATCTTGCTCTCAGCCTGAATTAGTGAATTTTAGTGTCATACTTTCATACAGAATTTGTCATTGTGCAACAAATGGATCATATTCAAGCTCTGGAGAAATGTAGATCAGCCCTCAGAAACTGTGTGCTCCCAGCTAAGCTAGAGTTGTGTGAGCAAGAGTTTCTCTACATCATATTTTTGAGTCTCAGCTCTAGGTCATCTGTACAAACTACTTGTTCTGGCAGTTCTCTCCTGGAAAAGTCTGAGTTATTTTAAAGATGACACAGAACTTTACCAGTCTGGATATGAGTTAAGTCTCTGTGATCCAGAATGCTGGCATTCCTCTCTTATTTAAATTTCAAATAAACACTGTTTAAATTGTGTTATGCAGGTCTTGAATGAAGATGACTTTCAAAAATGGGCCAATTTTCGTCGGGAGGCAGAAGCTGCAATTGACAACAGAGAGGAGCTGTTAATAGAGACAGCACAGCATCTGGAGACCAAACTCACCCTGCTGGGTAGCTAAAAATAAGAATTGTCATTGCATGAAGTATCACTTGCTCTCCTGTGATAGTCTTGGCAGTATGGCAGACAACAGCTTATACTAAWTTATATCTAAAATACTTCCTCTGTGGTTTGGAAATCTCCAGGCTAGGGAGGTAAAATCCAATGACAGTGTCTATACAAGTTCTAGCKCATTTTGGGCAGCAGTAACTTTGAAAAAGTTACTTGAAGCTATTGTGTGCCCTGGGCAAAGAACATGCACATCAGCTGTTACTGTGGCTCAGCTGACACAGTAGAGARTGAAGTTCCCACAGTTCAATCATGCATCCATATCCGTAGATAAACCTATAAAACACCATAAATTAACTTCAGTTTTGGGCACAAATTCTGAGGGAATTTTGSTAATTGAACTGTATTATAAAATCCAGTAACTTGAACATGTAGATRTTTTGCTACTGAGTTCCTGCTGTTGTTGCATTGTTGTGCTTGCTTTGTGCATCTTGTAAAAGGATGTTTAGCATTAAAACTTACATTGATTGACATTTCTGCATTATTCATCACCATCATATCTAACAACATCATTCTGTTAAATTATGGAGCACTTCAGTGCTTTCTGTTCTATTTTGTTTGCAAACATTTTGTTCTTTATGACTTTGATTTTTGGAGTTGTCATTTTTMTTTGACTGCAATTTGTGCCCATACTTTGTTGAATTTCTGTGATTGCAAGTAATAGCTTATATTAGGCTTCTCATAATCTCTGCAGTGATTTAAAAAATTAGAGTAATAATGCTAAATGCCATAAGCAGACCACATAAGAGGTAATGTAGATCTTGTCAGAGTCTGTTACCTTTGCCAATTACTAAGGCTCTCTGTGCTTTCACACTTTAATTTGCAAAAAGTGTTCCCTTAGCCTAAATCAATATCTATCTTTAATGTACCACAGTTACAGCATCTTCAAACTGACCTCTAGTGGAAGGGATAAGGAGTATTGTAACATTCAGATGGTCATTTCCCAGCATCATCAGGATGAATGTTGGCATCTGCTTCTAAGTTTGTGCATGTTCAAAAAGAAAATGTACTGTACTGTTTCTTCTGCCTTTGATGGCTGAAGCATCTGACTTGACAATAGGGACAGCATCCATTTAAATAGTCAAAGTTCATCTTTTCTGGTTGCTTTGATGGGACTTAATGCAGCATTTTTAAAATTCATATGCTGTGATTCCTCAGCCAGCACATTGTCATTTTGGATTATTAGGAAGAAATGAAATGCATTGTTCTTGCAATGAGCAAAATGAAGAGACAGAACTTGRCTGTTGACACATTCAGACCTTAATCCAAATGCAGATCATGTGCCTGCATGTTTGTTTGTTGGAAAAAACCTTGGTTCAATTCTCAATAAGTTCAGGAGTGTGATTGGAAAGCAAAGAGCTTTTTTTAAAGAAAATAGCAACTTGATTTTCAATAAAAAGATAATTATTTCTCTTCTTTTCCTATTTGCCCAGGAGCAACAGGGATCGAAGATCGCCTGCAAGATGGAGTACCTGACACTATTGTGTCTCTCCGAGAAGCTGGGATTAAAATTTGGGTGTTGACAGGAGACAAACAGGAGACAGCAGTTAACATTGCATACTCCTGCAAGCTTCTGAACCAAAGGGACACTGTCTTCACCATTAACACTGAAAATAAGGTGAGTAAAGAAAGACAAAATGCACAGAATTTGTTATCTTACCTTTTTTTTGTGTCTTGCAGTTTGGCATTCCGTTGCTTTGGACCTCACTTGACAAAGAACAGTGAAAAAACCCCAGATTGCATGAGGAGCAGGAGGCACAGTGAGCTCAGCTCTTCCAAGGGCTGACAGGAGGCTGTGGAGGGCAGGCAGGGCTTCCCTGTGTGACCAGACAAGTTACCCACCTGGGCTGCCTCAGCTTTTCTCCCCAGGGAACCAGGGTTACCAAGACAAGCTTGCTTTTCTCAATAAAGCTATTGTGAGGATTAAGTAAATGCTGTTAAAATACTGACTGTTTTCCTTATGGTGGCAGTTGCATGGCCTGGTTTCTAACTGCTTTTGTCTGCAGCTAGTAGCTCTCCAAACGAGAAAAAACCCTGTGCAAATATCTGTCTCTTTCAATGTCATGGAAACAGAGCAATAGGCAAAGATGATGTGGACTGTGGCACAGAAAATATTCCAAGGTGTAATTCCATTTGAAACACAGATCTGCTTTAACAGGAAGCAGAATGAATAAATTTAGGATGGAAATTAGACAGTGGCTTGTGCCAGAGCAGAGATGCTACAGGCAGGACCACCCTGGCTCCCAGAAATGCCAGYGTGGGCATTTACCCACAGCAGCCTCTGTGCCCTGGATCCAGGCTTAGAAGCACCCTGCATCCACATGGGGACTTTGGGAATCCCCTCGGTTCAGGGAACACTGGAGTTTCTYCACAATAAGATTTAGTTCCCTCACTTTGAAAATTAAACCAAAGACAAATTCTGAAAGAGGCTTCCAATAGCAGCAGTGAGGGACACAAGTGATATATACAAAGCATTTAACCTGGTAATTTTGCCAGAGTTAGATCTTGAAGTGGTGTCAGTGGGAAGGGCCTCTCCTTASCCCTGAGCCCAGCAGATTATTCAAACACTGAAAATGAGATATCTTCCAAGAAGATGCAACATATCTAGGTAGCTTGGCAGATTTCAAAAGGCAAGTCAAGGCAAACCAGGAATTTCCACTACTGTTTTTGGTTTGTTCACAGAAAGATGACGTTTCTTCAATATTTTTAGAGGTTTTAGGTGTTYATGCTAGATGCAGGTTTTTATTAGATGTCAGAGGTACATTTGATTCCAGAACCTCCCACTKAAGTGTAATTTAAATCTTGCAAACATCCTACACATGTACCTTATGCTACATAAAGTGAAAATAACATTATAGAACTGAATCATCACTCAATAAAACTGACAGAAAAGGCAGAAAGAGGAGTGATTASCTCCTCAGATATTCAGGGCCACAGAAGGAGGACTTTGAGTACTAAGAGGGGGTAAAATAACTTTGATATCATTTTGGATTTTCTCTGGTAGTGATGTGCCAGTTTAGGAGATCTGGATTGGAGAGGTGAGAGTTTTCCCCTTAAATCTGTTTCCATCTAGTAATAAGTCAATTCCAGCTGTTGGCATCTAAAAGGGGACTTGATCCAACATGAAGCAGATTTGCTAAGACAGAAGGACTTTGTGTTTGTGGTACAGTGCTTGAAAATATGAAGTTTTATTTCTGTTTCTAATTGTGACAAACGCCTGAAGTGTGACTTAGAAAAGACCAAACTCTGAAAGTTACTGGGTAATTCTGAAAATGTGGACCTCTTGTTTCTCTTACCACAATTTATTTTTTGTGGAAGCCAATGCTGCAATATCTCACATTATTCATATCAGARCTAGATTTTTCAACCTCCTTAAAAGAAAATATTTTCTTTTAATTTCTGAACTCTCAGCATGAACGCACACATGCCTTCSTGATGTAAAGATTATTTTATTTTATTTTAGAATAATTCCTTACCTCAGTTAACTGGCTGATAAAATGTGCAGTGTTTTCACTGAGGGATTGGATGGTGTCATATTGAAATAATCTCCAATCAGATGAATCAGTGCATTTCTCAGTAAATTTCCCCTCATGTTTATCTGATAGGCTTAAACCCCCTGGCATGATTATACAAACACACATTTGGCAAGGTGCTGTGCTGTAGAGAGAGATGGAGATAACTATTTCTAGAATCACGTCTGTTTTCTCACAGGAAACTTGCGAATCTCTCTTGAATTTAACCCTGGAAGAGGTGAAGAAGAGCTACGAGTGCGACAAACCACGGAGGAAGTTTTTCGGCATCATCCCAACCCCTCTGCCAGCCCCTGAGGTGCCCAGCCCCGAGTTTGGGCTGGTGCTGGATGGGAGGACGCTGACCACCATCTTCCAGGGAGGTTTGGAGGAGAAGCTCCTGGAGCTGGCGCGGCACTGCCGCTCCGTGCTCTGCTGCCGCTCCACGCCCCTGCAGAAGAGCATGGTGGTCAAGCTGGTCCGGAGGCAGCTGAAAGCCATGACCCTCTCCATAGGTACCTCCTGAATCCTACCTACCTACTCTGCATCTCACAGGGACATGGGAAGCAGGTTCTGTCTTGGAGAGAAATGGGGGGGATATAWTGTACAGGGCAGATTTTTGTGCCTYGTGTAGGGGCGGTGAGGAAACAGCATTGATTAATCTGTCCTGATCAAAGCACATTTAAAAGTTCTGCTTCAGCTTTCACGAAGTAAATCTGCCCTCCTTTAAACAGGCTGAAGGCACTACAAATTCAGAATCTCCCAGAAGTCCCCTTCATGCACATCAGYACAAACACATGCACATATTACCTCCAAAACATCCTTGTTTTGGGCCTGGATATCACTCATCATTAGTCATTATTTTATCTCTTCATGAAGCCCTTTTCCTGTCAGATTTTCCCTGGTGAAAACAGAATTATCTCCAGAGTGGTATTAAGTACTGACTCATTTGCCTTTTACCTACAAATATTGTGAAATGCTTTGAGTTTCCTTCCACACTTTTGGTAAGTGATGCCACTAAAATCCTTGATGAATTGATTTAGATAACTCCAGACTAAACAAATACATCTCTGTGGACAAAACAGAAAAGGAAAGTCTATTGTATTTTTGAAATATTACTTTGCCTTTCAGTTCAAACCATAAGCTTTCAGCCTTCTGCTTCATTTACTTTACCAACTAACCTAATTTGCAATCTCCATATTGCAAGCAAGAAGCATGTCTGTTCTTTCCCTGGAAATTTGGTTACATACTTAACATATTGCTGTGAGTTGAAATGAGCAAAATAATTCTTGAAACAGGCTTGTTATGTTGTCATCTGCAATCAAATTTGTCATAGGTTCAGAGAATTCAGTGAAATAGKGTGTTGCAAAACATGTTCCTGAGCACATGGATTTGGCCAAGCAGAGACACAAAATGATGCTGACATAAGTGGTGTTGGGGTTGCTGTGTCACCACCCAGCTGGATTTTGCTCTGGTGGAGCCAGGGAAGGAGGGAGACCAAGACCAGAGCCTTGTTTTTTTGCTTGATGCCACGCATGAGTTCTGATCAAGCTGCATGGTAGTACAGAATATTTGAAATAATCAGCATAGCTGAGATTATTTCCTTCTTCTGAGGGAGGCAGCCTTTCTTGCATTGTTATTGTTCCCTCCTCTCTTCCCACTCTAGGGGATGGTGCAAACGACGTAAGTATGATTCAAGCAGCTGATGTTGGAATTGGAATATCTGGCCAAGAAGGCATGCAGGTATCCTCTCCRTTTCTTTCCTCTTTTTTCAGGTAGTCCCTTAAGGCTTAATAAGTTTCATAGCAGCCCTACACTCTCAAGTGTCAWCTTAAAAAAGCAAGTTGGCATCATAAATTAATATGCAGTTTGTAATTAAGGGTCCAGCTGCAAATAAAAAAGAGCATTTTGAGCCAAAAAATTATCATGTGAGGACAAACCTGTGTTTGCTCACGAGACTGGAAAATTAGCAGATGTCTGTCCAGTGTTAGGTGAGCATCTGGTTTCTGAATCTTCTCAGCTGCCGCATTTCCAGGTTTCCAGGTTTTGTGGATTCTCTTCCACAGYCTTCTGCCCTGTATCCTTTCCCACACACCCCCCTTCCTTATTCTCCTTAAATGGAGAGCTCTGCAGAGATGGAAACTTCCAGCTATGCTCTTGAGGGTCAGTTTGTTGGTTTGTTTCTTTTACAATATTCAATAGTAGGAAATTACTTCRATGTCTATGTTCAAATTTCATTACATAGTGTGTGAAAAGGATGTATTGTAAATTACCTTCTATTCCTTTTCCCCAAGGCTGTCATGGCCAGTGACTTTGCAATATCCCGATTTAAGCATCTCAAAAAGCTCCTTCTTGTCCATGGACATTGGTGCTATGCTCGCCTGGCAAAGATGGTGATTTACTTTTTCTACAAAAATGTGGTAAGATGATTAAAATTATTACGTTTTCATCCTAGCAAAGGTTAATTCCAGTTCTGAGGGTTTTCTTGGTTGTTTGTTTTTCGTTTTTGCRGGTTATACTCTTACTTTTTATGAAGCCACAGTTCGTGTTTCTTCACTTTGCAAGTTTATAGTCTGCCCCTTCCTTCTTAGCAAGGTGCTGCATAGAGCATTGAGAAAAATACAGGCTCTAAATGTATTTTGAAATAGCATTATTCCAGAGGAAAAAAGGACTCAAGGCTTAGTAACTTTATATGGTAGCACAAGAAACTTTATTAATAATACCCATGAGCCTCAAAATAAAATTTGCATGAGGGAGATCAGATTATTAGCACTCAAATGTAGATGAGTGCGAACTAAGAACTGCCTGCCTTGAAACCTCTGAATTTTTATAGAAACCACTTGCAAGTAATGATGCATTCATATCTGTCATTTTTATTAAAAATTTAATGTATATGCAAATGATCYATGCATTGAAGTATGATATAAAGTGGAAAAAATGAAGTAATTCAGTTTCTATGAGACTGGGAAAACAAGTCCATTTGACATGAAATACACTCTGAGKATGAAAGGCTTTTTACCTAGAATTCAAGGTACCTGTTTTTTGTGATGTTTTAATAATTTTCAATAAGGATTACWTCTTATTACTGTTAAAATTAGTAGTGGAAATGAACACTTTGCTTTTATTGACTGGACATCCTTTTAGAGTTCAAAGGCTATTTATTTGCARTGTGAAATAGTTTTCCAGACTAGGATGCTGCTGCTCTTTAATCTCCCCCATAGCATTAGGGAGCAGCACGCCTTTGATTCCACATGGACAACGAGATTCCAAAAGGATTCTAAAATCTGGTGCTCAGTGCTATGAACAGTTAATTAATTCTCTGATAGGTTCTCAAAGAACCATAATGGCTTTTAAAAAGCTGKATCACAGTGGATCACTGTGAAACAGACCCTTAAGGTATATTGCTTTGTGGAATGAAGTGCAGTGCCTTTAACCAAAATCCTGTCCTCAGAGGAGGCTCTGTTGATAACCAGTGTCTCAAGAAACACCACAGGTGTAACTATGTGTGTGTTTGTCTGTGCTTCTCCCCAGTGCTATGTCAACCTGCTCTTCTGGTACCAGTTCTTCTGTGGCTTCTCAGGCAGCACCATGCTAGATTACTGGCAGATGATTTTTTTCAACCTCTTCTTCACCTCGGTGCCCCCTCTCCTCTTTGGAGCCCTTGACAAAGATGTTTCTGCAGAAACGCTCCTACGTCTGCCCGAGCTGTACAGGAATGGACAAAATTCAGAGGTATGTCATGCCTGCTGAAATAACTGCTTCATAACCCAAAGGAACACAGGGGKTTTTTGTTTAGGAATGAGGGAAGGAAGAAAAGAGTTTGGACTTACTTGGAATGTTGAAACAACAGGGCCCAATCTTCTGTCTCTCCAGTAATGCATTCTGCTCCATGGGAGCTGTGACACCATAGGTCACTAGATAAGTTTAAATATGGCAAATAGTCAAATTAAAATGGCACAAAATAAGTGTTGCATTAGAGGAAAGGATTTTTGAACAATTTTATAACTCTAGAAAGAGCTTGGATAAAGAATTTGAGGAATAACATCCCTTGTGAAGAGATGTGACATTGGCAAAATTTGGCTTTTAATACTCTTGGTAGACTTGGTAATATTCCTAAGGTCTGTCTTTACTTAACAGAGATAAAATGCCYGTTTAGAGATAAGCCTTTGGTTTAATCAGCTGCTCAGGAAGTATTTATTCATAGAAAGAGACCAGTTAGCAATAATTAGTAGTGTGAATGGAAGACAAACAGCAATTATCTTTGCAGAACAGGCTAGAGACGTATATCCCATCATAATGACTGTTATCTGTAAACTCCTGCAGATATATAACCTGTCAGCTTTTATGATTACAATGTTGGATGCCTTCTATCAAAGCCTCATTTGCTTCTTTGTCCCCTATTTGGTAAGTAACAGGTTTATTAATATTGTCACTCTCCTGTCCTCCTGAGAAGTAGTAAATTCAATTCTGGATAGTCAGGGTTCACCAGAGTCTCTCTGCCTGTTTTGTAGACCTACAAAGACTCTGACATAGATGTGTTTTCCTTTGGAACCCCCATCAACACCATCTCCCTCCTGACCATTCTCTTGCACCAGGCTCTAGAAATGAAAACATGGGTATGTATTTCACCTGTCCTGTTCACAGCACTGATTTGGGGGTATATTTTGTGAATGTTGCATCTTTTGTAGGCATAGAATTCTCTTTCAGAGTCATTGACCTGAATTCTGGGTCACAAAAGGTAAGTAGCAGGTACACTAAGATTTCACAAAGTGCCAGAATTTTTTAGTAGCCCCAGGTTAATACCTTCATGGGCACAATGATAGAATTTGCTTCTGCCATGCCTTCGGACAGGAGAGTACCAAACACTTACATACCTCAATACATGAGGAAGTGTTGCTTGGAGAACTGGATTCACTGCTGTTTTCTAAATTACTTTCTGGCTGTTTCTCCTWCTGCAGACTTCAGTAAAATGCACTGTTAGATGCACTCTCCCCAGCTGCCTTTGTCCCCTCCTGTCTCACACGCAGTCAGGGTCTCACTGGCATCCCTTGTGCTTGCAGACCGTGCTGCAGCTGGTGACAATGCTCTGCAGTGTGGCTTTGTACCTCATCTTCTCTGTCATCTACAACGCTGCCTGCCTGCTCTGCAACCCCCCCACCAACCCCTACTGGATCATGGAGAGGCAGCTCAAGGACCCCACCTTCTATTTATTGTGCCTCATCACCCCTGTCATCGCGCTCYTACCAAGGTTTGAATGTTTTCCTGTTTTCCCTTTGTGGGTCTGCAGACATGGGAATGAAGAAACAATAGTGATGTGTACAGCTATGTGATGTGTCAGACACGTGCTGCACAGGGATAATTGATCAGAGTGGAAGTCAGATGCCTGAGTTCAGCCTTCCAGTTCATGAACCATTCATTTATTCACTTATATAACCCTAGATCAGTCACTATATATCTTCTAYTTTTCCCATCAGGAAAACCTTTCTTTTTGGGGTGCATCAAAATTTACCAGTACAGATCTGCTATGTAATTGTTCACAGTCATAACCACAATGTTGTTGAGCAGATCAAGATTATAAACAAATCTTTGAAATATTCCTATATTTTTGAGAGTTACTAAATATATTCTTGGTTTTAAGCACATTCTGATGCATTACTAAGCTGAATTTAAGGGCATTTCTATATGAAAAATATTCCTTGCATCCAAAATTTTAGTTTAACTTTRTATTGGAAAAACCAGATATGTTAAAGATAACTTTAATTGAGACTGGATAATATTTGGAGARGGATAGTTATTGAGATGTGTTGCTGAAAAAATAGTTTAAAAAACAGAATTATTCTGTTGCCATATACATATGGGAACATTACTACTTTTGGTGTTCAATACATTACTAATTCTTAAAGCAGGTATGTTTTGAGTTGCACCATTTGTTTCAAATATTTATTTGTTATTTGCTTGAACATTGAAAGAAATGGGTTGGTTTGACTATCTTGCTGGTTTCCTTCTCCTCCTAATTCCCATGAAGTAATGCAGCACACTAGTATTACAAAATTCAGGACAATATTTTTAGTATCTGGTTTTGTAAGTGCTTTAAGGCATTAGAATCTGAGCCTTAACTTTGAAAAGGAACTTTTCAACAATAGATGGTGTTTTTCTTCAGACTATTMTTATTTTCCTATTTGAGTTTGAGATGCTCTTGTGATTTTATRTTATATAATAAAGTTCAGATCAGAATGAACAACACAATACAGTAAGGTCTCATGTCTTCTAGGCAGGGCATCCTTTTCCAGTCTGTTTTGCTCCTGCATGACTTTTGTTTTCCTATCAGCCCTCATTCACAGTGACATTTTTGACCCTGAGCTTTCTGCTGAGAGCTGCATCAAGCACATGGTTAGAGAGCTCGTGTCTCCATCTTGGGAATTTAGCACACTKAAGATCCTTGCTGCCTCAGCAGGTCACTGAGGTTAAGGGTTATACATTCATATCCTCAAATCTGGACAACTGCTGTTCCTTCATATTGGTACCCCAGATTATTTTCTGCACACTCCTTCACGTGCAGAATATCCAGGACCTGTTTCTACTACYGAGCTGTGCCAGCAGATCACAGCGGTGGTGAAACCACCCTTTGCTAAAATGCACTACATTTTAACTTCCATTCCATGCTCCACTGCACTGTGCTGCCTGCTCCTCATCTCCTCACTTGGTGTCTGGAGGTTCTGGGTTCCTTCTAACTGTTTTTTTAAAAATAATAGCTCTCCTGGGTTCTTCCCCTCAGTGCTGCCTTTGGTCTGGGCTGCAGCACTCAGGGCAGGCTTGGCCCGTGCCCTGCCTGGCCCCACACCCTGCAGGGCTGCGGGAGGGCAGGAGCAAGCGAGAGCAGTTCACAGGACGGGAGACAGAGTTTCCCATTCCTTCTCTGTCATCCTGTCTGGTTTACCTGGAACTTGCACAAAAGATACAGAAAATGAGCTGAGGGGAAAGACACAGGACATTGTGACCCACAGCAAATCTACACAGAAAGTCTTGGGCTCTCCCATGCTCTTCCCTTCCTGAGAGACCCGAGATTCTGTTGGGATTGACCAGCCTGAGCACAGGCACAGCAAATAAACTTTATCCACTTCTGCTTGTGCAAGCCCAAGAAATCTATTGCCTTAAAAGCCCTTTCTGTACTGYTGCTTGTTAGCCTTTTTAATCTTGTAAATCTTGTTTATAGATACATTGAGCAGCAGGATGTGAGGATGGCATCTTTCAAAATGCAATTTCACAGAGTACCCATGTTTGTTATAATATACACGTTGAAGCCACCTATGTAAAGGTCAAATCCTAATAAAAAGATGCTTTGAAAGAGACTTTGATTTTCACACAAAGCTGACATGACATGGAGAGAGGATATATGCAGTCTCACAGCACACAACATTTAGTTACATAAGTTCTCTGTCCTGCAAAGGGCAGAGACGACATTTCTGTTGCTGCTTTCTGAAAAAATCCAAAAGCTGAGGTTTTTAACTTCTAATTTTCTCTTACCTAACAAATGAAGATCTCTTCTTTAGCCTGTTTTAGCAGTATAAATGCAACTTCCATATTATCAAATATTGCATCTCTTGAGATTTTTATCTATTTTTCTTCACTGTTCAGCAAACAAATAGTTATAAACACTAAATAAAAGAAAATATATACATATAGTTGACTCTATACAGGTCAAGCTAAATATATAGTAACACGTTGCATTGAGATCCAGGAGTCAACTTTCATCTGCCAGGTATAAGGTGTYTACCAGATGTCTGTAAAGCAATGGAAAATTAGTATCTGTATTTGGGACATGTGATGTAGACTATGGAATGAGCCCACTGATAAAAAAATSCATTCCCTTCCTCCTTCATCAGGTTCTTTATTTTTGCTGTACGAGGAACCCTTGGAGCATCTCTTGTTCTGAAAGCACAGCAGGTAGAAAAACTTCCCAAGGMGCAACAGGACCTTGAAATCCAGAAACTAAGATCAAGAAAAGAAGCTACTTCTAGYGCACCTGTGGCCTCACCTGCATCTAATGAGGACCTTGACCAAAGCATCAGCCACTTATGTGTGTCACCATTTCTACATCCAGCAGCAGCCTTGTCTCCCAGGGACACAGAAAATCAGGGAGTTTCTGCCTCTAATCCTCTCGGGAGAAGGACATATGAGGAAGGCTATTACTTCTTTAACAGGTGGGCAGAGGAAGAATCTGCTRCTACTGATTCTTCAGCAGGGCCTTCCTCTGGCCATCACCCCCTTGTAGCCAGCAGGGAAACAGCTCCTGGGCAGGATGGTAAAGATTATCTCAAAAACTTTAATTACGGAAGCCACCGGCGGTCAGTGAGCTCAGTGACACTCTGAGGAAACGTCCAGAAAAGGAACCCACAGCCCATGTGGAGAAGGACTCAACAGGGAAAATGAAAATGTTTCTGCTCAGCCATCATTCTCACTAGAAATGGAGAGAGAGGCAGCTGGAGTAGTGCAATAGCAACCAATATGCAACTTTAGCTGAATGCATCATTGTCTGGGTTTAGCAGTACATGACTTTTTGATCTTCCTCGTCTGGTCATGTCACAGGAACATTACATGGGCATCATGCAGTTGCTGAGAATTGCACAATTACTTTCTTTCAACAGATATTTTTGTATCATATTAATAGGGAATATTTACAAAATTTCAATGTTGTTATTATTATGCTATTGAGTTAATAGAAAGAGAATCCATYCTTTATTAAATCAACTCTTAAAGCAACACATCCCACTCTAGATTTTTACTCTCAAAGTCTTAAAAGGAGCTTGTTAAYTTAAAAATTATAATTCTGCATGAAAAATTACTACCTGTAGATACTAAAGGTACCTGCAGAATAGTAGCAATGGAGAGACATTAGAGAATGTCCCAGGTTTTAATATATGTACTTTACACATACAACAATTATCAGCACTACGGCCTGTGTTCCCTGAAGAGTAAGATTTTTATGCAGATAGCAGATTGACCTGATAAGGAAAGGACAAATGAGATTATAAAGATGAAGAATACAAATACTGAACTACAGGAACTGCCAAGACAACTTGGTGGTAAGAGGAGTCTACTTCTTCATACCTACAGAAGTAGACAGATATCACAAGTCACATTCAAGGATTTATGTCCYGGAATTCTTAAGTTGTCCCTGATTTTTCTTCTAGAAATTCAGTTTCTTATCTCAGTTCCCTGTATTGTTATGTGGTGCTGCTGCATTCAATCAAGTATGAATCATGCTTCTCTGCACAGTTGGTCACATTCATTAGCTGATGGATCTCAACAATGGAGATTTTGACAAGACAAATAGGAAGGTCCCTAATCACATTGTAGTAAGTACATGGCATAAAATGACCAAAATATGCACAATATGTTATCTCTTTTTTGGTATCTCAGGGCAAAAAGATGCAGAAGAAAACCATAAGATGTTCACCATCATAACTACTTATTGCAATGCAATGAAAGGTGACTGATATTTCTTATAGAAATGTTGACTAGTAAGACCATTTCCCAAGGTTTTCTTCACAATGTGGGACGAAATCTTACCTAGTTTAAAATTCAAACCACCTGTACTTTTGTGAATCTACCACTCGTTCTGATTTAATAGGTTTTTAGCCTTTTTATACATGCTGTGTTTAGCTATTTACTACCTATGACAACTTGTGATCTTTCTAATAACCTATTTAGCAAATGCTAATTTAACTTCTGTATGTTATAATAATTACTGTAGTTGGAGTCTTCAAGTTCTTACTTCAAAACAACTCAGGCAAAATTGAGTAGCACATCTCCCACTGGGATTTCTGGTAGCCAGAGCARGATCATATGTAAGAACTCCTTTTGTTAGAGTATTAATTGTCAGCAATTAAATAATTCAGTAAGAGATTTTTTGCTTGATGAGCAAAGTGAAGGAAAATAGGTATAGATGAGATTATTGTTAATGGAGGATGATTGCTCAATGTTTGCTCACTACYTGGGAACAGACCTGGGGCAGCAAGACTAAAGAGAAATCTTTTACCATTCACAGCTTATTTTTCACATTAAATGATCCATTTCCTTTGAGCTTAAAGAAGATGTCAATTGCTTACACATTGTACTAAAACTTTGAAGTGTTTTAAAGAAATAAGTGTCATAAGGTCATGCCTTGCTGTGCTGTTGAGAGGACAAAAACAGAGGTGAAGGAGTGCTTCCCCTACTGTCACCCCTGAGCAGCAAATTCCTGYTTCCAGAGGCTGCTCCTCTGCAACCCTTATCAGGAGAGCTGGATGACAAATGTATCTGAATGTGCACAGGGCTAGACAGGAGATGTTTAACCAATTCTGTAAGAGTTCCTGAATTGACTGCCAGTTGTATGCCTTTCCTTTGAAATTGAAAGCCAAGAATTAATCTCATGTTTTCTCATCAGTCTCTACAAAATGGTTCTACCATGCATTTTGCCCTGGCTTAGGATTAGAAATAGCATAGAGGGGAGGGAAAACAGGATTGATTAGGAACTCCAACAAAATAACCACTAAAAGCTATTTAGTGATGCATATCCTGCTGTGTCTGGGAATAAAAGAAGGGGAAGAGTCATTTTCTMAGTATTTCTAAGCTGTAACCAAAAATAGTTATGTTGGTTCAAAGAAATAAATAAATAATCCAATTTTGCATGGGTGCAATTTTGCATGCCTTAATAATTCTGTAGCTAAACATACAGACTGATAATTCTGTTGTGTGGTAGATTGCCACAAATGGTCCAATGGATGAATTTACCTGGAGAGTTTGCAATAGAGGAAAACCACCCCTTCGTTTCCCTTGATCCTTGAGGAAGGAGAGAGCTGAAATAAACAGAAAAGAAAGGCAGCACCATGCAGGGCTTGACCTCTGCATTGCAGCTGGCTCCAGAGGTTTCTGTGTGTCCCCTCCAGGGTGACAGTGCTGCCAGCCATCCTCTGAAGCAGATGCTGCCTCAGCTTGGACCCACAAGAGCTGCTAACAGTGTGATCTTCCTTCTGCTCCTGGCTATGCACTTACCATGAACTATCTCATGGTAAAAAAAATGTTGAACAGGCACTTACTTCCCTTTGATCATGAGGTAAATTAGCTGAGACTATCCATCCTTTGGGGATGTAAGATCAAGAGAAAAAACTTTCTTTTCCAGTGAAAACAAGCCTCCAGCAAGACAGATAGTCTCCTAAGGAATTTCTYTGGAAGAAGGGAAGTGTATTTACTAAATGGGTTATTTAGACCTAACTGGATTTCCAAGGTAGCTTTATTTATTTATTTYAAGGCATATTTAATAATATTGTCAAGGTCCATGTTCCATTAATTCTAATGTGAATGCTTCATAACAGAACAGGTGTCTCATTTTTAATGTATCCTCTGGTGATATTCAATATTTCATATGCTTGGATAATAAAACAAATTAATGGAGGAAYGTGTGAAATTACTGCATTCTTTTTATTCTTGTCTATTATGTTATTTTGATGATTCTGCAAATGGAGCAGTGAGCTATACATAGCTTTACCTAATGAAAAAGAGGAGGTGACATCTCACWCAGAGGTGAGGAAGAACTGGCCTGCCAGGTCTCTTGGAGGTCATAGATGGAGTCCCCTGCTGCTTGCAGTGGTCAGTGAAGAGCCACCCCTCATGTTCTCAGAACAGGCAAATTCTGGGCTCTTTTAACACAAGATGCAGGCAGTGGAATCACATAAACACCTTGTTCATGTCTGTCTCAATACAGGCAGCTGGAGATGTCTCTGGCATTATTGCTGATTGTCTGCTGCAAGTCAGCAATAACTGTGCAGTGTAAAACCCAGAACTATTCAGGTGTGAGAGAGGAAGGATTCCAGCTTGTTCTCTCCTTACAGATCTCACTTTTAATACTCTGTGGAGATGGGTTCTCTGCTGAAGCACAGTGAGCAGCTACTTTTCCCAAAGATGAACTGCATTTACTTTCCCACTTTGTTGGCTGATGCTGAAATGTTTAATTCATTTGTTTGGCTGTAGTTTGAGGTATGAGCACAGAGCTATTAACTTTAGGGGTAAGGTGACTGCAGGCAGGATGTGGCATGATTAGATACTTGTAAGCAGCACTGATGAGTAAAAATATCAACGTGGAGACAAGAGGCTCTTGGAGATAATGATCACAGAGGGTGGGATTTAAAGAGAAGACCCAATAATACTGAAGAGCTATAAAGTACTTTTGACATTGACAGGGACTGGAACTTGCTGCAATTATCAGTACATGAGACAACTGCAAAAAGAACTTGCTGTCTGGCTCTTTAATAAAACACCAGCTTATGCTCATTTACAYGAAAAAAGTTGGGACTGAATAGAGCCTGAATCATTATTTTTCCAAAAAGATCTGAGGATCTGTTGTCTGAAGGCACAGAAGGCAACAGTTATTCCCTCACATTCCCAGTGCTGAAGGATGCTTCCACATCCAGCCACACTTTCCCTGTTAGTGCCCAGAGAACTGGTGTGCTTATCATGTTCTGCAGCAGGAGAGCACAGCTCTATAAATTACCAACAGAAATGACAAAAGGGTCAAGTTCTGGCTCACACAGACAAAATTTTGACCTTCACAGAAGCCACGTCATGCTGCTGCTTTCTTGTACCCATTATTACTGTACAACGCCATAATGCTGAGACAAAAATTTAATGGAACTGGGAGGAGAAGCAGTAAAAATATTTGCAAYAAGTAGACAATCCAATGGAAGAAGAGTCTAAACAGAGATGGTTCTTGCCTTTTGTATTCCTCTTTATTTTGCTAACATTTTTCTATTTAACGTCAAACAAATCACTTAGGGAACTTCCAGACATTTATTGGTTTTATTCAAAAAAGGACAAACAGAAATCAATAGGCTGCAGGCAGGTCAGTTGAGTGCATTTGAAATCAGCTGGCTTCCACTGGAGTTTTATTAGTGCCTATCTCATTTTGTTAACACTTTAATCCTAAGGACTTTTGCCAGGAAGGACAAATATGTCGAAGCTCAGTCTGAATGGATCCTCTTTCACAGTGCTTAGGCACCTTGTGGCCAGTGATTTCATGGTCTGAGTCAAGATCTGAAGAGCAGAGGAGACTTTCATCCTATTCCTGTGCACATGGGATGAAATGGGAGTGAACTGTCAGTATCAAGACCAGGAGTAATGATAAAGGAAGRACATGAGCAAATCCAAGACCCTCTGGAGCTTTCCAAATAAATCCCTGAGCAGCTTTCCATCCCTGTACACACATCATTAAAGGTTTTCAGTGTCAATCTAACWTGCTTTATGAGTAGAACAAGTGAAGTGTGCATTCATGCATGTTCTTGGTTAACTGCAGAGGACTGTGAAGAATTGCCACACTCTTGCAGTAGCTAAACTGAGCATGGTTTTAATCAAGTTTTAAGAGGAGGTAATGCTGTAAAGACTCAAATTGGATTTCTCAAAAAWTTTTAATGTATGAATACTGGGAATCTGTTCTTAGGATCCTCTGCTCAATTTCATAATCTTCAATATCACAGAAGGGAGGAAATATAGCACACAGACATCAAAGAGACAGAATTGTGCTTGCAGCTATTAGTTCTTACATTAAAAACCCAAAGCTAAAATTTAGAGCCAATAGGAGTCTAATTCTCCAACACTTTTCAATAATGCAGTCCAAGCACCACACCAAATAAACATTTTAAGTCCTAATACTGATTTTGAAGGCAGCTTATTTAAAAGGAATATTCTGGCACCACATTTGACTTGCATTCTTTAACATTTAAAATTATTTGCAGTTTCTTCAGATTACTTAACTCCTTATTTGTGATGTATTTTCACAGACTCAAACAAAAGTCCAGTGTCTCAGGAGAGGAAGACAATCCATGTCACCTATTTGTCTATGCAAATCTTTATTAACAAAAAAACCAAACTCAAACCCTGTGAGAAAGGGGATTAGCCCTACAGTGGAGCATGCTTGAGCAGAACCTGCTACTGGAGTTTTGAAGATTTATCCACTAYCTGTCATCAAAATAGTTTTTCTTTMCTTCCAGTTTGTAGAAATAGATCACAATAATGGAATGGTAGGGATCTGGAACAAGCTCATATGCTGTGAAGACTTCCATGATGTGCAAAGCATTATTGGAATCTATTTCATCCCTCATCTGTTATTGTAAGCATCAAATGTGCAAATGTTCCCCACTGCTGTAAATGTCAGCATGCTGGGGGCAAGTGCTTTGATCTTCTATCAGCAAATAATGTTAAATTGTATAGTGTTTAATCATGCTTGGTCAGAGTGATGAACTTTAAGGAATGAGTTTCCTTCCAATGACTCCACCTTCAGTTCTGAAAACCATTTACAGGATCCTGAAAACGTCTTCCTCAGCCTGTAGAGCACTAAAATACCACCTATTTAGACATTAAAATTACTTTGATTGAGGAAATCAGGTATTTGAGCATATAATTTCCAAATAAACTTTGAAAATCAGACCTCTGATTTTCTGGCACCTCTAGGCAGAGAAATTTTCTGCATTTATAGAAGAGTATACATTATGTGGTAGGACACAGCCTAAAAACTGTTGATTTCTAAATAAAGCAATTGTATTTACCAGGCAGAATGTAAGTGGTTAGAAGGTAGGAGTGCTCTGCTAGAGTAACTGAAGTCTGGGGTKTTTTATGTGTGAGAATCTCACCTACACTCCCCACCTGCTCATTCCAAAAGGAAAGGTGCAGGTAAAGGCATGGAGGAGACTTGTACAGGGGTTAAAAATATAAAATTTCAAATACCAAAGGCATAGTGGAAGATAATACTGGTAGTATCTTAGCAACCAGTGAAACTTCAGGAAAAGCTGTACAGGGAAATCAGCTACAGCCCATTTGAAGGCCTCTCTGGCTTACATTTGTTACRTGTTTCTGAAACTGGCTTTTTAGTCACACTATTTGAAAATATTTTTTATTGGAGGACTTCATCATCTTTGGTTTCTGCTGATGGAAGATACATTTTTATATTTGGATCAGTAATTACTGATTTATTAGAGCGATTTCATTGGTGTGTGSCTGCCTTGAGGGCAGAGCAGAAGAGACAGTAGTGAAAGGAGGGGCAGGTGCTGTGCCCTGGGGGTCACTGGCACAGCCTCTGGTCCTTCAATGGCACAGAGACAGCGCCTGCATGTCCTGGATCAGGACAGTTTTTATGTGATAASTTCACCTTTTTTTCAGATTACATGGTTTCATCACTGTAACTACAGTCTAGATTTTCAGGATTTCTGTGTCACCTCAATATATAGAAAATTACACTTTTTTTTTTTTAATCATCTTAAGTAAAGATATTTGTTTCATAGCAGTCAAGGGGCTTATGGCAATATTTTMTCACAATGCAGAATTAATATGACATCAGTCTGTTTTCAAAACATCAGATTTCTATTCAGTGCTTTTGGTATAAAAATGCAGAAAWCTTGAAGGAAAATGGAATTTGCAGAGTTAGTAAAATATTAGAATAATTGATGCACATAAATGCCAATACATTAAAGATTCATATTCACTTTGTTGCTCTTTGATTGTAGGAGTTTCAGCACSCATTGCATGCTATTATTTCTATCATTTTTAACCTTCATGATAACAACCACAAACATCAAAATTTGARAACTATTTCATTGAAAGTATGTCCTTAAATATGTTCTACTTGTTACATATAATAATGCTTGATTTTCATACTGGAAAGTTACAATTATCTAAGGAAAAGCAGAAAATTAAAGTGAAAACTAGTTTTGTTTTAGATATCCAAATTCATTTTGTGGGCAAACCTCTGATTTGCAATTTATTCAGATCTGCTTGCTGTTCAGTGATAAATGAAAATCCTTCTAAAGATTGACAAGAAATAGGAAATTATCCAGAATTCCCTAAATGCTCACCTTCAAGAAATATATWGTCTTAATAGTCTTTATCTTGCTCTAATCAATACTGTCACAATCAGATTGTTTCAGCTCTCAAAAGGCAAGCAGATAATTTATTGTTAAAACTATTTTATTGGCTTGTGTATATGTCTTTCTTTGTTAAGCCACTAATGGCTCAGCTGTGCTAAATAATCAGACTTTTGGGAAGAGKAAAATAAATAATTTTACTGAATTTCTGATAAAGAAACTGTACATAARTAGTTTTAATCATGTTACAAAGACTTAAGCTCTTTGTATTGAAACTCTCTGATACCAACAGTGAGATCTTACAGGTCTTGCTATTTACTGTAAATTCATCCCTCCCCAGGGCCTTTTGTCTCRCCACCTGACCTGGAGCTGGCTCAAGGGCAATCTTTAATTAGTATTTTGAGGTTAAGGTGTCGCTTGCTCGCTCCCTGGGCTGTCCCTGGCCAGCCCCTAAGGATGGGCTTCCCTCAGCACAGGGGTCCCAGGTGAGAAAGATGCAGGTGCCAGCAGCAAAATGGATAATTGTGCTGCTAAAACAGAAACAAAACATGCCTTGGCAAATGTCYTTTTTCCAGAGCTATCTGTGCAACAAATGCTTTAAAAGTTTGTCTCTCTGCAACAGCACTCAAACAAAACCAAAATGCATAAATACCTTAAACCTTAATAAATACCTTATTATGCACAAATACCTTAAACCCACCAAGTCAGGCTGCCTTGCAGGCTCACATCCCCCAGCAGGGGCTGGCCCTGGGGAGCTCTCCCACAGGTAAATAAATGATCTGCTGTGGGTTTCAGCTGTCACAGGTGCCACTCAGGGATTCTGACAGAAGAAAATGCCTGCCAGGAAATGGGAGCCCATGGTTCCCTCCCAGACTGTGAGAGGAAATAATAATCCTTTCCTCTACATGGAACAAGTGATAGGGGAATARGCAGGCTTTAAGCTGTAGTGGCTAGAATGCTGGCAGAAGTGGGGGATGCTGGGCAGAAAATATTCTTTCCAAATGAGGAGAGAATACAGATCAGATTTATCAAGAGAAATCCCTACTAATGTCTTTACCTTATGAGAACTAAATTTCAGAGGGAAATCTGAATAGATTCACAAAGGGGAAATTTTAAGCAGTACTAATGTCAATAGTTAACACCTTGGACAATAAACAGGAATTAGCCCCTTGTGCAAGTACAAACATTCAGCWCTGCTTCATGTCCTGCCACTCCAGCAGCTGACACCCATGACATTCAAATTTCTTTAAGTCTTTCCAGACAATATTACAATACCCTAATGGATAGATTGCACTTGTCCATTAGATTAAATTGACTATTTTATTATCTTCAYAGTCTTTTGAAGAGTGATAAGCAAGGGATTGGGTTAACAGAGAAGATTTCTGGATTACAGGCTTCACATCCATCCTGGGAGGCAGCTGATGCTGCCCTCCCTGGTTTGGAAACATTCAAAAGAGACTGACTGCCAACAGGTGATGCTACATGAGACAGTTTCTGTGCTGGAATACCTCAATACCTTCACTTGAACATTAAGGGAAAGAGTGGCTGGAGAAGTACATGAGGAGAGATAAGCACTGTGTTAAYACCTGGAGACCAATTAACAGCAGAGTGTGAACTGCTCAGTATCACTGAGATGGTCTTAATATAGAAGRGAAAGTTTTCATTTTAGGTAATTCTGAGATTCCACTCAGGGCAACAGGCAGGTGAGCAGGGGGTGGCATTCACACTAGCACGCTACTGATCCAGCACAGTCTTCCAGGGAGACTGGGAACAGTCTTGTTTTTCAGCTTTTTCATTAAGTACWGAGCCCTCAAAATGAGAATCTCAGCCTGATCATGCAAGGTACCAAAGATTTTTTTTTCTTCTGAGAATGTCTATGAAAAGTGATACTCAGTAATTGAAAGTCTGCATTGCAAAATAACGAGAAATATTCCCCACTGGGTTTTGTATTATATGGGTAGCATTTTTTATTTTACTTTTTTTCAGCAGCAATGACTTTCTGCAGACACCTGCTGCACTTGCAAACACAAATTTTTATCTGCTTGCTTGTGTTGGGAATGATCCAAGATTCCCAGAAAGACAATCCCCACCAGGCAGTCAAGTGGGCAACAGAGCTACAAATAGCTCCCTCTTGGCCAGAAACTGAATGCTTTATATTTGTGTATAYATATGATGTATACATATTTATAGATGAAGAATGGATTGAAAGGTAATAGCTGGCCATGGCAGCTTGCTGCCCCAGATAAATGTGAGAGAAGGCCTGCTGAGCCCACAGCGCGTTTCCCCGGGCTCAGCCCCAGCCACAACCCTCCCAGGGGGGCTGGGAGTGCCTGGCCAAGGCCAGGGGGGGAAGGATGAGCTAGAGACTTCAGAGGTGAGCACACAGCRGCCATGGGCAAGCCAAGAGGCTGCCAGGCTTTGCACCTCGCTCCAGACAGCAACAGGTTTCTCTTTCCAAGTCACTGTTCCTTGCATAGATGCAGCCCAGATTTATATAAAGTTTTATGAAATKAATTTCCATTTGCAATCTCCATCCTTTGCCTTCTTGCTTCTTCTTCTTGGATGTTTTCCTTCTGCTACTTATTTCTCAAGGAGATCCATAAACATGAAAAGCAAGAATGGAACAGAGCTGAGCTAATTGACAGCTGCTGTAAGCTGTTATTTACCCTGCACAGGAACACATCTTAAATCAATGCCAATTTGGATCACAAAAATGATGCTGGAAGAGACAGGCCAAAGCCTTGAAAGCCCATCCACTCTCTCTTTTCAAACTCACCATTTTGCTTCAGAGGAGTCCACTGAGAGACATTTCCTGGCTCCACAGGTCCTTGCCTGGAGGAAAATTTTTAGAAACACATTTCTCACCAATTCCAGGTAAGTGAAATCACCTTGTGAACAGCCTGAATCAGTGCAGCATGATTACCATTTCAAAACAGGGAAAAAAGAAAYCAGGAAATATTTGTCTTAAGAAAAAAAAGGAAAATAAAGAGAAAAATTTAAAGGACTTTTGCTCTTTTCCTCCTTTTTACTGTCATAAAATTCTAGTATTACCTATTATGGYACCAGCTACTGGGAAGGATCCACAAAAAAACTGTTCTTGTTCTGGTARAGGATACATCTTTTCATCATTGACTCATCTGTCCTGGGTGCCCAAGCACACAATGCACACACCCATGTTTGTGTTACACACACCGGGTTCCTGTGGGTTTGCAAGTGCTCKGAGCGAGTGTGGAGGAGGTTGCAAAGATGCACTTCACCTCAGCTCTTCTGCATTTCAGTGCAGGCAGCAAAACAAGAATATCTGCAGTCCAGGTTCAAAGCTGTGAAATTTGTTAAATTTTCTGGATCACTCTATGTTGTTGCCCATGCAAATATATGAATTTGTTGTGATTTCCATGAAAGCAACATGGAGAAACTTGCATTGGCTTTATGAACTAAATCACAGCTGGCAAAAAATGTAATCTGWACTTGCTTGCAGTTCATAAAATTATACAATGATTTGCAGAAAGGAAAAAAGCCTCTGTCAAAATGAAAGCAAGATGTTTGGTTGAACACACTGCATCAACATTACGAGCTCTCATTGTTCAGCAAATTGAGGTGTGCCAGTGTCACCTGGCAACTTCTGAAGGGCATTCAGACCTGGCCATGCTGAACTCCACTGAAAAACCTGTGTACATTAATTTAGAAACCAATACTTTTTATAAATTTGTCAAAAGCATCACATTTTATATTAAAAAATTAACGCTGTACAGGAGGAAAGGAATCAAAGAATAATTGTCATGCTGGCAGCAAGGCAGTGGGAGGGGTGGAACTACCAAACATGAAATGCTCTAACCCTCGGAAATAAAGGTGTGCATTTCCAAAGTCTCTCCTCTGACAGGTGTGCATGCACACCCAGAGGATTTACAGACATGGATGTATGCACGTATATATGCTCATTACTTTAGATAGGTTCCATGTTTTTCCAGGTACTTATATTAACAAAGAGGAAAGATTAAATTTGTTMAGTTTTGTCCAAAGTATTTAATACTTCCTTGTATGTACAATTCCTTATTTTTCAGTAAGTCTACATGAGCTGCTCTTGGCTCTCATGAAGATCAAGGCTTGGAGCATCATGGTGGGCTGTACTGTGAAAATCCAGTCACTTCCCATGGCATTGGCACGGCCAGGACTAATGGAGAAGATAAATCTGTGTGGAGGAGTTCAGCCAGAATGAACAGGCATGGCGGCCACCAAAACTTGGGCTGATTTTGGCTGATGGATCAGCTCTGGTGAGGATCAAGTCAACCACTCAGTCTACAGCCTGAGATTAAACTACAAAAAAAMCCCAGAATTACTAGAAGTTAGTTTAGGCTTATAATAACTTTAATAGAGTATTTTGAGTGGTTCTACATGAGGCAGGTTCAGGCATTCCTCTGCACAGCTGAAAATAAATGTGTCCCTTGCAGTGATTTTCTAGGTTTTRTTTTAATTATTAAAAGCTTTCAGAGAAGAAAAAAAAAAGGGAAATTTCCTAAGAATTTTCAGAGTTGTAATGCACCAGGGCATTAGCTAAAGTAAGAGGAACAGAAGTTCTACAGAAAGCAGGAGTGGGTGCACATCACATTGCATTGTCTGGCTATTTGTGATTTCCCTTCACCCACAGAGTCTGCAGGTGAATCAGCTGCTCCCTGCACTCCCYCCTGCACTCTGGTTTCTCTGAGTTTACATTGCAGCCATCCCTCACCCTCCAGGTCACACACAGGGACTGCTCCAAGGTGGGGGAAGAGCAGGTGCTAATGGGATCTGCCTGCAGGCTTGTCCACGCAGGCTCTTCCAGAACACACCTGAGAAGTCTACAATGATTTAAATCAAATCTGAGCCTGAAAAAGAGGAAGAAGTTTGACTGTAGGGGGGAAAATAAAATAAACAAAAAACTGAACTGGAAACAAGAGTGGAAAAACCTTTTTCGATAATTCTTAAATGGCTCTACTCCAAAGCTTTTCCTCTTTTGTTTCCCTCCCATCTCCTGTGACTCTTGGGCTTAACCTCCTTTCAAACACCTGGACAGGCTCTGTGGGGACCACCTGGCTTAGACTATCTGTATTCCCAGGTCCCTCCCCATGCAGGAGGGGCTGGCAGGGTCAGATTTGAGGGCAGCAAATTTCACACAACATAACTGAGGACACTGATTTTTCCTTGAGTCCTCTGTAATTCTCATTTCGACCTGCATCAACCTCTCTTWCTGTGGCTGAGCCATGGGCAGGGCTGAGGTACCCAGAGCCCTGCAGCCCCTCCTGCCTGCCAGGCCTGCAGAGGGGGGGGCTGGCAGTGTCTGGGGGTGTTAGTGCAAAAYAAAAGCACTGTTAGTGCTGCAGTGGCTACACACCGAGTTATTACCCTTTAATAACATGGATGTTGCAACCTGCCTCAACCTACAAATTTATATGACATCAATCTACACATTTATTTATGCTGAGTCATCCCCATGGCCTCACAAAACATCATCTTTATTGAGCAGTATTTCTCTTATACCACCCATAYATATACAAAACAATTATATGTAATGAATGATGGCAATTAGAAACGAAATCTGGCCTTGCTGCCTCCAGTCAGAACATTTTCTACTCCATGGGCTAAGATGCAACCACACCAGATCAGCGAGACAATTTTCAATCATAACAATGCTCCTTATCTCCCTGTTCTTCCCTCAGCTCCCTTCCAAGACTGATATTTTCTGKGAGAGAACATAAGTAACTTGTTTTCTCCTGAAGTCACTGAGCAATGCAGATTGCCCTGCAAAGAACTGAACAGGCAGAAGCCTTGCTGCCTGGAAACCAAGTGTGATAAAAAGTGAAGAGACACCTCTCAGCAACAGCTGCTCCCACAGCATACAGGGCGTCCTGTTATCCTTCCATGCTCTGGGGAGCAGGAGCAGCCTGGAGCCAAGCAGAGGACGCCAGAGCAAAAGACTTTCCAACACAAGGGGCTCCCCTTGCAATCAGCAAGAACATAACAGGATCCAGCAAAAGAAAGAGTAAAAACCATTTATTTGATGGGGTTTTTTCTGACTAATTAATCACCGGGGCAATCTATCAATACTACATGTTATGTGCCTTTCCAGAGTTTTTGGTTCTACCTTCCTGTGGTGGCTGAACAGCAGACCTGTAAAACTTCATAGACTGGACTTGGACTCAACCAGACATAGCTGTGAGAAAGCTGCCAGCCTTTCCTAAGAATAGAATCCTGGAACAGTGAAAAACAGTTTCCCTGAGAAAGGATCCTGAGACTGGGACTCTTGCACCTGTATAAGCTATTCTAAACCATCAAAGAGAAAAAYGCAAATATCTGAAAATAGATGCTTGCCAGCATGTAAGCATCTCTGGTGAACTGACCAATTGTTACAGGTAACAACTTGTTACTGACCAATTAGAAATAGGCACAATATGTTTGTAAAACTCTATATAATGGGAGGTGGGAATAAGCCTTTACCTTTTTTCTTCATGAACAAGAGTGTGTCTCATCTCTCTAAAGTGAGGTCAACAGCAATTCCTTCCATCTGCAGTAAAAACTGTCTCTGCCTTTTTATTTTTGTAGCTTCTGCTTTTACTTCACCACTACTTTCACTAACAAATAAACTACATAATTCTACTTTCATTATTACTTTGCTCTACASCTGCTGGAGAAAAGTGAAGCAAAGCTGAAACCCCAGAAGAAGCTTGAACTTCATCAGAACTAAGTTCCCATTTAGGAGACAGATGGAAAAAAGTTTAATTAGTTGTACAAATACTTCACAACCCATGGGCTGATGWAGTCAACTTCAGTTTAATGCTTTCTCCTGTGGTTGTGTTATTGCACCAGCCACTTGCACTTCTTCTCATTGATAGAAGAAAGGTGGTAAGAAKTCACAGATAATTCAGCACTGGTAAAAAGATTGCTGGTGGGTGGGATACGAGGCAGAACACCCTGCAAAGTGCCTGGCTGAGAGCACAGGGAGGKGCCTGTGAGCTGATGTGCACCAGCTGCAGGGCAGCAGGGGAGGCACAGGGAACCCAACACACTGTGTGCAACTGCAACAGAAAAATCAGTTTCTCTTCYAAATGGTTAAAAAACCTCTTTGTGTTTATCAAATAAATGCAAATCATGTAATTTAGATGAGTGGCAGCTGTAATGGGCTGTAGAATGATACTCTGCCAGTTTAAGTGGGATTGGGAATGCAATCAGATCTCAGAGCTCCCAACTGAGGTTAAAGGCACAGAGACAGAACAATCTCCCGTGGAGTATCCACAGAATCACAGTGGCAGGGGGTTAATGGGTCTTTCCAAAAGAAACCTCCTATTGATATGTCCCCAGTTCTGCTCCTAAAGGCAGGGCTGAGATTGTAGGCATTAGATCAAATCACAATTCCTGATAAATTTATCTTCAGTGGTGGAAAAGGCCACTCCCTTCTACTCCACTGCTGATTGAGAGGGTCTGCCAAGATGCTGACATTGCATTTCCATCCAGAGCTTCCATGCAGGGCTGGAGCTGCRCTCAGGGCACACGGAGGCAGAGGAGAGAGTCCCTGGTGAAATTCCCCAGAGCAGGAGTTTTTCCCCACAGCTGTTCTGGCTCTTACACACACTGCTCTGTCATCCATCCCTGGGCAAAGGCACACAGGCTGCTTTTATCTGCCAGTGACACCCAAGGTCACTGTTGGACATTGATGTGCAGTGGTATTGCTGTGCTCCATCAGTCCCTGAGCATGTGAATCACACTGCAGGTGCCTTGAGCTCCTACAGAGACCAAAGATGCTCAGCTCCCCTGTCCTGCACCTTCCTGCCCCTGCACAGCGAGGCCTGGGACYCATGAACTTTGGGAAGCCCTGCACCTCCCAGGAGGGTTCACCTCCCACTGGCTGAGGCACACACGGACATCCCTCCTCCCCTGCATCCCCACCCCCAAGCCCAAGCAGCCCAGCCAGCCCCAACACTGCTGCAAATTCCCACGTGTGGGGCCAATTCCTGCCAGCTAACACCAGCCTGAGGACCGTGGGCCCCTGCCTTCAGTGCCATTCACCCATCTGCAGCTCCTCCTGAAGGTCAGCCCTTCTGAATTCCCACACTGCTGCTCGCAGACAAAATACTTTGCTCATTTAGATTAGCTCATTAGACATTTTATTTTTCTTTTTAAGAAACCTTGTGGTATTGCAGTTAGCTCTACTTTTCTCATTTTAATAATTTTGCTCTGGTTAAATGAAAGCTGATAAATTAGAGACTTCTGTAAGGTCCACAGAAAATTAGGTTATATAACATCTTTTTTATTTATTTAGCTTGATATCAAAGTTGTTTCTTATCGTTCTTCAGGTATATTGTGCTCAGGAAAAAATTCAATTTTCTATTCAACAAGGAGGAGCTGATTTTTCTACTGCTGATTTTCTATCTTTTTCTCAATTCTCACTCTATTATTGGGGGAAAAATAACAAGCTTAGCTGGAGCTGGAGGAGCTCTTCCAGCTTTGCACATCACACTGTGCCATTCCTCACACGATCCAAGTGGTCCACCTATTGGAATCTGCTTGACAGAGCAAGCACCAAGTCAGAAGCACAATGATGTTTTTCTTGACATAGTTGCTTGCTGATGTTGACAGAGTGACAGCTGTGTCCTTTTTAGGGTGAGATTTGTGCAGAAAACAAAGTCAAACAAATCATTTCCCCGGGTGTTTTTTCCTGCTCCTGCASTCCCAGCTGTGCTGAGCTCCAGGCTGGCTGGAGCTGCAGATGGGCCCCAGTTCCCAAGTGTCAAATCCTGCTCCCAACGGTTTCTATCAGGTCTTGAGTTGCTTCCACCACAAAACTGCCTTATTTTACATACATTGTGATGGGGAGAGTGAGCAGAGACCTCTGCACCGCCAAAACTGAGAGAAAGTAAGAAGGAAGGAGAAGCAGGAGGGTGGCTGGAGACAGAGCTACCTCTTAGGAAACCCAGCAGGGCTGTAGGGTTTGGTAGGGCTTGGCCCCTTCCAGATTTACACAGCAGGACGAGGAGCATTCAGCCACCTCTGGCTGACACACTGGAAAAGCTCAAGACCCCTGCCAGGCTGCATTTCTGCTGGAAGAATCCAGCAAGGAAAAACAGSAACCAGCAGGGAGCAGGGTTTGGGGTGCAACTGAGGCGTTCTCCCTCTGCTCTTCCCTTTGACCACAGGCTGAGCAATCTCAGCCCCTTGCCCTGCTTCCCCCAGTCAAGCTGGGGACTGGGTGACAGCTGCATGAGAGCTCCATCAGCACCCTGATTCACCTGCAAAGCACACAAGTACCAAAAACCCTGAGGAAAATCCACCCTTGCCTCTCAGAATTCACAGAGTAGGTCTTCCAGAAACCACACTGCTCCTGGGGAAAGCAGGAGCACAGGCAAAGGTGATGGCCCAAGGCTACCAGCCCAGGTACTGGTGGTTGCAACCACTGCAAATTCCATGTGATAGCTCTCATTTTATGGCTCCATTTTACCCAGAGAGCAGCGTGGGCAGCAACACCTCAAGTCACAAACTTGAGAGGTGAGGAGGCACGAGGAGAAGCTGGGGGTGTGTGGTGGTGTTTGCAGGGGTCCTAGGACGAGGGAAGAGATGAGAATCTTGACTCTATGTTTCAGGAGGCTGATTTATTATTTCATTATATATATTATATATTTATATATATATAAATTATATATTTATATATTAAATATAAATTTATTTTATATAATAATTATATAAATTATATATCTTATATAATATATATTTATTATTGTATTATATATATTATATTTAAAATGCTATACTAAAACTATACTAAGGAAGAGAAAGGAGACATCAGAAGGCTTGCAAAGAAAGGAAGGGAATGATAATAAAATCTTGTGACTGCTCACAGCCTCRACACAAGTGGCTGTCATTGGCCATCAAGTAAAAACAATTTCACATGCTGGGTAAACAATTCTCCAAATCACATTCCAAAGGAGCAAAACATGAGGAAGCTGAAGCTTCCCAGCTTCTCAGGAGAAGAGATCCTGGCAAAAGGATTTTTCTTAAAATATGTCTGCGACAGGGGTGCTCATGGGCAGGCTGRGGTTTGCTGCCCAGCAAGGATATGCGATGCTGGCCAAGACCAAGGCATGCGGCAAAAAGTGTAAATTACTGGGAGCAGGGGTAGCTGGACATATGGACACCTGTGTGTATGGACACCTGTGTGCATGGACAGCTGTGTGAATGTTCACCTGTGTGAATGTACACCTGTGTGCATGGACACCTGTGTGCATGGACAGCTGTGTGCATGGACAGCTGTGTGAATGTTCACCTATGAGCATGGACACCTGTGTGCATGGACACCTGTGTGCATCTACACCTCTGTGAATGTTCACCTGTGTGAATGTTCACCTGTGTGCATGTGCATCTGTGTGAATGGACAGCCATGTAAATGTACACCTGTGTGCATGGACACCTGTGTGAATGTACATCTATGTGAATGTTCACCTGTGTGCATGGACACCTGTGTGAATGTACACCTGTGTGAATGTTCACCTGTGTGCATGGACATCTGTGTGCAAGTACACCTGTGTGCATGGACACCTGTGTGAATGGACACCTGTGTGAATGGACACCTCTGTTCATGGACACCTGGGAGGGGCCCTTTCTGTGCACTGAAGGGCCTGAGCAGGTCTCTCCCATGGTAAAGTGCTGCAAATGTGTTACTGTTGGAATAACTAATCAGGACCTGACACAGCAAATAGATAAGTAATTGCTAGAAGGCCCCAAGGTTCAGCTCCTGAGCTRATGCTCTAACTGTGTGTGTTAATCTCAGTTAGGCAGAAAAGTCCATACTTGGTGTCATTGCAATCTTGGTATTTGATATGTGTCACAGAAAGGGACAAGTCAAGTGAATGTGGGGGTGACACCACGGAGCCAGAGCACGGAGCCCACGGACACAAAAGTCCTCATGTCCTTTTTGGCTTTTAATAAARAGAGAGTGTGACATCAAAACCCCTGCATCTGTCAAGGATCTGCCTTCCCTGGGTGCTGTGGTGCTGTTCCAGAAGCACCAAGTCAGCAGAAGGGGCCGTGAAGGTCTCAGCAACCGGGAAACTTCAGGGCATCATTCCAGCACTAAGCTGGAGACACGGGGGCTAACAGTGAAACCAGGGAGTGCCAACAAACCAAGGGCAGGGGAGGGGGGACTGGGGCACGGGGCAGGTGGCAAAACAAACCTGAATTGCTGARGRAGGAAGGAAAAGGGGAAGGGGAGAAGCCAGCTGTTTTCCAGCCCAAGACACGTGATACCAGGGAATTTTCCCAGTGCATAGAAATGAAACATTACAGGAGAGAAATACTTTCTGTAACTGTGAGTGTTTACATGTGCTTTGGGGCATAAATGCAGCTAGAAATGACCCAAACATCACACTAATCAGCTGTGATTTTCAGTATGACTTTTTATCCTGTTTCTTCTTCACACCTACTGGCCTGAAAATGGCAGTTCACCTGTTCAGATTCCATCATTAGCTCTGGAAATTATCAGGTTTGGGCTTATATAAAGGTTGTGAACAAATTCAGTTCTTCTGTTTAAACAAAAAGTAAAATACATCGTTACATTTCCTTTTCTTTTTTTTTTTAATGACAACAAAACTGTGGACACAGGTAGGAAAATAATTGATGTTTTCTAAGAAACTGTCGGATGTGAAAAATATTGAAGGCTCAACAACTGTATTAATGCTATGAAAAGTGTCAGCAGATTATGAGATATAAAAGAAAGAAATTATGACAAGAAAATCCTGTGCAAACACCCCATTTTTTTTCCTTCTAGAATTAGGGCTGGTACCCAGCAGCTGGCAGAGGGGAGATGGGGCAGGTCCRGGTCCATCTAGGCAGAGAACTTTATGAGCAGTGAACACCCCCAGGCAGTTCCACAGGAGCTCTGGGAGCACTGCTGTCTGTGGCAAAGGAAGGGCAGAGCTGTCTCATCCCAAAAACAAGTGAGTTCCTACAACTGTGCTCCTTTGTGAATCTGAACATGAACACCCCCAAAACGTCAGGCTCTCCAGTATCTGTAACCAGCCTTAATGAGCTGGGGTACTTTTCAAAGGGGCTCAGCCTGTGCTGACTGGGGGGCTCCCAGAGGAGCTGGTTTCAGTGAGGATCTCTGTCCCTGCCCCTCGAGGCTGCGTCCTTTGACTCGGAGTGCTTGGCACCCTGCCCTGGCCAGGCTTAGGGGAAAGGCACTTGGTCCATCCAGCTCTTGATAAGCCCAGTGAAGAGCATCTGCCATGTCAGTCTAGAGATGAAGGACCGTGACAGAAAAACATATTTTTCTATAATAGCCTGAGGTTTTTTCTTTTAATCAAAAGCAAAACAAACCCCCTGAAATGCATCAATTTCCCATTAGAACTGGAAATGTACTGACATCCTAYGATATTGCCTTTACATTTTAGTGTTCTGCTGACATTTCAGGAATTAAAAATGAAAAATTAGCTTTCAAAAAGCAGGATCTTCGTGATTAGAAAAACTTGTTGAAATTGTAATGGAAAGATCAGAACAATTTCATTAGTCTTCATTAAAGAAAATTAATACTATTTCTATTCCCTCAACATACAATCATCTATTACAATTATTAATATTGCAGATGTTTCTTTTGTCGCAGCATTTAATGTATAAAGCTGCAAACCTTCCTGCATGAAAAACAACTTATGATCACTGGAATGGCATGCAGTTCATCTTTTTTAAGTTCATTAATTTTCTGTAAAYAGGGCAGAGTCGCTTTGCATTGTTTGCATTAATGGAGAGCTCAGAGCAGTTTACCCTCTCACTCCTTATCATTCATTTGGGTGATAATTTTTAAAAGCTTTTAAATTAAAATGGTAAAGATAGTTAGGGGAAAGATACAGCCTTTCAGAATGTTTCAAGCATGATAGATTATCCTGGCCAAAAAGATGTTTCTCATTTAAGAAATGTGCCAGAGCTGGCTGTGCCTSCAACGATTGCATTTCAGGGTATTTTTCAAGCCCCCACCTTGTYTTAGGCAGCTTGCCCATATCAGTTTTGGAGCATAAGTGAACCAGCCTCCCACCTGTGTCCCCCCCAGGGGCTCAGCCTCACCCAGCTCGCCCCAGGACAGGGGACAGCACCGGGGTGGTGGCTGCACCCCAGCCAGAGCACAGCTCCACTGCCCCTGCCCTGAGGGCACCCTCCCAAAACACAGGCACTCCCTTCCTCTAGAGCAGCACAGGCACCTCCTGAGCACAAAGAGATGCACACGGGCTTGAAATTAACCCT